>PJEM01001291.1:0-61088 GCA_004023845.1 Helogale parvula | reverse complement strand
AATAAATAAAATAAAATAAAATCCAGTGGCCTGGGGAATTTGGGATTCCAAGTGAAAATTCTGACTTAATGTTTGTTACCTGTCATTTTCCCTCTGGGAGGTGTATATACACAGTATGAGGGTTTGTCCCATAGTTAGTGTCCCCCTGGTTGACACACTCAGTAATAGAAAGCTGATGGGAGAATGTCATATCTGTCTACAACTGTCTTTTAGGTTGATCGATACCAAAAGGCTGTGCCAACTGCGGAGGCTCCAGGGCCTGCTGGCCAGACAGCCACACCACAGAGTAGGGTTTCTCATCCTGGGCTGTGACTTCAGGAAGGGGTCAGGCCACTGGGTACAGAGCTACCCAAAGGCCTTCTCTTGCCCCTCCCCCAGTTCTTTCTCCTGCTCCCTCCCCTCCTCGAGAGCCTGCCCCTCCTGTCTCCAACCCTACAAACACAGCATCAGAAACAATACAAAAATAATGGCCTTGGGGAGGAATTTGCAATTGAGAGTCAGGGGTCCTAGACCAGCAAAGTGATCTTATATAATAAGACAAGCAAAGGCAGTGGCTAAGAAGTGAAGTAGAGATTTTTGCAAACTCCCAATGCAAAGAGAACCTGCACTCAGCAAAGAGAACAGGCCTTGGGAAGCAACTCACGTTGTTCATTTGAATCCCACAAGGCTACACTCGAGGATCAAGAGGGAACCAGGAATGGACCAGCTTCATAAGGACTGCCACCAGCTTGGCCCCTGAATCACCTCAGTCCTCAACTGGATCAAGACACCGAGTAGCCTCTGAGAAGCAAAAGTAAATCTTTCAGGTGGAAAAAAACAGTTCCATGTATGAACCCAGAAATGTGGGAGGACACAAAGAGGAATGAGTGTGGGGGTCAAAAGAAATGAATACTAACTATATAATACAATAATCCTACCCTGAGGAGATTAAATATGCAAAATTAAAGCACACAACAATAACATAAGAGGAGAGAGAGAGAGATAGTGTGTCCGATATTGAGTTTTTTAAATGTGATGTAAGTCCCTGACATTAGGCTTTTGATTGCCTGGCATCCATTTCAAAAACATCTATCTATGGGGCGCCTGGGTGGCTCAGTCGGTTAAGCATCCAGCTTCAGCTTAGATCATGATCTCATGGTTCATGGGTTCGAGCCCCATGTTGGGCTCTGTGGTGACAGTTAGCTCAGAGCTTGGAGCCTGCTGCAGATTCTGTATCTCCCTCTTTCTCTGACCCTACCATGCTCATGCTGTCTCTCTCTGTCTCTCAAAAATAATTTAAAAAACATTAAAAAATTCAAAAACATCTATCTGGAGTAAACATACTGCCAGCTATATACCACAGCTACTAGTAAATCAATGAGGCATGGAACTAGGATGCACCCAGAAGTTTAAAAGGAAGTTATTTTAAAAAGCCCTGGGTAACCCAGATAACCAACCATGTGCGTGACCCTGCTTTTCCTTTCTCCTAGCCTAATTCCTGGATGCAAAGTGAACCTGCAAAACACTAGGCACCCTTGGGCACCTGGGTAGCTCAGTCAGTTGAGCATCTGACTCTTGATTTCAGTTCAGGTCATGATCCAGGGTCATGGGATCAAGCCTCACATCAGGCTCTGTGCTGAGCATGGGGCTTGCTTAGGATACTCTCTCTCTCCCCCTTGGCCCCCCTCCCTCACTTGTGCATGTGCTCTCTCCCTAAAATAGATAAAATTAAAAACAACAACAACATAGGCACCCTTCCCTTGATCCCAATAAAGGCAAGGCTTCAGTTCTGCTCTATCTTTCTTACTCTCCTTCTCTCTCCCTCTTCCTCCCCACCAGTGACCTTACTGGGTGGCCCTGGGCATGCAGTGCATCCTCCATGACTTGTGAGTAACAAACCTTGATGTTTCGAAGTTTTCTGATGGTGGTTGCCGAAGTGCATCCTGCAATCCTAAAAAATCCACAAGGGCCATTCCAGCCACAACATTGGTTATAGCTGGGAAAATGTCTGTAAGGGCTTACCACCAGACCTACTGGCTCAGATGAGCACCTCAGGCATCTATAACCAAGAGCATCACTATCAATATACTAAGATCCACAACAATGGAGTTAAAGTATCCTAAGTTCCTTCTATTCTGAAAGGGGTAAAAGAATTGGTTTATATTAGACTTTAGTGAGTCGGGGAAGGATATTATCATTTCTATAATAGCCACTAAAAGAACACAAAAGCAATATGTAACTAACCTAAAGAAAAGCAAAAGAAGAAAGAAAAAGGAACATAAACAGGAAAACAATAGGAAACAAATAGTAAAAGGGTAGATTTTAACCAAATGATATCAGTAATTACACTAAATGTAAATGTATATTTCAGTTAAAAGGCAAAGATTATCAGCTGGAATGGGAAAAAAATATTGATGCCTATTGATGAACCATGCCTTAAATGTAACAGTAAAGAAAGATTGAAAGGATGGGAAGGATTCAACATGCAAACAATAACTAAAGGAAAGCTGGTGTATCTGTCCTAATATTACATACTTTAAGACAAGAAACATTCCCAGCGATAAAGAAAAATTTAATAATAATTTGCCTAATAGAAAATAATCATTTTACCAATGTTTCAATAAGGAAGAAGTCAAGCCATAGAGTGGGAGAAGCTATTTTTCATGCATCTATATGACAAGAGACTCTTAAATTTGGAATATAGAAAGGACTTCTACAAGAAAATAGGAAAAGGAAAATAGTACAATTATCTTTTAAATGGGCCAAATCTTTTTTTTTAATTTTTAATGTTTTTATTTATTTTTGAAAGAGAGAGAGACAGACCATGAGCAGGGGAGGGTCAGAGAGAGAAGGAGACACAGAATCTGAAGAGAGTCTCCAGGCTCTGAGCCAGCGGTCAGCACAGAACCCAACGCAGGGTTCAAACCCACGAACTGTGAGATCATGACCTGAGCCGAAGCCGAACACTCAACCAAATGAGCCACCCAGGCACCCCTAAATGGGCAAAATCTTAAATAGGCACTCCACCATTAAAAAAAATATATGTGAATGGTCAATAGGCCTATAAAATGATACTGAATTTTATTAATTATCAGGGAGGCTCTAAGTACATACACCACTTAATGACTAAAGTTAAAGGCATACAGTACCAAGTGCCAAGTGTTGACAAGGATATGAAACATATGAAACTCTCAAGCCCTGCAAAGTGAGTTTATGTGTTGGAACAGACCTCTGAGAGCTGTGTCATGGTGTACACCAAAGTTGAACGTGCATATACCTTATGACCAAGCAATTACACTCATAGGTGCATAGGTGACAGAAATATGTGTACGTGACCACCACAGACATGTTCAAGCCAACTTTATTCATAGCATTCCAAAACAGGAAGCAATCAAAATGCCCAGTAACTAGGGAATGGATTAATACAGTGTCTATAGTATATCTGTACAATGAAACTCAGCTTATAAATGAAATGAAATGGGGTGAACTTCTACACCATACAGCAACCTTGATGTACCCCAGCAGCATAGATGAATTACAAAAGCATGATGTGAGAGAAGGGGGACAGTGGTCACCTTGAGGGAAGTAGGTAAAGATGGAAAGGGGACTCTAGGAGTTTCTGAAATGTTCTATTCCTTGATCTTAGAGCTGGCTACACAGGTAAGTTCAGTTGTAAAAAGTCCTTGTGCTGTATGCCTAACAGACATGCACTTTTCTGTGTGGATGTCATTCTTCAATTTAAACAAAAAGTTTATTTTCAGTAAGTCTAACCTATCCTGCAAGGGGAAGAATCTCTGGAAGTTTGCATCTTTCTCAGAATCCGTGGTCAACAGCATAGCTGGGCTGGGCCCTTTATCCCAGGGCCATGGACGTTTACAAATCCTGCACTCTCTCTCAGGTGCTTCCCAGACCCAGATTTTGGAGTTGGGTTCATGATGAGCCAGTTTCTCTGTCACCAATACCCAGGCCAACACAGGGTCCTGGGGCAACAAATCAAACTCAGGCTAAGGAAAGTAGGGTGGTGGTAGTGGTGGTGGTGGTATTGGTGGTGGTGGTGGTGGTGGTGGTGACAAAAAGCCCTTGATTTTTGAGAGTAGTCGTACCCTGTGTGTGTTGCAAAATTATATTCGCTAGTAAATGAAGTACTAATTTGATTGAGTTGCAACAGGCGTGGGTCAGGAAAAAAAACAATAATAATAATAATTGTATCTGCTGGCATGGCAAAATGATGACATTGGTCTCCTTACACTCCTCTCCAGAATTTGTTTCCTAAGTGAACAGCTGAACAGCCGAATTAATGACCTCAAATTACTGAGGTGTGAACTTCACTGTGAATTTGTTTGGATCTTCAGCTGGTGAGACCTGGTGAGGAACAGACAATGGGAGGGAAACTTGGTTTCCTGAAACTGAATTGGCTGTTATCCAAGTTAGAGAGTTAGGGTCCGGGGCCATATGTGTCCTACATCCCTCTTCAGCAGCCTGCCCCCTGAACTTGATGTGAACATTATCACTGACACACAGTGAAAAGTGTCAGTTCCAGAAAGCCAACTTGATGGGGAAGGAGAGGTCCCAGACCCCTTGGAGGAGTAGCGAGAATTAGAAGTTTTTAGTTATGTGAATCCAGGCCCTGGTTTTAGGGATTAAGGGCTGGTACACCAGCTGGATGACTTTCTATATATATAATAATATAATATATAACTCAGGAAGGGAAGCTGGGGTGAGGGAGTTGACAAGAAGTCAGCAAAAGGTAAAATGAGAGCGAGCTGAGCCCAGCCTGCAAAAGCGGAAGAAGCAGGAGGTTTTAAGAGTGGCCATTCTGCCGTGTAAGTAGGCTGTGTGTTGTGCAAGGGTGCAGCATCTCTGCCCACTGCACTATCTGCAAATCAGTGACGAAAGCCTATTACACACAATGCCCTGTGTCAGCAGTGCTGGGACGAGGGAATTCCAGTTCCAGTGTGGAAGGAGCTGGAGAAGAAAAAGAGGCAGCCTCACAGTGGAGGAAAGAGAAAGAGAGCCATGTTGCCGCAGGACAGTGGAGCAAGGGTTGGCCAGGAGGGCGGCTGTGCACCTGCACTGGGGAAGCAGGTAACCAAGGCGCTCTAAGCCTGCCAGGCGGCACTCATGGGTCATGGAGAGGATTGGGTGAGAAGACACAGAAAACATGCCAGCATAGTGGCTCAGACCTAGTCAAGAAAAGGGAGTGATCATTATCTTTCTTGATCCTTGAAGTACCTTCCTCTAGTTTCTGCCTTTTTCATAAGTCCCAGCTGGCTAAGGAACCATCTTCTTCAACACACCCACCCTCCCCCCAGGCTCTCCTGGCATCCCTGCCACATCTTAGCTCCCCCAGGAGAATCCTGCTTTAAACACAATATTCTTTTCTGTTTATATGTTTTTATGTATTTTGAGAGAGAGAGATCATGTAAGCAGGGGAGGGGCAGAGAGAGTGGGAAAGAGAGAATCCCAAGCAGGTTCCACATGTCAGCACAGAGCCCGACACAGGGCTTGAACTTATGAACAATGAGATCATGACCTGAACCAAAATTAAGAGTCGGATGCTTAATTGACTGAGCCACCCAAGTGCCCCTCAATGCAATATTCTGCCTTCAGACCCTGCCACTGCCCACTGTTGACCACAGGGGTCTACAATACCAGAAGAGTTTTCACTCTGAGGCTTGGGTAGGGAACTAAATCATCACAGGGCGTAGGGGCCAGAAGAAGAGTTTTGCCACATACCTAATACCTAATCAGACAACCTGCAAGGAAGATGTTTTCTTGTCAATCAAGCAGTCTCACACCTTGGAGAATTTAATCTTTTTCATTCAGCTTCTGCTTTCTATTTCAACATTGCTCAACAAAACCCCAATAACATTTAAAAATATCCTCAGATGGAGGCAAGCCCCCCTGCCCCATGATCAACCTGGTTTTGCACTTTTCAGGAGGGTGACATTGAGACAAGTTCTGTTCACTACATCAACAGTGATGATGAAAAGGGCTGGCGAGGTTGCATTGTTGCCTGCCAGGAAATCTGTGAAAACTATTTTCTTCTTTGCTAAGAGGTAAAATATTTATGTCTTTAATAAGCACAGTGACTGAGACATAAGTGTACTTATAAATAGCTACACCAAAAATGTGCGTATACGCACTACTTAAAAGGCACATGAAGCCCTCCCTGTATTCTGGTTTTTCCCCAGCGCATGGCCCGTGGGGTGCAAGATAGCTGCTGCCATAAACTTCAGAACAACTCTGCGTCTTCCACAGCCACCAGGCCTTGAGAGGGGAGGTCCCTAACTCCCCTATTTGTCACGGACACCCTTCTTCCAACATGGCGGTTTCAGACCAGGTAGAGGCAGCATTCCACATAAACATAACTTTTGCCGTGGGTACACTGAACTGTGGGTTTCGTGCTGGGGGTCAAGGTGACCAGGAGGCCTGGGCATTGAGTAGAGCTGGCTGTGTGTCAGGTGGAGATTCTGGCTGCGTGAGCCAGCCACGTAGAGACATCCTCCAGGACATTTCTGAGCTCCCCCAGAACAATTATAATGCTGTGCAAACACACACATCCAAACATGACTGTCCAGCGGATAGGTCAGAATAAAGCATTCCTCTGACCATAACCACCAAACCACTCAGTACAGGGAGCTCAGATTACAGAGACTGTGAAACCTGAGTAAAACTTGAAGGACCCAGGACACTTTCACCAGCCAATCTCTCTTCTTTACTGCCGAGTTAATGGAGATGTGAAAGAAAACGTGTGTTGGCACCAGAAACAGTTATGTGACCCAGGTCCTATGGGCTCAGCAGATCAGAGCCGGGATCACACGTAAAGCTCACCGGACAGAGGGTGCTGAGGCCACTAAAAGTATTGAAAGAGATTTCACTGCCATGGAAAAGTAAACAAACACAGTTCAATAAAGAATACATAGATGTCTAGAATTCTTCAGGAGATGGCAAAGTCCCAAAGCACTCCGGGAAGTATTTTTGGCATTCAGTGTCTACTCTGTGTGCATGCACACATCATCTCTCTGGGATAGGTTTGGGCAAATCGAATAAAGCCCTCCAGTTCCCTGATTTATAGGTGGAATGGCCTTTGAGTTGGCCCTTATCCACACCCAGAAGTTAATCCTGTGATTTTTCATATGCAATTGAGTAGAGTGGGGGGTGATATAAAATAAACCCCAAGCCAAACACACATATCCTCACTGAAAGTACACGAACATAAACAGATCTTTATTTGACACATGAGTAGCTGTAGTGTTTATATTTAGACTTGGACCCAGGAAATTTTATGTGCAAGTTTTCAAATGAAAAAGTTTTGTGTAAAATTTTAACAAAGCATTATTAAAATATTTTTAAATGGGAGATAATCTTAAACCAAAAGTTGGTAATTAAGAGTTTAATCCTCTTCCATTTTAAACATTATAAGACATAATTATATACTTCTTACAGATTCCTACAGATATTTCTAGGATCTTCCCAATGTATCCCTGAGGTTCCCAAGGGAGGGACTCTGTCTCTACCTCAATAAACAATGAGATTGAACACAAACCTGTGACAAATGGGGCCTCAGGGGAGCAGGGGTGTGCTTGCCTCCAACGTGGCAGATAGGGAAAACATGCAAAATTGTAAGGAATGGGATAGAACTATCAAAGGCACATAAGATAGTTACAAACTTCATAAAATGTACATTTCTATTCTACTGTTCTGCAACAATGAAAAGCTGCAACTTTCATCAGGATGGCCAACAAAAGCTACCAGCTCTCTGGGGTGAGATAACAGAACTGCCTCAGGCCACCTGGTGGTTTGCCTGCCGCCTGGACACACACACACACACACACACACACACACACACACACACACACACAGGTCAACTCTCACACATCTTTGTTTCACTCCGTAGGAAAACATTTTACTTCTCCTAGAAATGGGATATTTCCATGAGGGTCAGTAAGAGTTGCTTTCTGGATAAATTGGCATATGGGAAATGTTCAAATTTCTTGGTAGTGATCTTTCCAGAGGAGCAATGGTTTCTGTGTCACCCATTCTCTCATGCTGTCACTCTTCTCTGGCTCCAGCTCCCTCTGTCCTTCCCACTGTTGCCTCCCCTGACCTGGGTCTGGATTTTTGAGAAAGGCTGGACACACATCACCTGTGAGCCATAATTACAAGAAACAACAGTGCCTCCAAATGTAAACATGGTTCAGAACCATGGAAGACAGGACTCAGGTGGATGTGGCAAATCATATACACGTACTTGCCTGTATATGAGTTAAATACTTGTGTGGGTGCATGTGATGATAGATAGATAGATGATAGATAGATAGATAGATAGATAGATAGATAGATGATAGGTAGATAAATAGATACATACATCCATACATACACACAGAGGCAAGTTAAAAACATGTATAAATATGTAGTTGATGCTTGAACAACATGGGTTTGCACTACACAGGCCAACTTAAAGCAGATTTTTTTTCAATAAATATACTACAATCCTGTAAATGTATTTTCCCTTCCTTTGATTTTCTTAACATTTTCTTTTCTCTAGCTTACTTTGTGGTAAGAATACTTTATTATATTGTAAGAATATAATATATATCACATACAAATTGTGTTCATCAACTTTTGTGGTCAGTGAGGCTTCTCTAGTCAACAGTGGGCTATTAGTAGTTAAGTTTTGGGGGAGTCAAAAGTTATACGAAGATTTCTGGCTAAATAGGTGCCCAGCACTCCTAACTCCCACGTAGTTCAAGGGCCAACTCTGTGTAAATTGTCTAAATAACATTATTCCTGTGTCTATGTTTGAATACTCAACAACTCTTAAGCAATGGATATTTGGCTTCTGTTTGCTGAGATAATTGAATCTAAAATATATCATTTGTAACTTCAGTAAAAACCTACTGTCTGTGCTTTCCTTAATGAGGAATGTCATTAGAATTTTTCTTACACCTCACTACAAATTTGAGTCAGAGAGAAATCTTCCTACAATAGGTAACTAGGAATTAGAAGGAATCAAGGATAAAGATGTTTTTGGTATGCACACTGGAAAAAAGATTTCCTAACATAAAAAGCATGGATCTGTGAAAGATAAAAGATGGTAGCTGGTGTGTGTACACTTCCAAACAGAAAGGGAAAAAAGTGGTGGTCAAGACCTTAGTCAAAGAGATTTTCACATCAACCACCAAGTGATTCTTCTGCCCAGAACTTGGGGAAAAATAACAGCAGTGATAATAATATGTAATGTTGATTGAACACTTGCTGTTTTCCAGGCACTCTAGGGAAAACTTTCTCTATATTAACTCATATAGGAAAACATAGGAAGATTTTGACATAGGCAGAAGAGATTACTAGACACCTTTTCACTGGAATACCAGATACTCCTTTGCCGATGTTTGCCTTTGACTAGACTGTTTCACAACTCTAGAGATAAAGGTTAGCTGAGAGTAATACAACTTATTCTTATCCACAGAAGTGTAGATTGTATCCAATGGAATGCCACTGATTACCACCCTGTGGATACTGACCAGTTTTGCCAGCTTTGCATCCATCTGTAAATTCGTTTCTTCACTCCTTATCTGATTCTAGATGTGTGCCCCTTGAACCAGTCCTAACATCCAATGGATCTCTCATGTGTCTATGAGCTAAGAACAATATTTGACACCTGTTCATTTTAAAATTATATGAAAGTCATGATTTGATTCTATTTTTTTTTTTTTTGATACAGAGAGAGACAGAGCATGAGAGGGGGAAGGGCAGAGAGAGAAGGAGACACAGAACTGGAAGCAGGCTCCAGGCTCTGAGCTAGCTGTCAGCACAGAGCCTGGCACAGGGCTCAAACCCACGAACGTGAGATCTGACCTGAGCTGAAGTCGGAGGCTTAACCGACCGAGCCACCCAGGCGCCCCTGATTCTATTTTAAAATTTAACCTTTAACACTCATCTTATCTTTGGAATAGTATTATGAAAAATGGGAACAGGGTTGATGGGGGCCTTCCAGCAAGTGGACAAGGAGAGGGAGTGAACCACCAACCCATACACAGACTCAATTATACACACTCCCTCATAATACATGATACTTCTTCTCCAGAATTCCAACCTATATAAGTAATGAGTGAACAGGAACTTGGTTAGAAGGCACTTCACTCCACAGTTGGGAAACTACATGCTTCGGCAGATATTTCCTATACTGAAAAGAATATTCTCCTTCTGAAATGTTAGTCAATCTCCTATGAAAAAGGCCTCCTCCTTTCTCTACAAAAAAGTCTTTTAACTGTTTGAAGGCAAATATGTGATATCGCCACAGTCTTCTCTGGCACAAAATACATTAACCTCTCCCTTATTTGAGATGATTTCAAGACCTCTCCACTATCTTGGCCTTCTTGTTGCACTCCAGTTCATAACATCCATCTAGAAACATGGCACCTAGGGTCAGAAACAATATTCTGACTCACCTAGAACATCATTCCTGTGATCTGAGTCCTACAAATGTATGGAACGCTAAAAAGCCCCATGTTTACAATATGCAGTGTGCCTATGATCTGTTAAAATCTCTTCATGTCAAGGAAGCTCATACCAGTTCTTTTTGTCCTTCATATGTATCCACTATGTAGAGCAGAAGATTCTTTTTAATATGTATACTTACTTATTTCTAGTTAGATTTATCAAAATCATTCATCCGAGAGCAATTAGTAATCCCTTTCATTCAATTTTTATTGGAAAAAGAAGACGCTGCTATCTTCTGTTTATGCTGAGTTATTTTTCTACTAACAAATTAACTCAAAAGATTAAAATTTGTCAGACTCTCTATGTGATTTAATACCCGGTGGTCCGATTATTCCAATGTGATAAAGAATTCATTTTGACACTAAAGTAACAATCAATCAATATTTATGGCTATTCCTCATACTTGTTTAGGAATTCATGCTGATGAATTCCACATTTTTGACAGATCTTTTGCTAGAAAGCTAGCCAGTTGTGGGAATTCTATGTGGTGATGACAAGAACCCACGGGCCTCTGAGATGTTAACAAAGCTGCAGAAGATTATCCCAAGGAAAGAAATACCCTCAAAGACCCTTGGGCCTGTAATTAAAGTGATCAACTACCCGCTCCTGTAACTCTCCATCTCCCAGCCCCTGGCCAGGCCAGCCCGTGAAAGCCTAACCTGTAATCAGAATGGGGGGAAAAATAACAAAGCAGAGAACAGGAAACTGTGGATATCTTCTCTACCAGGTGTCCCTATGCTCGGTAAAGTTTCAAAAACATGGGAGCTTTAAATCTGACTTCTTTCCTTACAGAACTCAGCCCACCCTCCCTGTTGAGATCACTCAGGAGCAAATAGACAGCCCCTCCCTGAAGGTTACTAGCACAACTTATCCTTGTTTTTTAGCCATTGTTAATTATGAACACAATGCACTCAAGCTCTATCACATGTTGCCAAAATAACTGTTGGATAAAGGAAAAATAGTCAGCCCACTAGTTCATTGATCTTCATGATATCCAGACACTGATTTTTTTTTAACTATGTTGATTTAAATAAGAACATTTTGACGTCTTGTAGAGACAGAATCTAAATTCTTCAATGTTCTTCAATATAAACATATTGCTTATCATATGAGTTCTTCATGACATGTAAAGGCCCCTTTGATACTGTATAGTCATCATAATCATGGGGAAACAGATATTGAAAAAGGAGGCCTTAGGCCAAAGGTCACTAGCAAGGTCAGGGATGAAATCAGATTTAAGAGTGAAAGTTTCCACTTTGTTAGTCATTATTCCCCAGAGAGACTCCAGAACATCCTGTTAGATCTTGTTATGTCTACATTCAAAGTGAATTTCTATCCTTAGAGGGATAAGGAAACCATCTGAGTAACATCACAGAATTCAATTATCCAATTTGATTATTTGGGGTATAGAAACGTGGATCACTTTCTCAGGGTCAAGTAACACTCTCAACGTTTCTCTTTAGTTAATCAGGCTAACTCCTTGCACCTAAGATGAGTCCCTAGTTCGTTATTGATTTCATTCCCTTGGGAGAGCCAGAGGTAGGAAATTCTGACAGAATCCCTTGACCATCTGTTATGCACACCTAAGCCTTCGATTTCTGAGCGAGCAGAATTTATATTCATTTGTGTGCCACTTTTCCTGATGTCTGGAAAATCCCTTCGTACATATACAAGAGCCTTGGGTGGGCAATAAAGATTTTATTTGAACAGAAAGCGAAACTGGCACCCTTAACACAATGATGTAGCAATAGGGTTAGAGCAGTCACTTGGTTACTCAAACCTGTTAGGAAAAAAAAAAGGGAAACCGCATGTGTCTTCCATGGAGCAGATCAAGCCACAGCCCACAGACAGTGCTCCACGAGATGAGAAGAGCTGCCTGGTGACAAAGCTGTCTTCAGGACAGGGCTGGTCCAGGAGTTCACAAGAGCCAAAGAGCAGGCCATCCGTCATCCACCCTGGCTGACAGAACAAATAAACCATTTTTTGTTTCCTTGAGATGCTTGCAGAAATAGCCCCTGGGCCCCAGCATGCACAGAACGAGCTGCTCGGAGCCAGCTGTGTCCAGGCCTCTCAGATCAAAGATGAGTTTGGGGCAAAAGGAAATTTTGAGTTTGACAGGATTTTCCTGAACACGTTCGAAACAGGAATAAAGTGACAGACCAGGAGCAACAAACTCAAAGGCATGAGGCTCTTAAGGGCGACAAGGCTGGGTGCATGGGGGCGAATTCTTCAGGGTCTGAGGTGGTCTGGTCTAAAGAAGAGCAAGGCCCTCAGCACAGTAATGCACCAAGCTTGTGGTGAGACTTAGAATTACAAGAAGGGAGGAGGGGAGGCGGATTAAAGTAAGCGAACGAATTCTTTGACATATGCCTTATGAGTTTTGACACTTTGATAGAAAGAATCTGTTACAGTGCTTAAAAGTTCCAAGCTCACCCCGCAGGGTATGGGGGAAAGGAGCAAAAAGTTCAAAGCGAATAATTACCTGTTATTGATGTATTATATTTAAACACCCTGGCTGAGGATTAAAGACACTCTCAAGGCCCTTAACAGCCTGCAGTAAACAAGTCATGTTTCAGAGAGGAGGAGGAGGAAAGAATTTCAGAAGGATTTCCTCCATCAGTCTGGAACCCTCTGTAGGTAAGGCAGAGTGTGCATATCTGCCTTCCACAGAAGGACACATTTCAGACTAGAAAAAAGAGTCATCAGATACTCCCGGAGCTTTGTCTTGGTCCCTGGAGTTTCCTCCTATGAGTTTTACTTTTTTTCAAGGACTTTGTCTTACTAACCATTATATTCCTGACACCTCAGAAGGATAACAACCAGTAGGGACGCAATGGATTTTAGTTGGTTGGGAGTGGGGGGTAGGTGGGTGGTTTCCTAGTTGAACTCAATTTATTTTTTGTTTACACTTTAAGGTGAAAAAAAAAAGAGTGACTAGGGGAATCAGTTGAGTGAATGTCCAACTCTGGATTTCAGCTTAGGTCATGATTTCAGGGTCATGGGATTGAGCCCTGCGTTGGGGTCTGCACTGAGTGTGGAACCTGCTTAGGACTCTCCCTCTATCCCTCTGCCCCTCTCCCCTGCTCACGCTCTCTCTCTCAAAAGAGAGAGAGAGAGAGAGAGAGAGAGAGAGAAAGGGAGAGAGAAAGAAAGATTTTATCACTGAGGTAACTGCTGGGCCACCAGACCAGCACATCTTCCCTGGCGCAGACCAAGAGAAGGGATGGTCTCTCCTGAATAGTCCCCCAGAGGCTACCACTGGGTGTCTCCCTCAAGAATGCACTTGATGCTCCCCTGTTCCTGTTTCCCCTTCTGTGGTATCTGATCTCTCAGCTGAGGACTATTATTCTAATGAAAAACACTTCCAGGAAATCAGTCCAAGACAGATTTAATTTGATGTGGAAAAGAATTTCAAATGCACATTATGTCCGTCGGAAATTATGACCAGCTTTAGCTTTCAAGTACCCAGATCTGAAGATGCCACAGTGCTTTGAAGGACACAGGGAGGAATACTTCCTTGTTTTTTTGGTTCTGGCTGTTTTGTTTTTTGTTTTATTGGGTTTTTTTCAGGAAAAACTGAAGAAGAAGAGACATCCTCCCCCTTCCCCCGGGTGAAAGCCAGTTCTGATCAACATAATCACAACTTCTGCACAGGCAGTGCCTCACCATGCACTGAAGCCACAAAGCTACCTGTGGCTGCTGGAGGTGGCCTGGCAGAGTCCTGCCAGCACAGGAAGAGTGCATCTGGTCCCTAAAGGCCACCTCTCTCAACCCACACTCTCCTATAGCACTCTCCTGCCCAGGAGCCTTCAGCCTCTCCACCTCAAAGCTCTGAGCTAAGAATCAAGACATCCCTAACCCCTCTTCACTTGACTTTCCAAATCCAGTCTCCACGTGTGCGCTCAACAAACCATACCCTGTGTACTCCAGGTTTGTCCCAAGTTTGTCACCAGAAGACACTTCACCATGCCATGGTCAACCCTTCTCTCCACACCTACCACTCCAGAAGGGGAGAATTTTTAAGCAAAAAGGGACCTAATCAGCACTGTACCAAAGTCCCAGGATAATAAAATAAAAATATTAGATGTACTTACATGCCACTGCCGCTCATCTCTCAGCTTTTCCAAACCTAACCTCAAGCTCCTTCTTATTTGTGCTTCCTGTGTGCTGGACCAGAAGATACACAGATAGGGCAAGGCTCCTGCCCTAGAAAGTCACATAGGTCTGCAAACACATTAAGAACAACCATGGTGCATTCTCTCTCTCCGTTTATATATTTTCTTATTTTGGTAAAATATATATAACAAAATTTGCCATTTTAAGCATTTTTAAGTGTTCTATTCAGACACATTATATTCACAGTGTTGTGCAACCATCACCACTGTTTTCCAAAACTTTTCATCATCCTGCACAGAAACTCTGTACCCATTATGCAATAGCTCCCCACTCTCTCCTCCCCCAACGCCTGGCAACCTCTATATACTTTGTCTCTCTGAATTTGCCTATTCTATATATTCCATGTAAGTTGGAATTGTACAACACTTTTCCTGGCTTCTTTCACTTAGCATAATGTTTTCAACTTTCATCCATCTTGTGTATGTATCAGATATTCATTCTTTTTTAAGACTGAATAATTTCCCATTATGTGTATGTTCCCCATTTTGTTTACCCATCCATCTGTTGGTGGACACTTGGGTTGCTGTAAACAATGTGGCTATGACTTGGATGTGTAAGTATCAGCTTGAGTCTCTGCTTCCGATCCTTTCAGGTATATACCTACGAGTGGGGCTGTTGGGTCATCTGTCCATTTATATTTGATGGACAAATGAATGAACAAACATTTTCAGTAGAGACACCAATTTGTGCAAAGGCACCAAGGCGTAGCACAACCTGAGTAACTCTGTGCTGCCAGAAGCCATTCAGAATGGCTCCTCTCGGGGACCCACAGAGGAGGCCACGGGGTTAGGAGCTCTCATGAAAACCCATTTCCATCCCCTGAATGTGCTTAATCCAAGTAAACTCCCAGGAATAGCTAAAATGGAACTGGTTCCCAAATATTCCTCTCCCTTGACATCCAAGACAGAGGTCACTCAAAGAAGTAAAACACCCATGCACTGTTGACAAAATGGCCTTTACTCCACCTCTTTTTCTGTCAATCCAGAAAGATCTCAAGCTAAGGAGACATGTTCTTTGGGAACAATCATTCTTATGTATAAGAGAAGACCAATGTTCAGCATTTCATTCTGAACACCTCTGTTGCCCACCCTTCAGTCAATAGAAACAAGTTATCAGAGGTAGAAGAGTCTTCTGCAGCCTCTGTCTCATGGATGCATCCCAGAGTGGATCAGCTGCCTTGTGATGAGCTCTATTAGTCAGAGCAAAAATATGGGAAGAGAGGAAACTTGGGGAAGATGATGCCCTTGTTTTTCAGATAAAGACTGACAAGTGACCCCTGGGGTAGAGTGGGGTCAGAGGATAGATCTCCAGAGAAAGGTCAGCCTTGAGAGACAGATGTGAGAGTCATGGACACATAGGATGAGACAAACCCTCTAGGAATATAGCTTCAGAAAAAGAGAGTACCAAAACCAGACGTCTGAAGAATTCCATGTAAGAGATAAGTCACCAGAGAGAAGAACAGCAAAAAGTAGCAGTCAAGGTAAGCCGTTCAGGGAGAGGTGATCAACAGAACCCGAAAGCACTGAGGCCTGGTGCAAGGGAAGGATTCCATGGGGTCCAAGGGCTGGGAGCAGTCTCAGGAGAGCAGGGGACATGACAGACACGTTAAACAGTGAAGGGAAGGGATGAAGTGGATTCTGAGTGGCCACCACATTTGGTAACCGATGCAACGCATGGTAGGTGCTCAAATGTCTGTCACATCTGTAAATGAGGGAATAAATACACATTTAGAAAGAAGCAATTAGAACTATTGTCATTGCTGAATATAGTACCATCTGTATTAAGAGTGGGAGGGCGCCTGGTGGCTCAGTCTATTAAGCGTTCAACTTCGACTCAGGTCATGATCTCTTGATTCATGAGTTAAGCCCCACATCTGGCTCTGTGCTGACAGCTCAGAGCCTGAAGTCTGCTTCAGATTCTGTGTTTCCTGCTCTCTCTGCCCCTCCCCACTTGTGCTCGCTCATGCTCTCTCTCTCTCTCTCTCTCTCTCTCGCAGAAAAATAAATAAACATTTAAAAAAAATTTTTTTAAAAAGTGGGAGATGGGCATATTTACAATTGCTAATTAGTTATGGAAAAGCCTCGAGGTTTTTTTTCAAGCCAGATGAACACTATTTAATGATATGACAGTCAAGTTGCCCATGTTTATAATGAATACAGGGAATCAAACCATGAAGTACACTAAATGATGATTATTAGACACTTAGTCTTTGAAGATCTGATGATCTGGAAGAGTAGACCTTGTTCTGACTCAGGCCCACCTCACTAAAGGCAAAGCCAATAGTCTAAATACTTTTGGGTTATCTTACATGTTTAAGAATATGGATGAAAACAAAAGATGATGACCATAGAGAGGGCAACCATCTGAATTATGGGCTGGTTTACCTCAGAATATTAAACTGAGAACCTTCTTCAATCCTTTCAGTGGCTATGAGCTGAGGAGTATGATGAACCCAACTCCATGCACTTGACATAAGGAAAAATTAAATAAAATTAAAATCAATCTCCCACATTACAAAATAAAACACCTTGCCTCCTTATACCTTGAGTTAGCTCCAGAGTGGGCCTTACTGATAATCTGAGACTATCACTGGAAACACTAGAGTCAAGGCACACAGAACCGGTGTTCCACTGACGGGTCCTGCACACCTCTGTCACTTTGAAAGGAGTGATGGGGATGGGGGGCAAAGGTAATGGACCCTCTGAACTGGCCTTTCCCTCTCCAACCTCCATGTCTCGGTTCCACAAGTCTGTCAACTTACTCCTCCTAAAATGCTATTTTCCTCCCATTACTCTATACCTCAATAGTCCTGAGTTTTTATTTCCATTTAAAAAACAATGCAAACTCCTCAGGCTAATTCCATGCTAATTATAGATTCCATAGATTCTTGTCTTAACCGTCTTCCATGAATTCTCCAACCAAACTGACCTGCTATTGTACTCCAGAAAGTCGACCCAGTGGTCCTGCCTCAGTGCCTCGTCTCATGTGAGCCTCTCCCTGAAGGATCTTCCTCAACTAGTGACTTCATCCATGACCTTCCTCCTTATGGGAAGATACATATCTAATCTAAGCTTCTTGGGGATGCAAGCTGAGCATTAAATTCTTGAGTTTCCCATTGTGTGGTATGGTGCTATTCACACAAGGCACAGAAAAAGTAATTGAAGGCATGAATAAAAAAGTGAATCCATAGGGGTGCCTGGGTGGCTCAGTCAGTTAAGCATCTGACTTCAGGTCATGATCTCACCACTTGTGAGTTCGAGCCCTGCATCAGGCTCTGTGCTGACAGCTCACGCGTGCTTGCTCTCTCTCTCTTTCTCTCTCCCTCTCTCAAATATAAATTTTTAAAAACATTAAAAAAAAAGAAAAGTGAATGGGTAAAATAAAATCCAAAGTTTTAATAATTTTTGGAAAATAGATGTATTCATTGGGAGGCTTTTAACCTGCACTCAAACTTCTTCACACAATAAAGAAATATGCTATTTCTTATTATGACATGTAACCCTGAAGCTCAGCAGGAGGAAGAGTATCAGGACTGGTTGATAAGTGACTCAGCACTGCCATCAGCAATGCAAGCCTTTCCTATCTCCTGTCCCACATGCACCCAGCTGGCTTCATCCTAAGCAGGTGGCCTGGTGGCTGTGAGGGTGGCTACCAGCAGCAACAAGGACCATGAACGTTTTTGTTTGAATATGGTGGGAGATAGCACACTTCCCTATAGGCATCCCAGGGAAGTGCCCTGCGGATACAGCAACTTGGACTACAATTAAGTGTGAAGTCAGATTACTTAAGACATGTAGACTTCCCTGGATAGTTTTCTTTTTTTTTCTTTTTTCTTTTTTTTTTTTTAACATTTATTTATTATCGAGAAACAGAGAGAGACAGAGCATGAGGAGCGGAGGGGCAGAGAGAAGGGGAGACACAGAATCCAAAGCAGGCTCCAGGCTCTGAGCTGTCAGCACAGAGCCCGACGCAGGCTCGAATTTACTAGCCATGAGATCATGACCTGAGCCAAAGCTGGATGCTGAGCCATCCAGGTGCCCCTCTCCTGGATAGTTTTCTAATGAGACCAGACAGACACACTTGCTAACAAGTTGTGCCAGCAAGAGAAGGGTGGTGGTAAATGATACTCAGGAGATCATCTGAGTCCCTAGCAGGACTAGAAAGGAAATCACAATGCTCTGACATGCATTACCTCATTGAATCACAACGCCATGAGGTAGGCATGATTCCTCCCATTTCACCGAAGAGGAAACTGAGACACAGCAATGTCTAGTAATTTGGTTGAGCTCACACAGGTTTTAAGCAATAGAGCCAAGATTTAAAAGCTGGGTTCCTAATAACTTCATGGCTTACAAAATGACCTAACTAGGAGGCTGCAGAAAAATGCTACTCTGCTATTTACCAAGGACAGGAGCCAAGAATTCCTGCCATTAATCATTCCTTAAAGGAGAAATCAGCACCACCACCCCACCCACTCCACCCTCCAATAAGCAAAACCATAAGAGTGTTATTTGGGAACACTTACTATCACTTGACATGCCTGAAATTAGGGAATCAGATTAAAAATTAATCACAAGAATGAACAAACGGGGCTCCAGTCAAAGCTAAATAATAGTGCCAGGCACTATCCCAGGCATATCTCATGTATTTTATTATTAAAATTCACAAAAACCCAGTGAGGTCATACTATTTCCAATTTACAGATTGAGAAAGTGAAGCCCAGGGAGGTTACATAACTTGCCTAAGGTTAACTAGCCAATTAATGGCAGAACTAAAATTTCAACCCTTCATCTTAAAACCTATTCCATATCCCCTCCATACTTTAATAATTATTGTATCTGTTATCTCTATCACAAACCTGATTGTGTTCCAAGCAAATTAGGAAGGAGTTTCTTTTCCTCGGACAATTTCCCATCTGTCCCAGGAAAAGAAAAAGGAGATGGCAGGTATGGTTACTTGAAACCAGGCAATTTTGTTGAAACATTTCTTGGACGTCCAAAGCACACATTCTCTAGGTGAGAGACATCACCCCTAACAGGGCACGAATTAATTCTTTGGGGCCAAAAGAACCGCAGATATTGTAATGGCTTGTGGCTTTCCAAAGCTGATTGCTACCCATCAAAAACTTACTTCTCTCAGTATTTCTCCTTCAATAGGGAAAATTTTAACTTAAGCTAATTTTTCTCCTAAGGGAGGTGATAACGAAAATAGTTGTTGAGACAGCAAGAATCCACCGGGAAATGAACCAAGATTGAGAATGGTCCGGGGGCCCCACCTGTACCCACATTCCTTACCTGAATCTGGGCAATGTTGGCTACTAACCAGGTCTATTCGAAACCTGCGCAGCTCAGAGCTTGGAGGTGTTGGGGAACCTTCTGAGATGGGGCACACTTTGGGAAACGCTGCTTCAGACCACAGTCCCCAGAACCAGGCTGCCCCACACTCACGATGGGGTGGGAGCAAGAGAAAACCCTTGTCAATTGCATTTTCTTTCTTGCCTTCTGAATTCAGAATATCCCCATGCTCAGCTCTGCTCCAACCAGGCCAACCTTGCAAAAATCTCCACAACAGAAAAGTAGAAAGAGAAAAACATCTGTCTACACGTTTTTTGGCCTCCTTGCAACCTACATGCAGCAGTAATACCCAGTCATACCCTCCCTCCCCAAACACACACTCTGCCGGCCGTTGGTACATCTCAGAGTGTTTCAGGCTTGCGTCCATGAGGATATGGGGATTGATTTATTCAGCAGGAATGTGGTTACAGACAAGGGAGAAGGAAGAGGGGAAAGAAGCAAAACTCTGCCAGTAATTCCTCTTACAAAGGGAATCTGTTGAAGAAGATAAGGAGACATGGAGACTCGGGAAATGGAGTGAATCCCCAAAGTTGTCCCAAGTAGATAGCAAGGCTGAGCACAAAGCCCCAAGAGCCAAGCTGGGGCACTCTCTGCCAACTTGCACAACCTCTTACAACTTGCACAAGTTCTTTTAATAGCATGCACTCAAAGAAAATACTCCAGAACACTGAAATTGTCTGAGCACCAGCACCCTTTATAAGGATTTCTGTCCTGCACATTTTCATTTCCTTCACCTGGCAAGACCACCTTCTTTGTTCAGATTTCACCCACTCAACCTAAGCCACTGACACTTGCGTAACAAAGGTTTCCAAGCTGGGATTTTGGAGGAGGCTTACAGGCTACCTTTGAGCACCTCCTCCCTTTCCCCTCCTAAGCCCAGTGGGTATTTTCTGAATGCAGGCATTTGGTTTGGCCCTCACATCCTTGACTGATGAAACAGACATGTCTCCAGCATGATACTTAGTTTGTTTTGCTGTCCCCTAAAGTTACCTGTACAGGATTCCTCATGGCCAAGGATCTTAACCTCCCTCATTTCAGAAATTGCACCCAAAATTGCAAGAACCTTCACTGCACAGCATCTTGCTTTATGTGGCATTTCCACCGATGCCTATAAAAATCAAATTCAAAGTTTAATTTCCATCTTTAGGACCACTAAGTATTTTCATCAGAGATATTTTTTTATTTAGTGATTTTTTTAGTGCTTGTTCTAAAAAAAATATTTTGGATGTAAGCATGTGTGCAAGGGCAAGGGTATTGAATGATGTTTCTTTGATTATCCCACTTAATCAGCAACCCCAAATGTCACCCCAGAGCATCTTATGCATTGCTAAACCATGTGTTTGCAATTGGCAGTTGTTCTGTGAGCCGGGCCAGCATATGTTTTTGTCTTTTGAATTCAATTTAAGCAACCTTGAGAAGGCACAACATAGCTGGGCAGGAATTTGAATGGTATTAGCTTAATTTTGATTCTATAGAAGCCAGATAACCATCTACCCCTCTGTCTGTTCCAGGACATCCGTTTGCACATGAACACCAATTGCTCACTTAATTCTGGGCCTCTCAGGCAGGTATGGATAAAGCGAAGGGAGAAAATAAGTCCACTGTCTGATTGACTACAGGGTGTGTCTGCATGAAAAAGCCTAGATATTTCTACATGATGAGGATAATGAAGCTAGCAAGGTTTCTGCCAAGCTCTGGCTTTTAATTAGTCAGTGACACTTGATAAATTGCTCACCTCTTGGGCTGTATCTTCACATCTTCAGACATCTGGAGGGAAACTGGAAGGGAAATGTCCTGCTCTTTCCAAAGAGCCAGATGTGTGCCATCACGCAGAAGGAATGTCCAGATGCCGGACGTCTCCACTGTATTCCTCTAAGCGAGCCTTTCCTGTAGTCTTTTTGAAAGTCAGATGAAGAACTTCTCTTTTTTTTTTTTTAATTTTTAATGTTTATTTATTTTTGAGAAAGAGAGACAGAGAGTGAGTGGGGGAGGGGCAGAGAGAGGGAGACACAGAATCCGAAGTAGGATCTAGGCTCTGAGATGTTAACACAGAGCCCAATGTGGGGCTCACACCCACGGGCTATGAGATCATGACCTGAGCCAAAGTTGGAGGCTTAACTGACTGAGCCACCCAAGTACTCCTAGATGAAGAACTTCCAATTGAGACTTTCTGCCACTTCAGACCCTTTAAAAGAGATAGGGGCATAAATAAATACACTTATTTTATTATAAGAAGTCCTTACTCTTTTTTTCTTTTTCAAATGAGAATCCTATGTTTGAATGGATTTCATTACATACATGGAGTGTGTAAGAGTATTAGTCTGAGTGTGTGTGTGTGTGTGTGTGTGTGTGTGTGTTGGTTACAGCAGGGATTTCAAAACAAGACTACCAGTCATCATTACCTGAAAATCTTTTAGAAACACAAATTTCTGTTCCAAACTGGATCTGTTGAACTAAATAAAGTCTCTAGTTTTGGAAGTCAGAAATCAGTATTTTTTAAATGCACCCAGTGGTTGTGGCATTAGAGCAGGGTGGCATTTGGGAACCAGAGAGTAGGGAGTATATAATACTAATACTAATAATGGTCAACTTTCATTGAACTTCTACCGTGTGCCAGGCACTATTCTAAGTATCTGACAGACACTTGCTTTAGCCTTGACCAGCACCATATCATGGGGGTACTACAGTATCTCCATTTTAAAATTCAGGAAACTGGGGCACCTGGGTGGCTCAGTCACATGAGTGTCCAACTTCAGCTCAGGTCATGATCTCATGGCTGAGTTCAAGCCCCATGTCAAGCTCTGTGCTGATACCTCAGAGCATAGAGTCTGCTTCAGATTCTGTGTCTTCTTCTCTCTCTGCCCCTCCCCCACTCATGCACTATCTCACTCTATCTCAAAAATAAATATTTTTTTAAAAAATTGAGGGAACTGAGGCTCAGTCACAAAACTGGGTAAGCGGTAAGGCTGAACATCCAAGATCCCAGGCTAAAGGCTTGGTTCTTGTTCAATTACAAGCTCCTGCCTGGCCAAGGCAGACGTCATTCCCAGAACACTTCCCCTCAGCCCTGAAGTCTCCAGTTGATTAGAGCTGAATCGGGAGATTAATCTATCCTCTGATCTAGCCGAACCTGTTTGTTTTACAGATGTATAAACTTTGACCTAAAGAGAATAAGTGACTCTTCTGGGAACACCCAGATGAGAACTTAAATTTACTGATTTTGTCAGAGTTCTTAAAAAAGCACCACATTTCTAGTTTAGTAACTAGTTCTCCCCATGACTTAAACATTGAAAATCCCCCTGGAAGGACAGTTACTTTTAATGGTGCTCAATTAATTTCCTAAAAGTTCCGAGTTTAAGGATCTTTGCAACTAAGATCTTCTAGAATCCCATAGTGCACCTGGGTTTTGTGTTTGTTTGGGGGTCAAGATAAGAAATATTTCCAAATTTATCTTGGAAGTCTGTTTTTATGATCCCAGCTCCACGAGTGCTCATTTAGGGGGTGAAAAGTTTTAAAATGGTTACCTTGTGGCATTTGGAGACTCCGACACGTTTCAACAGTTTTCCCTGAGGCTCCCAACTCACATGTTACTTATTGCTAAACTTTGAGTTAATATGACTGCTTGAGATTTAGACCGCAGCAATCCGCCTACTGACATACTCTGGAAGCTTCTTCTCTCCATCCCACACACAAGATTTTACTGTTGACAGTATTACATAACTTTCCTCAAATTCAGATTGCCAAGACGGGTGCGTGGGGCTCCTACTGTCTGCTGAAGTGTAGTCGTGAATCTGTCTGGATTCACAATTGCCTCTCAGCCTAAACATTTACACTGAAGGTTCAGATCACTGAGGTGGAAACTTGACACTGAAGACTTCTCCTGAGATGTGTGTCAGTGTACGCCTGCAGGGTAGCAAAGTGGAAAACACAGAAGGGTCAGTGACCCGGTTCCTGCTGTGTTCCCCTGACAAGGGCCAGATTTGTTCTCATTTCTTCAAGGATTTGGTGACTTTCTCCTTCCCTTCCAAGCTCAAGGTAACAACAACTCCTATTTCTTAGAGAAACAAAACCTCCATACAATTATGGGAGAGCTAGGGAAGTAAGGCTCCAAAAGAGAGACTCATTAACTGGAACTGCAGAGGCGCGGCACCAACGGACAAGTCAGTATTTGCCAGAGTTGTGTCCATCTTCCAAGAGAAGAGCTAGTAGAGAAGGCTATGGAAGGCAGGCCTTGCCTCACTTGTGGCCAGTAGGGCTAGCTGTCGGGAAGATGAGCTTGATGCGGATTGGGGTACTGCAAGGATACTGTGGGCCCCACCAGCGACTGTCTGACAGACTCTCATTGAGGAGCAGAAAGAACAGCCTGGAATCCACTCCTGTCTCTACATTGTCTCTCACCACATCTAACCACAACTATCTTCAGAAAGTAATGACTGCTGCTTTCTTTCCACCTTTCAAAAATCATGCAGTTTCTCCTTGAGTGCGTCTAACTTAGATCCACACAATGATCCTTGGGAACATATTTCCAGCTTAGCCAAGTTGACACTGTACAAAACCATCATGGTCCACCCTTTTTCAATGAGACATCCATATATATCTTTTTAAATCATTTTTTTAAGTTTATTTGTTTATTTATTTATTTATTTTGACAGAGAGAGAGAGAGAGTGAGTGCACAAGCAGGGGAGGAACAGAGAGAGGGAGAGAGAGAGAATGTCAAGCAGGCTCCATGCTGTCAGCGCAAAGCCCAATGTGGGGCTCAACCTGACAAACCATAAGATCATGACTTGAGCCAAAATCAAGAGTCATCCACTTGACTGACTGAGCCACCACGCACCCCTTAAATCATTTTTAATTCCCAAATAAGGATTATAGTAAAACTATGTTTTCACCCAAAATGAGGCAACTACCATCATATGACCAAAGACAGACTAAGTTTCTCCCTAAAGTAGCATACAAAATCCCATGTGTTACCTGATTCATCTTTGGATGACTATGTAATGCAATTTTGTAAAAGGTAAGATGGAAGTTTTTTCTTCTCATTAAACTGGTCATAAGGAATCCCCAGTGATGTGGTATGTGGAGGTTGTGAAGGTTGAGAAAGGGAATGCAATAAAGCAGAATTAGGAGCCATGAGAATCTGAGCCATTTGTTTGTATAATTTACATGTGACTTTTAAGATCTGCCCAAGACTCATATTGTACATGTTAAATCCACCTGCTGACTGAAAGCTGTGCATGGCCAACTTTATGGCTTGATCTGTCAGAAACACTCAGTTCATGAAGGGCAGTATGGATTCCATGGTTAAGTGTGCAGTCTCTTCCCTATAAAGACATAGAGACTGAGTCTTGTAATGAGCCAAAAGCTATGTTTCAAATGAATAGCTATCTACAGAATGGCATGGCTATGCTCCAAAATCCTAAAGATCTTCTCTCTGATTTATTTACAAGGAGCTGCCAAAGTTTCAGTATAGCATCCATGAGTCAGAGGTGTCATACAATATTCTTTATCACAAGGCCAATGGAGCAACACAGCTTGCCAAGCCATCTACTACAGAGCCTTCTTTTGTTATGGGACCCACTCAGAACTGGCACCTTTTGGAGTTATTCAACAAATGATTCAAATTACATGAGCAAATGAAGTGTATGCTGCTTCAAGATCCAAACAGACTCTCTAGACTTTGTATCTTCTCCTTAGTGGAGGAAGTGCTATATGCAGAGACTTCTTTTCCCGCATGTTTTGTAGCCTAGAAATTCTCACTGAGATAAAGCTCCTAAATTTTTGTGGGATCTATTTCTTCCCTCAGTTACACACATGTCTTATCAAAGTGTCTAGGTCACTTTCCCCCAACTCACTTCATGCTCTCTTCTTGCTCACTTCAGCATAGCATCAGTGGCCATCAGTATAACACATCAGTATGATGTCCTGTGGGATGGAGGGACAAGCAAGAACCCTGTAGATTGGATTATGACAGAGGACAAAAGATAATTTTGTTTGGTGAAGGTACATTGCTAGCCCTGCCAGCTAAGTGCACACTGCTTCTGATAACCTTTACTAACACGTGTAGAAGGGAAGAGGCAACTGCAATTCTGATAGTTGCATGCCAGATGCTAGATGCGAAAAATGTACACATCTGGAATAGCAATTGCAATTGGAGTCACCACCTGATTGAATGTACAATGACCCACCGCTGGTTCCTAAAATCCATCTGTCTTCTACACAGGCCAAACAGGCAAGTTAAATGAAAACACTGTCAAATTTGCTAACTTTGACTTTCAAGTCCTTGATAGTAGCACTAACCCCTACAGTCCCTCCAGGAATGCCATAATGCTTCTGAGGCAGTTCTAGAATCTTCCACTTGGCCTTTCCCACCATAATAGCCCGTAGGTCATCCTATGGGTCAAGGAAACAATGTGGGGATTCTGCCACTTGCTGAGTAAGTCTTTTTAATTATGTACCCTAGAACTGGAGATATAAGCATAGCATAAGTTCAGGGACACACTTGGCCCACTGTGAAATGGACCTGAGTCAAAATTCCATTAATCACTTGACCTTAATAATCCCCTACTCTGGCTGATGGGCCATAGGAGCATTTTGAGTCCCTAAGAGTAGTATCATTTCACAGCCAATATCTAACAGTTTTCCCAAAGTTCCACTAGTTCCCCTTCCTCAACATACAGTCACCTGCAAAATGGCTGCACATCCTTCCAGAGAAGGCCAAGGACATGTACAGTATGCACCTATGGCTGTGCTTTAGGGTCAGCCTCACTGCCAATTAGCAGTCACAGCCACATCTCCATTTGTTCCGGGAGGCCAAATGGCAGGCACACTCCTCAGAGTGATGGACCCTTCCCCAAACATGTTCTCTTATCCACCAAGGGCCAAGGGCATCTTCCACTAGGCATCTGGACAGTTTTACACCCCTATAGTGTCCCTTATTGGGGAAACTAAGTCTCTGCATCTGCCCAGAGAGAAAAAGGCTGCCTAGACTCTGCTCCCCTCTTGTGAGAACATGAGCCCCCTTGAGATTCTTTGCATATAAATCCGTTAGCACCATGGTTAAAAAAAAAAAAAAAGTAGACCCTAAAGTCAGGTATTATAAATACCCTCTGTATTCATTTCCTATGGCTGCTGGAATTACCAGCAACCTAGGTGGCTTAAAATGACAGAAATTTATTTTCTCACAATCCTAGAGGCTAGAAGCTAGAAATCAAAATGTCAGCCAGGCCATGCTCCCTCTGAAAGCTCTAAGGTAAGAGGGATCCTTTCTTGCCTCTCGAGCCTATGGTGACCTCAGGCATTCTCTGGCTTATGGTGTCACACCAATGTCTCTCTCCATCTTCACCTGATCTTCTCCTCTATGTGCATCTCTGCATGCGTTCACACTTCTTCCTATAAGGACCCTCGGCATTGGACTCAGGGGCCTCCCTACCCCAGCATGAACTCAACTAATTACATCTGCAAGGGTCCTGATTCCAAATAAGGTCATATCCTCTGGTTCGGGGCAAACATGAATTTTGAAGGGAACACACATCAATCCCCTAAGTACTCTAACAGTATTTCTCAACCCTAATGGCCTTTCAAGCCCTTGGAGGCTCCTTCTCCAGTTCCTTACTGATGTGCCCCCCACCCCACCATAGGACAGAGAATTCTGTCTTTGGGCCTCTTTGAACTTCTGGAGATTTCTGTCATGCCCAGATTCACATCCTACCTCCTGAGATTAGACGATAGTCTTGCTAGAATGGAATCCAAGTATCTGCACTTTTGAAACCTCCCCAGCTAGGTTTTACTGACTATATCCCAGAGGTCCACATGGTGTGTGACACTTCCCAGCCATCCTAGATCCAAGGAGAACAAAGATCTCTGCCCTCCTCAAGTCCGGATCCCAATCACCACTGACAGCCACCTGCCTAACCCATGGGGATTCTGCAAGATCTACAACCACCATCCAAACTTTTGCTTTGAATAAACAAAGCACAGGACATTGCATCCACATGGTCAAAACTAGGTCCTACACACAGTAAGTACTGCTCACTCAGATCTACCACACTATTTTTACTTTGGGCATCTATTCTGTCCCCTAAAATACTCCAGGCAGTAGATTTCCAGGAGGTGATGGCACTTCTCAGTTAGATGACCTCTTAACACACCATGCCTCCAAGGTGCACAAAAAAAAGTCAGAAAGCATGGACCCTCTCACTCTTGATGCTTCTCCAACAGAGCATCTCTTGTAGGTTAGGGTGTCCCTGGAGGTGGGACAGACCCCTCTGTATTCTTTCCTATCCTTGGTGCCCAGCCCACAGGCCCATCTTCCGCTCTCCCAATATGCAAATATGTACCTAAGTTCCCTTTGGCAAAGCCCTATGCAGCAGGCTCACATTTCTGCCTTCCTCAGGGCTTACACATCACCTTTAGCCCAACTCTATGGACTTACATGAACACACACAAATACATGTTTGTGTATCCAGGGGTATAGTCTGACGGGTTTCATTTAGGATAAAATCAAAGATTGGCTTCCGGGGGCGCCTGCGTGGCTCAGTAGGTTAAACGTCCAACTTCAGCTTAGGTCATGATCTCACAGCTCATGGGTTAGAGCCCCACATTAAGATCTGTGCTGACAGCTCAGAGCCTGGAGCCTGCTTCTGATTCTGTGTCTCCCCCTCTCTCTGCCCCTTCCCCACTCCTTCTCTGTCTTTCTCTCTCTTACAAAAATACATATTTTAAAAAATTAAAAAAATTTTTAAAAGACTGGCTTCTCCAAACCAAAACACTGGTAGTTTTCCTTTCTAGCTTCAAAAAAAGAAATTCTCCTTTGTTCCATATTAGTTAAATTTTCCAGTTGCAGAAGAAAGGCTGTTTTTCACTTAGTAATTAAACTTCCTAGATGAAATAAATCTACATTTATTTCAACCCTGAATGCTCACAGAACTGGGAATTTTCCATTGTAGAGTTGCCCCCAGATTGTCCTCATAAAACAGTGCCTTGTGCTCCCAAGGACCACTCTGACTCTGGACTGCCTTATTATTGGGACTCATTATTATATCTTCTCTCAAGGCCACTATGGGGACTTAGCAACAGGGAGATATGGCCAACTTGCCTGGCGTTTGGCAGATAACTGCTGATTATTCCCAATGCTCTTCCTAATGTCAGCTAATTCTGACATGTTTAATAGCAGATAATAAAATATATAATCATTATGTTATATACAATATGTAATATAATAATAAGCTAAGTTTCATATCACCTAACAGGCTGTAGAAAATTCTTATGAAGATACCATCCTTATAAAACAGATCATTTGATTACACAGTAAAGTGGCCCTGGCTTATCTCTATTTGCACTTTCCTCCACAACAGTGAAACACTGTGTCTCTCTCTCTTTCTCTTTCTTGTTCTCTTTGTCTCCACCCTGCTCCCTTCCTACTTGATGTCTCCATCCCTCGTTGTTTTCCTTCAAATACTCTGCTTGGGGTATTAATAACTGTGTGATGAGAAGCACATTTTCCTATTCCTGGAAAACTATATATAAAGCAAAGGAAGTGAATCAAATGCCGCAAAAAGGACACAAAGAAACCTTGCCCAAGTCTTTTTCCTCAAGGCTATGGAACGCTGCCCTGCTGCTTCCTGCGATGCCACCTGCAAGGGAGCCCCAGAAGGATAAGACAGGTCTCTGCCCTCTCATGGAAATTGTGTGTGCAAATACCACTTGTTTCTTCTAGGTTTGCCTCCAGGCAACGGCTAAAAAAATCAGAACAAAGCACAACCCCTCAGGCTCACCAATGCCCTGGGGCATCTTTGACATCCTCAGCAGGAGCCCTCCTTGCACCTAAAGAAGAACCCAAGTCCCAGAGGAAGCCCAGAGGGGGGATGGGAAGAGTCGGGTGACCTAGTCGACTGGCCAGCTCCGCTGTGTTTTGAGGATGTCATTCCCAACCCCATGCCTCAGTTATCCCATATTCAACAGTCTAGAAATTCAATTTAGTGACCTCTCATATCCCTCAAGATCTAATGATCTGAAATGCTCAGGCAATGCAAACGGATAACAAAGATTGGCAATACCTCACCTCTGTTCTAGCCATTTAACTGAATTGACAACATATATTTAGTGGTGGCGGGGGGGGGGGGGGGGGGGGGGGGGGGAAGGTCTCAGTGATTTGCATTCACATCTAAAAGATTTGCACAAACAGGAAGTTTGTACCTAACTGTAAATATTTCACTCAATGCCTACCCCCGAGGGGCTTACCATTGCAAGCAACTGTCCAGCGCTCACTCCCTTACTCCTTAACGTGACTCAGCTTATATTTATTTATTTCTGGAGTAAATTCCTGATTGCTACTTGCCTTATTAGAAATAAGGCCGCCATGTAAAAGCTAAGCTATGACATAATTCAATGGACCTACAGCAGAGATGTGTTACCTTACATAGAAGAATAACAGAAACACTGCTGTGTGCTCCCCACCCCACCTCCTTTGTCCAGGAACACTGGAAGACACCTTTCGTAGCCTTCCTTAAAGCTGGGTTTGAACTGCATTCCTGAGCCTTCCTCACAAGCCTGTGAACAGCAGTAACACCACAGCCAGACCAGGACAGTGGGGAGCAGAAGCACCTTCTCCATGCCTGCCCGCATCTGTGCAGTTGGAAGCAGAGAACTTCCAGTGGGCAAAGCTGCAGTGGGAATTTCTGTGGGTCCCTGAGTCCCAGTTGGAGAAGGGCCTCTGAGGGAGATGTCAGATCACCTTGGAACGTGGTGTGAGCAAGAAATCAATTTGTTTGTGTTAAGCCACTGACACATCATGGTTTATAACTCCAGCAAAACCTATCCTATCCTGAGACTTCAACAAGCCATCCCAAGAGCAGAGAATAGGTATTCCAAAGACTGTCAATTATGGCCTACTCAGCACTGTCCTGGAAGGTAGTGGTGGGGGGCTTTTCTGGCTCACACTGGAAAGTCTTCCAGGAAGTAGAAACTAATATGGTTATTCAGGCAACTTGTTTATTTATCTGAAACTATTAAGTTTACAGCTCAACCTGTGCTCCTTGTTCATATTCACAACTCACCGAAAATCTAATTATGATTCAGCATCTGATACAGCTTTATTGACAGGGAGAGGATATCACATCAGATATTTTGAGTTAAAACATATCTGTGACAGGAGCGCCTGGGTGGCTCAGTCAGTTAAGTGTCCAACTCTTGGTTTTGGCTTAGGTAGTGATCTCACGGTTTATGGGATTGAGCCCCTGTAGCCCCTGTGCTGACCAGGTGAAGCCTACTTGGGATTCTCTCTCCCTCTTCCTCTCTCCTCCCCACCCTCATTCTCTCTCTGCCTCTCTCAAAATAAATAAATAAATAAATAAATAAACGTTTTTTTAAAAAAGAAAAAATATTCCTCTGACAGAGTCTAATTAGACATAATCAGTTCCAGCTTCTGGCACACTTCTAGCCCCTTGCAGGGGAAATGTCCCTGCCCATAGGCTCAGCCGATGGGCCAGCTTAAGGATACATGTGCTGACCATGGGGTTCCCAAACCACAATCTAGCTTATGATTCATTCATTCATTCATTCCACAAATATTTATTGAGTACGTACTCCGTGCCTGCTATAGGCACTGGGGATAGAGCAGTGAACAAACAATCTCCCTGCTCTCATGAATATTATAAATATTATATTCTGGAGGGTGGAAGGCAGCTGCTGACTCAGCAGAAAAATAAAGTAGGGTAAGAAGGATAAAGAGTGTGATATGGGACAAAGGAGGGAGTGCCATTTCTATGTCTCAAGAAATAGGTTTCTCTGGTGGGGTGACATTTGAGCAAGACAGTGAAGAAATTAGGGAGATTGCTATGTGGGCATTCTCCAGAGCAAGGGGGAAATGTGGTTGTGAGAGTAACAGGGGTTGCAAAAATCTTTAGGTGGAGCAAGCTTGTTTGGTCAAGAAACCACAGGAAGCCAGAAGGGCCCAGGGGATGAACAAAGGAATGATAATAGGAATGTAGATCAGCGGGGAGCAGGGGCCCAGAACACACAGGCTCATGTATGCACGGCAAGGGCTCTGACTGTGAGTAGAATAAGAAGTCATAAAGGTTTGGAGCCCAAGAGTGGCACTATCTGACTTAGATTTTAAAAGGATAGATGATTGCTCCATTGAAAGGAGACACTCGGAGAATGTGTAGAAGCAAAGAGATCCTCTGGGAAGTTATTACAATAATTCAGGTGAGTGATAAATGGTTCCTGTGGTCTGTGGCATAGTTCATCAAACTCTCTTCGGGATCTGAACAGATATTACCAGGAGAATGAAGCAGAGAACTTTAGGGACAGCCGCTGAAAACACATGAGGCAAAGAGCTCAGGGCCCCAAAGCACAAACAGCCTCCTCTGGTGCCTAACCCCAGATGTTGGCCTCACTTCCTGGTACCAACAGCCTCACCTCTGGGGTGCTGAATCTTGTCTGCATAGGTATATAAAACCCATTTCAGTCAGCTGTATTAGTCAGCTATTGCTGCATCACAGAACTCAGTGGCAAACAATACTGTGCATTTATCCTCAGCGTCAAAGATCTACAGTTCAGCTAGTGAAATTCTGCTTTGGGCTACAGTCTACAGGCCAGCTGGGGAAGCTCTGCTCCATATAGTCATTCTGCAGCCTTAGGCTGAAGAGGCAGCAGCTTCCTGAAGGCATTTTTTTCCATGTGGAATCTAGAAGCTCCCAGAGGGGCAAGCAGAAACATGTAATGCCTTCTAAGACCTAGGTTCAAAACTAGCACACTGTCATTTCCTTCCACATTCTATTGCCAAATATTGTCGACCATCAGGGCAGGGGAATATACTTCTACTCCAGTGGGAAGAACTGCAGAGTCACATGGAAAGGGTGTGGATCCCAAGAGGGTGAAAGATTGGGAATAACAATGCAACCTATCACATCACCCCATCTGGAACTGAGTCAGTGACCTCAGGTAGGATTTCTGACACTGGCCTTCATAAGAATTGCCTCCAGAGCTCATCAAATACAAATTCCTGGCCCCACTATCAGAGATGAGATTCAGTAGATCTGAGATGGAGCCTGATAATTTACATTTCTAACAAGTTCCCAGGTGACCCTGCCACTGCTGGGCTGCAGGCCGCATATCCAGTAGCATTGACCTATAGTGCATTCTTAAGGACTAAGTATCAGATCCATGGGACAGTAGCTAAAAACATTTTAATTCTCCAGATAATATCTAATATCCCATAGATAGTAGAGCATCTCCTTAGCCGTGGAGGGAGAAGCCGAGACACATCTGAAGACAGACCTTGGGGGAATCAACACCTTGTTGCTCCCTGACCTTGAGTAACTGAGAGCACACAACTTGTGCTAAACTGCTCAGCCTCTCTCCCTCTGCCAAACAAGGATTATAACTTCTAAAAAGCATGCTATAACCCAACCCCCAGCACATGCATTCTGAGTTAGCCCTTCCTTCCACTGAGCTCATGCATAATCTCTTTTAAAATAGTTATGGCAGAGTGTTCCAATTATCTCTTTCCAACTCTGCTTTCTCCAGAGCTAGTAAACTGTGACAGCACCTCTGTGTCCTCTCTATGGGTCTTCCTAATGTCTAACACTTATTAGGGTCTCAACTCATGTTTGTTGAGTGAATAAATGAGAAGAATAGCAAAATGTTGGTCTCCTCGAGAGACAGGACTCCTGTCAAACCATTCAAGAACACTCCAAAGAATCTGATCCCCCACCCTGTCCCAGACCCCTGCCCAATCTTTGGTCTCTCCTGAATCCACATAGAGCAATGGTTTTCTTCAGGGCTGCATATGAGAAGCAACAGGAGATACCTTAAAAATCTCAGTGCCCAGGCCACCATCCAAACCATTTAAATCAGAAGTCTCAGGTGAGACCAGACATCAGTAATTTTTTAAGCTCCTGGTGATTTTCACATGCATCCAGGACGGAGGACAGCTGAGTGGTCAGAGGACAGCCAGCTCCACGGGGCAGCAGTGACACCTGCGAGGCAGACACAGGGATAGCAATGAGTCATGGATGGAGTTTAACCGTCACTGCCACAGGCACTGCAGCTATTTAGAATCAAAAAACAAGCTGGAGAAACAAGAAACAGATTCTCCAAACCTTGTTATGAAAACAGGGGATTAGCTGTTATTGCATAAAAGTTGGTGCCTCACTAATCCTTACAGAACCTGTTTTGTTGTGAGTTCCAAAGAAGCCATGGGTCCTTGGAAGGCCCTCTTGGCTAATGAACGGCTTTCCCATAGGCTAGGAGAGAGCAGCTGGCTGTGGGGCTGGTCCAGGGGCCCCTTGCGAACACAGGACCTGAGGGGGACAGGCCCTAACATCACAGAGGTTGGCATATCACAGGGTGAGGCGTGCACGAAAGTCACATGCCAGGAAAGTTGGAGAAAAACCAGAAAAGAGGAGGAGGACAAGGGAGACCCAGAGGAGCAGGGAAAAGAAGAGGGAAAGGCAGGGAGGAGAAGGGCTGAGAGGTGAGGCTGGCCCCTTGGAGATGAATTGGCCAGGACCTGTCCCACATCTCTTTGACCCTAAGGCCCCTCTCCAGCAGTCAATGGGGTAAGACCCAGGACAGAAAACACAGTAGCCTCTTCTTTCCCACTGCCCCAGAATGCTCTATGCACCTCTGCCCTGGAGGACCTCATCCCCAGGGGCCTGAGGTCATGGTCTCCCAGCAGGGAACACATGGACACCAACTGGGAACCAAAGACCCATATCACAAACCTCCAGTGATTTAGGTGGAGAATAATGCTGGTGGTTCTGGGCCCCTCCTACCCAGACAGTCTTGTTGGTTTCTTATCACCCAGAGGGATAGGCACTGACTTGTAAAGCAATAAAAACTTTCCACAGATCTGCATCAGCCAGGCAGTAAAGCAGCTTGACTTTATCAGATACCTTCATAGCCGAACACGGGAGAGAATCCCTGCATCCAGTAATCAGGAGCAGACGGCCCACAGAACCAGCAGAATTCAGTGTCAGAACCAGGGCCTTTGGAGACCCCCCAGTCTGGCTCATTGATGTCTCAGAAACGGACTGACGGTGGATGAAGGCAGTCTTCTGGCCTGCATTATACTGTCAAGAAAACGCTACATGACCATTCCCAGCCATTTCTTTTCTAGCAGGTACCACCAGCGGTCACAGACCATCACATCAGAGTGAGACTAATCTAAGCTCCCACCTTCTCCCCCTGCATGCAAGAAAGGAACAAGGATGTTGCAGAGCTGGGGATTTCTGCTTTGGCCAGAGCAGAGGGGACATATTGACTGATCTTTTGATTTTGCCCTCTCAGGAATCTGATGGCAAACCCAGTTTAAAGTGAGCCACCAACACCGAAAAGACCGTTCACCCCTGCATTGGAATGGAGGTAGGATTTTTAACAGTGTGTGCATCCTGCTCAGGACACCATTTGGCTGGCTCACCCACATATGTCAAGCGCTACAAGTCTCAGGCAGTCCCAAAGCCTGCCTTCCAGATTAGCAGCTCTGCAGTCGTGGTATCCATTCAGCAACCAGGAGAGTCCAAATCAGGCAATTGCAGGCTCAGCTCCATTTGGGTTCAACATGGGGCAGCAACCATTGCCAGAGGACCCCAGGAGTAGTGATGAGGAGATCCAAAGAGATAAAACACATTGAGGACTTGCAACCCTGTCAGGAACATGGTAAGTGTTCGATGACTGTAAGCGAATCCACATCCACTCATGGGATTCCTCAAGAGCCAGTCTGCATTCTGGTCACCCGCCCCTCATGGCCACTAGTCCTAGAACCAATTCTATTTAAGAAGCAGCCTGGAAAGAGAGCTGGTTCTTGTCAGAGTGTCCAGCTCTGAGACTGGATCGGAACTTTTGTCCCCTCTCCCACCTGGGATCTGGGAGAGCCTTGGATTCCCAGGGGAAGGGGCCAACAGCCCCCAGAGCTCCAGGTCCCTATCATACCTCATCTTCCTCAGCCACAGGCAACTCTGTTCTGTATTTGGAGTAGCCACAGGAAGTGTGGCTAAGGGGGAGTCATGCTCTTGTGTATTTGTTTGTCGACTTGATTGCTTTTGGAAAAGAGAAGAATTTCATGCTGTGCTAAATTTCTTTACAGAGCTGGAAACACACTCACCAGTATCAGTCCCCTTCCCATCTGCACGTCCCCACCACTCTGTGTTGTCATCTATTTCTTCCTCCCCTCTTCTTTGTTGCCTCTTTCCTTTCTTCTTCATTGTTAGCCTTGACCCCTCCCACTCCTTCATTGCCCCTTGCACCCACACTCAATGGGGCCATTTGGGCAGAGCAGTGATAGTCAGCAGTGGGGGTCAGGTGGGAAAAACTGAGACATGCCAGCTCCTTTTCACCATCTCAGACTGTTCATGTATATCCTCAGTAGATTAAGCAATTTTGTTTCATTATATTATGCATTTTAGGATGAGAGAGACCTCCTAAACAAAACTTATTTTTAAAATTGTAAAGTGAAATGTGTCTTGAGTGACTGAAAATAATCAGGAAACCTGGTGACTATCTGCATTTCTGTCATAAGAAGTAAACTAAAATCCACTACAATAGCATGGGGGTGAAATAGGACTGTCCTCATACCGGAGTAAACAAATCCAATTGGTAAATATTTACTATAACCCTATTACAAGCAAAGTATAGGAGGTCTTCAGAGTTTCTGCTTCAGGCTCACCTAGATTTAGATGGCCCTGTGGAATTGCTCAGCAGGACAGCTCTGGACCGAAAGGGAAAATGGCGCTTCCTCTAGCACCACATCCCCCACTGCCCCTCCTCAGCCTCCAGCCAATCAAGGGCATTCACCTTCCAGACCCTCCACCACCCTAGCCCCCACCTGTCAGAACTCCTTCACCACCATGGCAAGAGTAGCCATAACTACATCTGAGCCCCAGAATGGGTCTGTGGACTCTGGTTCTGAGAGGGTGTGTCTCATATCCATGGGATGGACCCCTCACCTAGTGACCTCACCTCCAGGGGCATTTCGCCAAGACCTTGGTCTCTCCATCTATTCTCCTGAAGGCTTTGGAGCCATCGCCCTCATCCTGTGCGCTCCCCCCACCCCCATTCCTCTCTCAGTATTTTGCAAAACAGCTCATCCCATGACTGTCATGCCAGCTAGGACATCATTGCGTGTACCCTCACAGACGAAATATGTTCCCCAGACAGATGGGCCTTTAAGAATATGAGTGATTTTTATAAATCCTTGCCTGCAAAACAGTCACCAAAACAATTCCATGCTCCAGGGTGCTGACCTAAAAACTTCTGATCACAGCTCTCCCCGTTAAATGTCAAACTTTTCCCAGAACACCTCCAAAATGAGATGAGTTCAAGACTGCACAGTAGATGCTTATGAATTCAGCTATTTTGAAGTGGTAACTCAATGGGAATGAGTCTTTGAGAAATATGTCCTGGTTGAAATTTCCGTGCAGGAGCCCGGTTGAGTTCAGTCTTTAAATTTCTTAAGATATTTAACAATAACAAATCCCATTCTTTCTGCCAGGGGAGTGGGGGATGACTATGAGAAAATCATTTCTGGTTTTAAGGTGGTGAAGATCTCTCCTGCCTACACAGGGATTTATTTATGTTAATCCCTGCCTCCTGATCTGTGCAGATTCCTATTGGTACACAGTCTAGCTGATACCTGGCCGTGGTCTGGCTGGGGAGGGGGGAGACACAGGCATGCCTACCATCTGTATCACGGTGTACTAGACGGCCATTCACCAGGTGACAAAGTCATCACTTTCATGAGTTGTCTTGAGGACAGTTTGACTTTCAATCCATTGATTGCTCTCCTTCCATAGCATTGTTAGAGATAGAGAAATACAAACCCAGTTTACTATTTTAAATAACATTTGAGTAACACTGTGGTTGCATGGCATTTAAACAAAAATCGGGTTGTTTGCTTCATCATTCGAACAGCCAACAACCTAGGAATTGCTATTTCCCCAATATTTTGATCCCTCCCTGGGTGGTAGAAAGATTAAACAAGCTGCCAGAGGTCAAACCACCCACAGTGATAGATGGGGTGGGGTTTCTGCCTCGTTGGACATTGCTCTTCGGCCACAGCTATCTCCCATCAGAAGCTGCTGAGAAGCTGTTTCATTCTTCTGCCATCCAGCAACGCCACACTTGCAGAAAGAGCAGGGCCTGCCTATTTCCGAAGTTCTCCAAAGCGGACATTCCCAAAGTCTCCTGGGGACGGCAGCTTAGGGCTAATGCCATTATTTCACTGTGTCCAGAGAGACACTCCTGTTCAGTCATCTCTGGGACAGAGGAGAGGAGCTACCTTCTTCCTCTAAGTCCTTCTCTTCTCAAAGACAGGGGATGAACACATATTTCAACCAGGGTGCAATCAGAGCAGTAGACCAATGCCTTGAGTGATGTGGAATACAGGCTTTCTTACAGGGGCTGGCCTGTCCACCATTGTGAGAGCCAGTAAAGGCATCTGTGCAAGTCAGCTACCTCTATACTTGGTGCACAATGGGCCAGAAGTCAGCTGGCCAACCCCCAGGGAAGCAGGGTGGAAGTGGCAGAGACCAGCAACAGATGAGAATGTCATTTGTCCCTCACTGCTTCCTCCAGTTGTGAGGACATGGGTGACAGGGAGGGTAAATTGGAGACAGAAGAGGAGGTCCATGGGAAGCCAGAGCTGTTCAGATCTGACTGCTGCCCCACCCAACAAGATCAGCCAGCGGGCCAGGGAGTTAGGTTCTGTCTGTAGTGTTGACTCACTGATCATAACAACTGCCACTATTTCACTCCTTCCAAGTCCCATACAAATTTTTCCTGTGGCAAACTATTTTTTCACCCCACCGACCCTTGTAAGTGGTTTGGTTTCACTTTGGACACTTGCTAGTCTCTCTGCAGTTCACATCTCATTAGGTAGAACCAAAAGGAAAAACCTGATTTCAATAGGATTGATGCCAGACATACATAGCTTAGGGTCCAATCTGAAAAGGCTTCTGTAATATTTTCTACCATGTCCTATTTCACATAAACTTTCCTGAAACTTTTTAGAGACATGTGACCATGCATGAGATACTCTTATTTCTTGCTCAGGCAGAAAATCTCCCCTCAAAAGACACTGACACTATTGACACACTGAGATTCACATTTTGTCACTCATCTACAAACTGTGGATAAACTTTTCAAAGCAAATTGCCTTCTACTATTCTAAAATGTGGCTTAATTTATTAAACCAAAGTAACCACTGACCCCCCCATAGTTCACCGATGCATTGTGAATGGTGGTCCATCCCACTCTGCACTAATGCAGGGTCATCTCATTCTCAGATCAAAGGCAGCACACACCAGGGCTTCCCCTAAAAAGAAAATAAGACATCTCATGTGGTCCTTAAAGGCTTTAGTTGACGAAACCTGGCAAGTCTTTCTTCTATGCATGCATATGACACACACACAATGATGAATAATAAAATCTGTCCAGATGTGTAAAAACTTTCTGATCTCTGTTATGAATAATAAAAGGACCCAGAAATCAATAGATTTCCTGGGAGTGTGGTGGTTTTAATTTCCATTAGATGATTGAAGTGTCCAAGCCGTCATGATGAATGGAGCTAGAGCTTCACTGCTTTGGGGAACTATGTCACATTATCCCAGGAAACTCTTGCAAAATCACATGTCTGGTTAACTGAGCTTTTTTGTAAGTTCAATATTCACCAGAATTGAGGGCTGATGGGGGAGGGGGAGGGGGGAAGGGGATGATGGTCATGGAGGGGGGCACTTGTGGGGAGAAGCACTGGGTGTTATATGGAAATCAGTTTGACAATAAACTATTATAAAAATATTCACAGATCAATTTTACTGTCATTGTTGAAATTTTTAATAAAATATATTGGTCTATTTTCCTGTTTGACTCCATAACACAGGCCTAGCATATGCTAAACAATAAATAGTCATGAATTAAATAATTAATAATGTTTTCCATTGTTGGTTTAAGATTTTGAAGGGCTTCAAATTTATATCCTGTATGCAACAATTCCTTTTCCATACCACAAAAACAAAAGCTAGGTATAAATTATTGGCTGGAGCTCTATTAAACTTAGAGTATACTTTACAAGATTACTTTAAATAAATCCCTACATGAATTTGTTTTCTTATCACTTCCTTTTTGGACAAAGGATTTCCTGCCAAAGGATGTTCTGGTAAATTGAGGAAATCCATTGATTTACCAATTCAAGAAAATTTTCACACTTGCTCTGTTTTAGACTCTATGCTAGCACTGAAAAAAAGATAAATATAGAATTCAGCCTCTATCCTGAAAAAAACATGGTCTAAATATCTACACTACAAAGCTGTAGAAATCAGAACAGTATGGCACTGGCACAAATGGGCACATGGATCAATGAAGCAGAACAGAGAGTCCAGAAATAAACCCACATTTATATGGTCAGTTAATCTACAATAAAGAAAGCAAGAATATACAATCAGAAAAAGACAGTCTCTTCAACATATTGTGCTGGGAAGCCTGGACAGCTACAAGCAAAAGAATGAAACTGGATCACGTTCTTACACCATACCCAAAAATAAACTCAAAATGAATTAAAGTCCTAATGCAAGACCTGAAACCATAAAATTCCTAGAAGAAAATGTAGGCAGTAATTTCTTTGGCATCAGCCATAGGAAACATTTTTCTAGATGTGTCTCCCTTGGCAAGGGAAACAAAAGCAAAATTAAACTCTTGGGACTACACCAAAATAAAAAGCATTTGCACAGGGAAGGAAACCATTAACAAGACAAAAAGACAACCCACCGAATGGGAGAAGATATTTGTAAATCATATATTTGAGAAAGGATTAATATCCAAAATGTGTAAAGAAGTTCTACCACTCAACAACAACAACAACAAAAAACAAGTAATCTAATTTAAAATGGGTAGAAGACACGAACAGACATTTTCCCAAACAAGATATTCAGATGGCAAACATACACAGGAAGAGATGCTCAACATCACTAATCATCAGGGAAATGCATATCAAGATCACAAAAAGATATAACCTCACAGCTGTCAGAATGGCTAAAATAAACACAAGAGACAATAAGTTTAGCAAGGATGTGAAGAAAGAGAAACCATCGTGCACTGTTGGTAGAAATGCAAACTGGTGCAGCCACTGTGGAAAACCGTCTGGAGTTTCCTCAAAACTTAAAAATAGAAATACCATATGATCTAGAAAATACTGAGTATTTACCCAAAGAAAATGAAAACACTAATTTGAAAAGATATATGCATGCTATGTTTATTGCACTATTATTTATAATAGCCAAGATATGGAAGCAACCCAAGTGTCCATCCATAGATACATAGATAAAGAAGACACATATTTTATATATATATATATATATGTATATATATATATATATATATCACATAGTATATATGTGGTATATAATGGAATATTACTCAGCTATAAAAAGAATGAAATCTTACCATTTGCAACAACATGGATATACCTAAACAGTATAATGCTAAGTGAAATAAATTAGCCAGAGATACACAAATACCATACAATTACACTTATATGTGGAATTTAAGGAACAAAACAAAACGAAAAAAGAGACAAACAAAAAACAGAGTCTTGAATATAGAAAGCAACTGGTGGTTGCCAGAGGGGAGGTGGGCGGGGATGGATGAAGTAGGTGGAGGGGATTAAAGTTTACTCATTGTGATGAGCACTGAGTAATGTATAAAATTGTTAAATAACTATATTGCACACTTTAAAATAATATAAGTCTGTATGTTAATTATATTTGAATGAAAAAAATTTAAGCAACAACAAAAAAAGAATGCTGACAAAAAAATACATACATATATATATGTATATATATATACACACACACATATATATATAACTGATGGTGTAGAGAAGTAAACCCAAAATTACAAGACAGTGGGATAGGTTGAAATGACAAATGCTTGAAGTAGGGAAAAGGCTAGAGTGGGAAATGGCTACCCTGGTGGGAAAGAATGTCTATTTCTGCCATTCATTAGAGATGCTAGTGTGAGGTAATAAATTGACTTCTAGTCAATTTCATCAATGTTTTAAAATTCTCTGGAGACCATGTACGTCTTATTGCCTTCACTGCTTCAAGGTCACCCATGGCTCCTGATTGGCAGGGGGCCGGGAGAATCACCTCACAGCGCAGAGCAAGAGAGAAGAACATGGGCAAACCTGAGTCCCACCCAGCTAATCAAAACCCATTCCTCAGAGAGCCAACAAGGACTTTAGAGGCTATTGAGTTTCTGGATCATATCTGTTGTGATCTGGCCATGACTGGGACATTAACCTTAATATGAGGCCATCTGCAATCAAGTTGGTAAGTCATGGTAATAATCAGGTAGCATGACAGAAGTCTCCAGGAGTTCAAAGAGGCCCAAAGAAAGAATGTTCCGTCCTATGGTGGGATGGTCATCAATAAAGACACCAGAGAAGGGCAGCATCTGTCTTACGGTGTAGATGGGTAGATTTAGGAGTCTCTGGGCACAAGAAGCCCATTAGGCAAAGCATGGAACAGCGTGCCACTGAGAGATACCAGTTGGCCCAGAGAGAGCTAGGAGAAGGTGCAGGGGGGTCTGGCAGATACCGATGGAGAGATAGACTAATGCTGCCCTGGGAATTAGGACAAAAATTTGGACTGTACCTCGTGCTTCTCTATTCTCCTATGTCCTGCTTCAGATTTTGTGCTAGGTAGGGAGCTAGCACATGAGAAAGTATTTTGGGTAAAGGTGGTCAAAAGGTACAAAATTCCATTTTTAAAATAAGAAAGCAATGCTGATGTAATGTATAGCATGACCGTAGTTAACCAAACTGCATTGTATAGTTGAAAGTTACTAAGATCTAAGACAGTAGATCTCATCACAACAAAAAAGTCTGTAACTATAGTAACAGATATTAACTAGACTTGTTGTGGTGATCATTTTGCAATATATACAAATATTAAATAATTATATTGTATACCTGAAAGTTATATAACGTTACATGTCGATTTTACATTAATTTTATAAAATGAATTGGCAAGATCCAAAAAAGTATTTACCACTTTTTCTAATAAATTAGCACTGGTGGAGGGTGTTAGGCATGGAGTGCTGTCAGGTTATGTTTTAGATGTCTTGCCCTGGCTAGATCTGGGACTGGACAAGCGGAAGGAGCCAGGACAGGGAGGCCACAGTCCCCCCAGGCCAGACACAGGCCAGAAGAGGAGGGAGAAAGCCCATTCAGTGAAAAGAAGCTGTGGATTTAGTATCTGATAAATCTGATCATGAGGAAAAAGGAGGACTCTGGCTTGGCCCTGGTTTCTGGCACCAATGGTAAAGGCACGACTCACAGGAGACCATCCAGGAGAAGGTCAAGATTCAGAAACAAGAGGGAAACAGGAACTGGGGGCAGTTGGAGTTTGAGATGTTGGAAGACATTCTTCCCCAGTTGTCCCACAGAGTCTTCTGCAAATGTTATAGGTTGTGCACATTCCAGGAAAGGTTGGGGGGGGTGGTCACTCAGATAGAACAGGTAGTGTGAAAGAAAACAAGATAAAGGAGAGAACTCTGGGAAACACTGACATGGAGGAGTTGCTGCGGCTCTCCAGAAAGATGTCAGAAGGAAGAGGAGAAGCTGGGGCTCAGAAGCCAAAGTAGGAGTGAGTTTCCAGGAGCAAATAACCCACAGCAGTGCTGTCTGATCAAGATAAAGTGCAAGACACAGTGTTCCTGTAGCCACACTGAGAAGAAAATCAAAGTAGGTGACACCAACTTTAACAACCCATTTTGTTTAACTCTCCATAACCAAAATAGTATGATTTCAAAATGTAATTAATCTAAAAAGTACTGAGAAATTTTACGTTCTTTGTTTCAAACCAGATCTCAGAAACCTGATATGTACTTTTACACTTACAGCACTCAGTTCAAATGCTAAATTTTCATCAGAGATGCTTGGACGGTATTTAGATCACATAAAATCTCCAGTTGAAAAACTACATTCACAGGCCCAAGTTGTTCCAATCATACTTAAAAGTTTTTCAATCACCAAATCAAGTATCTGCTTTTAAATTTAAATTTAAGTAATTAATAAATGAATAATTCAGTCGCTTCATGCACTGCCACATTTCAAGTGTTCTTGAAATAACCCTCTGGCCAGTTGGGCACTCTTCTGGACACTGCCATGGACAGTGTAGGCCACAGAATCAAATGACACAGAGCCGCCAATGGACACAATGGGCCAGAGACCACTGCAGAAGGCAGGGAAGAAGCAATAGTTTGATTGGCTTTGGTGCCACAGCCTGGGAATAGAGGGTCAAAGGATGAAGGAAAACTGAGGAAACGTTAATAAGCAAAGTAAATTTCTTAGATATTGACTTTATAAGAAAGGAGAGAAAAAGTATAGTAGCCACAGTGAATATAGAACTACAAAACTTTGGATTTTTTTTTTCATAAGACAGGAGAGTGTAAGGAAAATTGACAGGCCCAGGGAACCAGTACTGAGAGAGAGTTGTGGTATTAGTGGATAATGGAGGCCATCTCTGAGAGCTTCTTTCTCTGAAATCCCAGTTAAACAACATGGGATAATAACAGTCATACAATAAAGTTTACTGAGTGCTCACAATCCTTTCTTCATGTATTATCACATTTAATCAACATGCAATTACAGAATCATAGATTTTGCTTTGAGAAGAAAAGCAGAGACTGGGATGGGCATTGTTAAATCACAGTTGGAGCTGACGCATCATCATAATCAAAACATAATCCCCGAGGAATATGGGGACATTTGGATCTTGGAAATGACAGGAAACGGGTCCTAGTTATAGTGACCTGCCCTTTCACATGGTGGGCTTTGCTTGCTCATATGTATAACTGACAGTGCAGCTTCTGACTCAGAAGTGGTGTAGGAACAAGCAGGAAGAAGGACGGACAGACCCTGGGTCTGCGGTCCCAGTGCAATGCCTCCCCCAGGGTTACAAAGCCTTGGCCAAAAGGCTGCCTGCAAGGAGCATTTGAAGACCACTAATCTCAGTGAAGCCAAGAATCCACCTGGGAAGCTCTCTTATTTGTCCACCGTGACCGAATCATGTGCAAAGTCCCATGCAAGATCCCTCTATGGAAAGTGTAAGGAAAAACAGTTCATCTGAACCAGCCCGGCAAAGAGGCAAACAGCTGCTCACACATGCAGAAAACATGCCTAGCCCACTTCAAAGACATCGTGCATGTCTTAACCACCAAAGGAAGGAATTCTAAAAAGAAAGCCATAAATAAGTCTTGGGGCGGGGTGGGGGGGGCGGGGGAGGCATATTCAGCATTTTTGATTGCTCTGTTGAAAGGCAGAACTTTTTTCCTCCTTTTTCCTTTTTGCTGATCTAGATCCAATAAAGCTATTGACATAAGTTTTTTCACTGAGTACTAGAAATGTATTTTTTTAAGTTTGCCCATCTGGAATAGCAATCCTGGTACATGAGAAGGAAGGCAGGGGCCTCACTTGGTCTGCAGAACTGCACTGCCAGCCAGTTCCAAAAGTTCCGGGTGAGAGAGGCTCTTCGGGCCACAGTGGCAGGGACCAGAAGGATAACCTCAGGTTAATCCCAGTGTTCATCCCCACTTAAGGTCCTGCTGGTTTGTTCAGATGAAGAGGATTGGCCCCGGGGCATCATCAATGTCTGGTCTGTACAAAGCCTATGTTAGGACTCCACACTAGGGGCACCTGGGAGTCTCAGACAGTTAAGTATCTGGCTTTGGCTCAAGTCATGATCTCATGGTTTGTGGGTTCAAGCCCCACGTCGGGCTCTGCACTGGCAGCTTAGGGCCTGGAGCCTGCTTCGGATTTGGTGTCTCCCTCTCTCTCTGCCTCTCCCCTGGCTTGTACTCTGTCTCTCAAAAATAAATAAAAACATTAAAAAATAAAAATTTTTTAAAAAAGACTCCACACTAACAGCTAATACTTAAATGGGCCAAGCAAAGCTCTGAATGCTCTACAGATTTACATATTAAAATTCCTTTTCTCTTCATAGCAGCCCCTATAGACAACAAAACTGAGGCACAGAATGACTAAGTAACTGTCCCAAAGTCACACAGCTATCAGGTGCCAGAATTTGACCAGACTGCTAGGCTCTGAGTCTGCAAAATGCCTGCTAATCCCATATGTTTTACTTCAACTTAACTCTTTTCTGGACTGTTCTTGGGTTTTAAACCCTACTAGGTCCAATGAGAAGGGACTTCCACAATTAAGGAAAAGTCCCTCAGGTATTCCAAAGCTAAAATTCCTACATATGCACTAATGGATATATAAATGCCATTTTAAAGGTCAAAAGCTTACTGAAGAAGGACTCATTATTCCCCAATTTACAAATAAATAAGGGACTTCCTTCTACCATTTCCAAAGCTGGGCCTATCCAAATGGACAATTGGTGGTGTTTGTCGGTCATTAGTCACATCTCTCCCAGAGTGTAAGAAATAATGTGGGTTCCTTCATTAGTTGGGTTCGGGTTCTGGTTCTGGCTGCTTCCAGAAGGTTCCAGGGAACCAGGACATCATAAACATTAGTGAGCTCTGCAGAAAGGGCCAACAGCAGTGGAAACAGGATGTCTGTGAGGACCTACTGTATTTTCCATTTTTGTGCTCAGGTTCCTGTCACCCCCAAGAAATGACTGACCTACTGCCAGAGGGGATGCCAACAAGACAGATAAGATATGGTAAACTCCATCTTCAAAAAATCAAAGAGCCACCTTCAGGCTTGGAAGCTCTGAAAAATATCTCTCCCTAGAGCAGTCAACTTTCCAAATCTCAGGAAATGTACATTCCAGAAAGCCTGGAAAGTTCTAGAACTATCCTAAATGTCAGAAAAAATGACTCCAGTCTCCTAAATGAAGCCAACAGTTGCCTTGGAACTGGGTCAGCTGAACTCCTAGTACCCAAGAAGGGCTCCTGGCCCAGGCTGGACGGCAGTGCTCCATTCTGTGGGCTGCCCTCACTGGCGGGCAAGCTGGCCCAGGCGCCCAGCCAGCTGATGGACCTGAAAGGAAAGAGTAAATGTGGCTGTTTCTGGCAGCTCTGTGGGTTGATCAAGTTCCTCGGAACCATAACAAGTCCTGGCCATTTTCTTGTCCCTAGAGCTCACATCTGACATACAAACAAGACAGAAACCTTGAAAATGGCTGAGATGTATCCTTGCATTTCTCTCAGAAGCTGAACTTGGAATGGCAGGACCGTTTAAATGACACACACTAGGAGCCAGATTTTGTCCACAAGTTTTCCCATTTAACCCTTAAAACAGGGTGAGGCTGGTGTTGCTCTCCCTATTTACAGAAAAAGAACTAAACACAGAAAGGTTGTAAATGTGGTTTCCACTTGTTAAAGCGCCTCTCTCAACCCAGCCTAGTTGAGTCCACAACCTTACTTACTTCATGACATATTGGTGTTTTTATCAACTGAATTAATTTTTGATCATGGATCCCAGGACTCACGAGCTGGGAGGGGTGTCAGAGACCCAGCCCAACCCCTTCCACTGCAGGAGAAGAAAACAGGTTCCTGAGAGTGGAAGGCAGTGCTCTCCTACTCCCATGCTGCCATAGTAACAAATTACCACAGACCCAATGTCCCAAATCGACACCCACTTATGCATTTTCTCTGTGTCAGAAATTCGAGTAAGGGGCTCAGCTGGTTCTCTGCTTAGGGTCTCACAGGCCAAAATCAAGATGTCAGTAGGGCTTCAGCCCTTTCTAGACACTCTGGGAAGATTCTTCTTTCAAGTGCATTGACTTTGTTGGCAGAATTCAGGCCCTAGTGGTTATAGGGCCAGAGATCCCCTTCGTCCCAGGTTGTCATCAGAGGTCGCCTGCATTCCTGTGTCATTGCTCTTCTCTCTTTAAACCAACAAGGACATATGGAATCCTTCTCGTGGCTTGAATCCCTCCAACTCCTCCTTCTGCTGCATCTCTCTGACTCCAGCCAGGGAAAGTCCTCTGCTTACGAGGGCTGGTGTGATTGCATTGGGCCCATCTAGACCTTTCACAGTAATCTCCCTATTGTAAGGTCCATGACCTTAATTAAATCTGCAAAGTCCTTTTGCTACAACATGGTCACATGGTCTTAGAATTGGGGCAAGAACATCTCTAAGAGGCCGTGCTGCCGGTTAGAAACCCGAAAGAGGTCAAGCATGGTGTGGGTCAGGAACCTCAAGGCTCTATGCTGGACAAGCTTCAGGTTGGAGGCTTGTATTAGCTGAGGTGAGGGTCCCATTCCCTGCCACCTGGTTTCTCTGGCCCACTCTGGTTTCCTTGGCCTCTGGAGCCTGCTTTACTAGTGTGCCTCCTCATGTCGTGGTGGCTGCTGCAAACGCTCAGAACATTCAACATGCAGATGTGCAAATACAAATACCAAAACCTACTGCAAAATACTCATTTGTACGTTAATGTATTCAGTCATTCAATAAACATTTAGGGAGAGCTTACTGCAAACAGGCAATGTGAAAAAGATTTGTGGATTTGTAGCAACTTTGAATTATTTATAAGGCAGCTCCCTTGATTAAGATGAAGAACATATCGGCCGCATTTTGGCCTTAGCACAGGTCAGCGTCCGTGCAGACTGTGTATCCTACCGGCCATGGCTGGGTCTGGTGGTGAAGTAAGCAGCCCACTGCACACGTGAGAGGAGGTCCAGACTGAGGCTGAGTCCCCTTATAACAGAGTAGGATCTGTGACTGCTGTCATTGATCCTTCAGGCCCCAGGGCCACATCCTTCTGCTGATGCACCCAGCATGGAAGGGACACACAGGAAGACAGGTGTCCAACAGGACACATACCTGAGTCCTCAGTGAAGCCAGCAGGGATGGCCTGCCTGGCAGCAAATGTAATATACATTCGTTCATACTCCGCCAGAACCCTTTGCTTGTGTAGTTCAAAGCTGTGCACCATTAGCATTTCTGCCCGTCTCCTAGAGGACTGCCATGCAAAATCTGAAATTATCAAAACAACAACTTAAAGAGTAACTGCTCACTTCTCAAAATGATCCAGTATTTATTATAAAACATCTTTTTTTAAGTTTATTTATTTATTTTGAGAAAGACAGAGGTGGCGCAAGTGGGGGAAAGGCAGAGAGAGAGGAAGAGAGAGAATCTCAAGCAGGCTTCATGCTATCATCCCAGAGCCTGACACAGGACTCAAACTCACGAAACTGTGAGATCATGACCTGAACTGAAACCAAGAGTCGGCCACTTAACCGACTGAGCCCACCCAGGGGCCCCTATAAAACATCTTTAAACAGCAAGCTTACTTTAAAATATGTTTCTATTTAGAAAAAAAATCAGATTTGTAAAACTGGGAAAGGCCTTGACATCCAAACTTTTTATTCTAAAGCAGGCAGGGCCAGAATTCAGAACCTCTGAGTGTTTGCCCTCTGTCCATTATGACACTTGACATCTGACAGTGATGCTTGCAAATTCGTGTTCATAAACTGATAAGCGTGCACACGGGGATACATTACATGCCAAGTTATATTCCACATGCACATCACTTCATGTAGAAGCACAGAGAAGTGAGGGAGAGGTGGCCGAGAGGCAGGAGAGCTAAGTTCTGGTCCCTGTTCTGCAAGTAACAAACAGTGACCACAGGCAAGTTGTTCAATGTCTCTGGACCTCATTTCCCTTGTATGTAAACTGACTGAATTTTAAAGCTTTTCCATCCCCAAAAGCCATGAGTAAATGCAAAAAGCCTTATGGAGTTAGCTATGTGTCATGTGTAAAATAGAAATATGGAAGGATTTGGGCTGACGACTCTCATTTAATTTGTTCTGTGCAAGGAGGGCACTGAAGCAGAGGTCTGCAGAACATGAGTAAAAGAACCTCAGGTCAGCGATGAGATTCCTCCTTCCCAATGCACAGAGGCACCTAGGGACAGTCAGAAGAGCCACTGGGCAGGAAGGAAGGGAGAGGATGGCAGTCCACCGCCCGCTCTGCAAAGGCCACATCCTCATGGTTTCTGCAAACCAGACTGATCAGCTGTCTACACACTCCCCAGTGCTTTCCTATTCTTGTTGAGGGTGGTGAGGGAAAGCTGCTGGGTTCTGGGCTCTTGCTCTTTCTACCTGAGCCTTAAATTGAGCCATCATCAAGGACAGCAAATGGACACTGAGTCCCATGAGCCCCAGATCTGCTTTCTAGAGCACCCTCACTGATTGGGAAAGCTCGGAATGCATCAGGGAGGCCCTCTACTTGGCCTTTTCTTCAGCCCCACGAGAATAGATAATCAGATATTCTCAATTTATCAGTGAGAACCCGAAGGTGCTGTGAAGCGACCTGGTGGTCCTGCTTGCACCCCACAGTGTCCTCGTGAACAGGGCATGGTGTACACTTCTCTACTGAAATGGCGTGCTATGTGCAAAGCAGACTTCCAGCAACATCAGGAGATCACACAAGGATGTGAGGAAGATGTTTTGTGCCCAACATTCATATACTGCCCATGAGGAGAGAGGCTGAAAATGAGCAGAAGCTGATAATCTAGTGAGAAAAGCACATCCTCAAAACCAACAGACGAAGCTAACCCAGTCCTAGGTGGCCTGACTCATGCAGACTGAGACTCAACAGAAGTTTGAGGAGGGAGAAGGGTAGTAAAGACCTCTCTCACTACCCTCACACCATTTTCTTGGCAAAAACAGGTATGTTGGATCCCAAGACAGTAATAAATGCCATCTGGAGACAGAAAAAAAGAGTCAAACCCCAGATGTTTTTATTACCTGGGCAATATTATGGTTTCCACTGTAACATGTGCCCTTTATTTATAAAAATGGGGCAGGGAAAGGGGACAGATGGGACTTTTCACAGTAATTTTTTCCCCAGCTACTATCGTGGCTTTTATTATCAGGGATAAACCTGAAACTCCACCAACACAGGTCATTACTTTCCCAGCAAAAGAGTCGAGCAAATAAAAAGGAAACCACCTTTTTAAAAGCAGAAACACTTTCAAAAGTTAAGGACCAACATATTGAGAAGGGCAACCCCTTAAAAAAAGATTTAAGCATATCCAACAAATGGAAATCCCCCACCGACAGAACAAAAGTGTGCAGCCCAGATGAGTCAGAATCTGAAGGTTAGTGAGGAATGCGAAGGGAGCCAGTATTTATGAATGAAGCCATCAAAGAGCACACTGCCTTGGCCTCCCATAAACAACCAGTGTGGGGTCCTGGGGGTGCGGGACCTCCTGGCACCTTGGTCACATACTAACTCTATCTGGAACCAAGGTTCCCCTGTTCTGGCTCCCCTGTGCAGCCACCAGCACACGTCTGGGCCAGCCCTCACAGATCGCGTTTTGGTAAACCGAAGATGGCTTCTCCTTCAGGGCCCTCGGTAAGGACAGTATGCACAGAGTTCTAGAGCAGGCAGAAAACTGCAAGGTTATCTGGCCTGCCCCCTCATTTTACTGAGAAGGAATCTGAAGCTAGGGTGAGGGAAGTGATCAGCCTGAGATCACCCTAGAACAGGGGGGCAGAGCTGGGACCAGGACTCAGATCTTCGCACTTCTGGTCCTCAGAGACATAGAGTATCTTCACCCAGCAACAGAAAGGCCAGGTGCAGACCAGTGTTTTGCCCAGTCCTGCTCTAGCCCTTGTCGATGTTACCCCATATCGTTATTATGTCTTCTGACCAGGCACCCTAGATTCCTCTCTCTTGTCTCCCCTCTACCTTCTCTCCATCGTGCCCAGGGCAGGGGAGGGGAGGACCTCTGCTTCCCTGCACACCCCAAGCAGTACCTCTATCTCACTGGAAAGGGCTGCATGAGTAAGGAGTGTATGATGGGTGCAGGAGAAGGGATGCAAGTAGAAAGGGTGCAGGAGGAGGGGTGCAGGAAGAGGGGGAGGTGAAAAGGGCTCAGGAGAAGGGGTGCGAGGAGGTAGATGCCAGCTTGGAGTGCATAGAGTATGTATAGGGAGCTTTAAAGGAAAAGAAGGATTGTGATACTTCTGGTTGGTTGATTTCACAGTACATGAAAAATAAATGGTAAATTAGGGACAAGGGTTTAAAGTTGTGTTCCCGCCCTACCCCCACCGCATCAAGATCTCCCCAGAGGGCAGCCCCCACAAGGCCAAAGCACCCCATGTCTGTCCCAAGACATCAAGCTGAAAGGGCCCACAGTGACTGTGCTGCAGGTGTCCCATATCCCTGACTGTGGACGCCAGCAGAACGGATTGTATTTCCTGCGGGACCCCCGGCTGAGTGAGGCTGCAAGATTTACAGGCTGCTGCCTGGATGCCTGGAGCTGAGGCACCTCACCCTCACCCAGCTGAGACAGCCTTTCTGACTTGATAGCTCAAGAAGGCAGGACATTATTTTTTTAATACCCACTAGATTCTAAGAAAAATACGGAGGAATGGCAGTTTTATCAGCACGCAGCTGGAATGTCTGATAGTCCGTTTTAAAAGCCTACCTCTATTTATGAGGCGAAGTTTAACCTCAATGGAATTTGGAGAGTGCATGGATTTGTATTTCCTGGTCCACAGAAAATATGACTGTCTGTGTGATTTTAGACTAAAGAGACAGCTATTGCTCCATCTTCTTGATCATCTGGAAGTCCATTTAGACCAACCAACCTGAGTGAATGAGTGAGTCAAGTATTTCCAGTTGTTTTTGTTCATTAATCTACTCTAATTCTAATTTTTTAAAATTTTTAATGTATATTTATTTTTGAGAGAGACAGACAGACAGAGTGCAAGCAGGGGAGGGGCAGAGACAGAGGAAGACACAGAATCTGAAGCAGACTCCAGGCTCTAAGCTGGCAGCACAGAGCCTGATGCAGGACTCGAACTCATGAACCGCAAGATCACGACCTGAGCTGAAGTCAGACACTTAACCAACTGAGCTACCCAGGTGCCCCTCTAATTCTAACTTTTCAAGGGCATTATATAAGAATCACCTCAAGTCATTTGAAAATGAAATTAACCACGAATCTAATTTTTAGAATAACTATCAGTTATAGAACATTCATATGGGTAGCAACAAGTAAACATTAAACATTGTAATATATTCATATCTATTACATTTAGTCATCTTGGAGGCTACGTGAGCGAAATCTGTGATCCCATCATTATGTATTACATACATACTCTTCAGAAGTATGAAAAGTAAGAATGAGCCACTACCGCACTGAGTGAACTTTTGCAAGCTTTTGCTGTATAAGATACAGTTTCCCAAAGGCTATGCAATAAAGCCTCCATGTGCAAAGTACTTCCTGATGCCCTTGGGGCAGTAGGGATCTTTCCTGAGCAGCCTGGCTCAGGACACAGGATTCAATGGGTTGTCGATATGTTTTATGTTAAAAATAAAGGGGAGGGGTAGTTTTATGGACAGGTAAGGTTAAAGAATACTTGGTCAGACAAAGAGAACTTGGCTTGTCATACAATGCCTGGCCAGGTTCACTCCCTCACCCTGTCAATGACAAGAACCACAGGATAAATGGAGTTAGATCTCTTACCTGCAGGACTGACTGAGAGCAGATCCCAGATTACACAAACCCAGGTCAAGGGAGAGAATGGCCCTGGAATGGCCTCGAGATACACAAACTTCTCAAGCCTCCGTGACAGTGTTCCTGTCTTTTCTATCTCTCCACCCCAAATGCTAACGCCACCGGCCCACCATGTTGGCCTCTCTCATCAACGGAACACCCAGTTAAACAGTGTTTAGTGGCATCTACAGATAAGCCAAAAAAAAAAAAAAAGATGCTTTGCATACAGAAAAGAAAGTCATTTTTCCTCCTATCCAAAATGGAATAATGAATCGTAGATGTTAAATTGGAGGTAGAGGTTAAGAAATCAAAAGAAAGCTAATTTGTTCACATCTACTTTTAGGCAAGAAACATTCCTCCACTTTGTGGTACACACACACCACACAAATGTGTATGTGTGTGTACGTGCATGTGTGCTTTACATATGCAAACTGCACCAAGGTAATCTCAATCATCCTAATAAAAACTGGCAAGATCGGGGCACTTGGGTGGCTCAGTCACTTAAGCTTATGACTCTTGGTTTCGGCTCAGGTCATGATCTCGTGGTTATTTAGTTTCGAGCCCCACATAGGGCTCAGCAATGGCAGCATGGAGCCTACTTGGGATTCTCTCTCTCCATCTCTCTCTGCCCCTCCCCTACTTGTGTTATTTCTGTCTCAAAATAAATAAATAAATAAACGAAATTTTTAAAAACTGACAAGATCAACTAGTCAGTTTGTTGTCTCCATTCTCTCTCAACTTCCCACTGCTTGGTAGTCTGTCAAGCCCCTGCATCCATTGGAGGCTGAATTATCCAGCCATCACTGGATTGATTGGTTGCACAAGAACCTTGGATAGACCACGTTCCCGGCATGGAGCCAGGCTCGCAGCAGTGCCCGCAGGTGTAGAAGACACAGCCCCTGCTCTAACTCGTGTCACATGCTCTATCCACAAAGAGCCAAGCAAGAGAGGAATCTGAGGTAGAAGGGCAGAGTGATCATGTTTTGTTCTTTGGTCCAACAACAGAGCATCACCAGGCTTCTGTCCAGCACACAGAATTAAAAGTCTGAAGTAATAGATACTCCTTTGTAATAATGGACACAATTTTTCCACTTGCACTGCTGATTTTGTTCCCCTTTGGGAGTGCATAATGATATGCTATCATTGCAGAGCCTGACAATGCAAAGTGGGAAGGGTTTTCCTTAGAATTTTATCTCTTTCTATAGTTGGCTTCTCTGGCTCCCCTCCCCCACCTGTCTTAGCAGCAGGAGCCATGCTAAGACCAACCAGGGCTCACTGGAGAACTGGTTAGCATCCTAATGCCCGGACTCTCTAAGAATGACTTCATGCTTCAGAAGACATCCACTAAATGCGAAAACTAAAAAATAGTGGAATACAGCTTGGGATTTGACCTCGCTGAAGCTCACTTAGCTTTATGGCAGACGTACTTGCTTCAGCTGGCCGCCTTATTCTGCAGAGAGAAGCCTGAGCAAGAGCTGCCATGAGAAATGCTTGCATTGGGGCATCTGGGTGGCTCAGTCGGTTAAGCATCTGACTTCAGCACAGGTCATGATCTCACGGTTCATGGGTCTGAGCCCCGCACCAGGCTCAGTGCCGACAGCTAGCTCAGAGCCAGGGGCCTGTCCTCGGATTCTATGTCTCCCTCTCTCTCTGACCCTCCCTGCTCACACTGTTTCTCTCTCTCTCTCTCTCTCTCTCTCTCTCAAGTAAAAAAAAAAAGTAAAAAAAAAAGAAATGCTTGCATTTTCCTCAGGTCACTATTCATTCTATCACTCATTTAGTGAACACAAATTGATAGAACATACAGAAAAACAAACAAACAGAACATACAGCAAAGGAGGTGGGTGGGTGAGAAGAAAGGCAAGGTGAAGCAAGGATGAGGTTAGAAAAATACTCCACTCTAGAACAAGAAATAGTACATGCAGGTCTATTCCCACAAAGAAATGCTGAAGCTCTGTAGGAAACACACTGCATAAAGATAAACCAACAAAACTACTGCTGCACAAAACAGCTGAGAAAAATATCTAAATCTCCACAGTGGTGGGTTAGTTGAATGAAACATAGTAAATATGCATATTTGAGCCATTAGAAAGAAAGAACAGTCTCCTTTTATGTATATGCAAAGATCTTTAAAGCAGCATTAGAAAAAAGACATGATGAGGAATAAAATCAGCTCCTTTTTAAATTTTTTCATTGGGGAATAATTGACATACAATATTGTGTTAGGTGCAGGTGTACAACATAGTTCTTCTATATTTATATACTTTAGTGAATGATCACCACAGTAAGTCTAATTACCATCTGGCACCATACAAAGTCATTACATATTGCCTATATTCCCTCTGCTCTACAGTACATCTCATGTCTTATTTATCTTGTAACTGAAGAATTGTACCTCTTAATATCTTTCACTTGTTCTGTCCCTTTCCCCATCTCCTTCCTATCTGATAACCATCAGTTTGTCCTTTGATTCTATGAGTCTGTGTCTGTTTTGTTGCCTGTTGTATTTTTCAGATACCGTCTGAGGAAAGTCATATGGTATTTGTCTTTCTCTGACTTATTTCACTTAGCATCATACTCTCTACATCTATCCATGTTATCACACATGGCAAGCTTCATTCTTTTTTCTGACTGAGTAATATCACATTGGATATGTATACACAACTCCTTCTTTATCCACTCATCTAATGATGGACATTTAGATGGCTTCCGTATCTTGACTCTTATAAATAATGCAGTGATGAACATACGTGTCTTTTCAAATCAGTGGTTTCATTTTTGGGAGGGGATAAATATCTAAAAATGGAATTTCTGGATTATATGATTGTTTTGTTTTTAATTCTTTGAGGAACCTATTTTCCCTAGTGGCTGCACCAATTTACATTCCCACCAACAGTGCACAACGGTCCCCCTTTCTCAACATCTCCACCAACACTTGTTATAGTTTATCTTTTTGATAGTAGCCATTCTGACAGGTGTGAGGTAATATCTCATTGTGGTTTTCATCTGCATTCCCCTTATGGTTAGTGATGTTTGTTGGCCATCTGTATGTTTTCTTTGGAAAAATGCCTGTTCAAGTTATCTGTCCATTTTTTTAATTGGATTATTGGGTTTTGTGATGCTGAGTTTTATGAGTCTTTTATATATTTTGGATGTTAACCCCTTTTATGATTTCAAGTCTTATATGTAAGTCTTCAATCCATTTTGAGTCTATTTTTGTGTTCAGTGTAAGATAGTGGTCCAGTTTCATTCTTTTGCATGTGGCTGTCCAGTTTTCCCAACACCATTTATTGGAGATTGTCTTCTCACCATTGTAGAGTCTTGCCTCTTTTGTCATAGATTAATTGAACATGAATGTGTGGATTTATTTCTGGGCTTTCTATTCTGTTCTACTGATCTGCCTATTTTTATGCCAGTATCACAATGTTTGGATTACTATAGCTGTGTAGTATCATTTGATATCAAAAAGCAGTATGCCTCCAGCTTTGTTCTTTCTCCAGACTATCTTGGATTTTCAGGATAATTTGGGTTTCCATACAAATTTTAGAATTATTTGTTCTATATCTGCACTGAAATGTAAAGATCCCTAAAAAAGTGTTGTGAAAAAAATACATAACAGAGGGCAAAAATCAGCTCATTTTTGGTTAACAAAAAAGTATAGAGACTCAAATCAGTGCTTTCAAATGCTATGAAAGTTTTTGGAAGGATAAACAAGAAACTGTTCACAATGGTTATCTTTGGAGAATGGGACTTCCATTCAGTTTGCATTTTTTACCGTAAAAATGTGTTTTATTTTCTCAATATTTAAAATGTTTAATAAAAAATAATCCTACCACAAAGAAAATCAATTCAAATACCACTCTCACACTACCTGTGGGACTCCTCACTACTATGACAGGCATAGTAGAAGCCCTGAAATTTGAGAGCTCTGATTTATAATTCTAAAAGGCCGTATTGCTTCAGTCTTTGGTCTTTTACCACATACCCTCCCTATGAACCAACTACATCTTCAACAAAGTAAGGATTATCAAGAGCCTCTGTCAAAATAAAGGATAGAAAAGCAAAGTAACAAATAATAGTAAAAATAACAGAATATTAATTAATTAACAGAACTGGGAGGTTATAAATTAAGTTTCCTGAGTTGTCCTTAAAAGTGGTTTACTGAAGCAAACAACAAAGCTAGGAGCCCCCTACATGGTTGGTCCCCTTTCACAATGCTCTCATGGTTGTCATAACTACACAGCTTGCAAGATGTAGCCCCTGACAATCCCTTTGACCTCAAATCCTAACATTCACTCACTTATTTCCAGACACAACTGGCCATCTCTCTGTTTCTTAAATAAGCTAAACACATTCCTGCCTGAGGACCTTTATACTTGCTCTTCTCTCAGCCTGAAAGCTTCTTCTTCTGGCCAACAATCTCACTTAATTCAAGTCTCCAGTCAATTTCCACCTCCACCTCCATGCTCCAGGTACAGCATGTCAGAGGTGCTATCCTTTATTGCCCTATTTAAAATACCAATACCCACCCACCTCATCATCTTCCCTTATCTTTTCTTAAAGCTCATTATATTTAACATCCATTTACTTTCTCCTCCCACTGGAATGTAAGAGCCTAGAATAGTAGGGAACCAAGCAAGTTTGTTGAATGAATGAAGAATGAATGAATGAATATGTAAAACTTCTTTTGAACTTCTACATTATAAGTTCCATATGAACAGAGGCCAATTCAATCTTAGTGTTTCCTATATTTCAGTGCCTAAAAACTGCTTATCCTGCTACAATGGAAGGACAAGAACCAGAGTTACCTTCAGAAATCTGAAAAAACTTCATCTTAAGGAACGGAAACACTGGACAACATAGAAGAAATAATAGTTGGTAGACACTGGACAACAGACAATGCAAGATAATGATCCCTGAGAAGAAAGAAACAAACTAATGATTCCTATGGTTGTGCCAGCTTACTGCCTAGAGAGAGTTTCCAGGCTGCAAGGCAGGAGAGGAAGCCCAGATTGATCCCTATGATTTCCCTTAGCTGAGAACAGAGAGCTGAGAAATCAGGGAAGCCAGCACAGTTGAGTTCATAGGACATAGTACCAGAGGGACTCCTGGAACTATGTCACATATCCACCCGTCAGAGTGGGCAATGTCACATCATACAGAACATCAGGTACAGCATGTCAGGAATAGGGAAAAATAAGTCCTAGACCAGGAAATACTCTGATCTCACCTAACAAAGCTCAAAAGCAATTCTCATTAGGGTTAAGTGACTTCCAAGTAACATAATATTCCAAAACAAACCCCAGAACTACTTAAGCAAGTACCAAATACCCAGCCCTGTACAAGGTAAAATATACAGGTAAAATGTCTAGCATCTAAACAAAATTTACCACCCATGCAAATAAGCAGGAAAATAGAACCCATAATGAAAAGAAAAAGTAATCAGTATACACAGATTTAGAAATGACCCAAAGAATAGAATTAGTAGGCAAGAACATTAAAACAAGTACTGTAATTTTGTATTATAATTCTGTATATTCCAAAAGGTGGAGGAAGGCATAAACATGTTAAGGAAAGACAGAAAAGATACAATAAAGACTCAAATCAATCTCCAAAAGATGAAAAATATAATATCTGAGAATAAAAAATAACATTGGATGAAATTAATAGCAGGCCTGCAGGAAAGTTGAACCCCAGCAATACAACCTAATATGGACCATTGACTGAAAAAATGATTAAAGAATTAATGACCAAAAACATCACTGTGTTGTGAAACGCATAGGGTTAATAAATATGTAATTGGAATCCTCAATGGTAGGGGCAGAAAAAATATTGAAGAAATACTGGCCACATTTTTCCCATAGATCCAAGAAAGTCAACAAACCCAAATGCAAGAAAGATGAAGAAAACTACAGCAAGGCACACCTTACCAATGGTAAGAAGAAAAATCTTAAAAACATGGAAAATGGGCACATAACATACAGAGGAAAAAATACAAAAATTACAGCAATTTTCTCTGCAGAGATCACGCAGTTCAGTGATTCAGCATCATGAAAGTACTGGGGAAACACTGTCAATCTAGAACTCTATATCCAGGGGGAAAAAAACCTTTCAGAAATAAAGACAATAGATTTTTTTTTTCAGACATGTAAAAGCTGAATGAATTCATTCCCAGCAGATCTGCACCACAAAAAACATTAAAGCAAATCCTTTGGGCAGAAGAAAAATGATACCAGATGGAAATCTAGTCCTACACAAAGGAATGAAGAGCACCCAAAATTGAAAGACAATCACAGTAGCGTTTTGTAGTGGGGTTTCAGTAGTGTAGCGGTTACCACATTCACCTAACACAATAGCGTTTTGTAAACAATTTCCCAGCAGAAGGACATTTTGCTCTTTTTCTCTTCCCATATCTCAAAGTAAGATGGTTGCACAGAGAACTTTAAGAATTTTCATGGGGGGGAGGAGCCAAGATGGCAGAGAGGAAGGGAGCTCTGTAAACTTTGTCTGTCCCGTCGATCAAACTGAGAAGGGCATTGCTCTCATCTGCAAGAGCGGAAGGAGAAAATACGGACTCCAGAAGGAAGAGAACCTGAAGGATACCTGAGTGAGTGAGTACAAACTGGGGAGATTGGAAAACGGGCCAGCCCGAGACGGGCAGGGGAGGTGGCAGCCCCAGCCCAACGCGGGGCAAGCGCGCAGAGCCCGAGAGACAAAAGGAAGAGACAGAGAGACTGAACACGCTCATAGTACTGTCTCTGGGGAAGAGGTAAAGAGCGCTTAACTGCGCTTGGAGAAGCTCACTCCTTAGATAACTGCTGGGTGGCCTAAATCCCGAACACAGTGGGCGCAAGGCAAGGAACAGCTTCCAGCCCAGCGCCATCTTGGCAAGGAGTCGGCCACCACTGCAGCGGCAGTATCAGGGGTGCTCACTTCGACCTCGGTTTTGGGAGTGGGAGCACGCACCTCATTTCTGCGGCGCATCTCGCCCCCAGCATTGGCCACGCAAACCCTAAATCCCGGGTGCCAACAGGGGAAAAAGATAGCCCCCACCTCTGCACGATCCCTGCAGAGAGTTGGTGGCGGTGGAGACCTGGGTGCGCGCGCAGGCTGCAGGAGCTCCCAGCTCATTTCCAGCAGCTCCTGGCACCGCCTCAGGCAACAGCTACACCCTCATTCCTCCCCCAACACTAACGCAATCCCCGCGGGGGGTTGGGTCTGCGACTGTGCACACTGTGCACACACACATCACCTACTGCTGTGCATCTCGCCCCAGGCAGGGGCAGCCGAAATCCCAGCCTGAGCCAAGACAAATTGATTCCTCCCCCTAAGAAGCCAGCAACCAAAACAAAAACATCCCACCTGTGGTAGCATAAAAAGTGCATGGACTGGAACTTTGAACCGAGGCGGGCCTTGAAAATACAACTTGGCTCAACCACGGCAAAAGGAGATCGGACTCATTAGAGTGGCCTACAGTTCATAGTTCAGCAAAGCTTGGCGTGACGCCTGCCTATCTAATCTCTGCAGACACCAAGGCGGAGCCTCTGAGAGCAGCCTCCAAGACCTACCACATCAAACCACGCCTATCCAAAAGGG
>PJEM01001290.1:0-327795 GCA_004023845.1 Helogale parvula | reverse complement strand
CATATGGCCATTTGTAGGAAAGTGGATGGACCTTGAGGGTGTCATGCTGAGCGAAGTAAGCCAGGCAGAGAAGGACAGATACCATATGTTTGCACTCATAGGTCTAACAGGAAAACAGGAGAGACCTAATGGAGAACACGGGGGAGCAGAGGAGGGAGAGAGAGTTGGGGAGAGAGAGGGATGTAAAACTTGAGAGACTGTTGAATGCTGAAAATGAACTGAGGGTTGAAGGGGAAGAGGGAGGGGGGAAAAGAGGTGGTGGTGATGGTGGAGGGCACTTATGGGGAAGAGCAATGGGTGTTGTATGGAAAACAATTTGACAATAAAATATGGAAAAAAATAAATAAATAAAATGTGGGTACTTTTTTTTTTTTTTTTTTTTTTTTTGCTTAATTTCCTTCATAGCTGGTATGCCAGGTATCACCGCTATCATAGAGGAGACTGGCTGTTTTCTCACATGTTTGGTGCAGCAGTGAGGTCAAACTTTTTATCCTTTGGCAAAAGGCCCAGTGAAAACTGGTCAGAGAAGTTTAATTTGTGTTTTTCATATTTTGATTGAGACTGCCTTTTCACATATTTAGAGTCCTGAATATTGTCTTTTCAGTGAATTGCCAGTTTATATTTTGTTCTTTTCCTTTTTTTTTTCCTTCTAATGCATTCACAGTGTTTTTCTTATGGGATTTTAACAAGTTTTTATATGTATAAACATTGCATCGTGGCAGGATTTATAAGTAATTTTTTCTAGTTTCAGTTTGTATTTTGGCTTGTTTATTATGAGTTTTTCCATGAAAACTTTACAATATGTAAAGGTTAAATTAGTTAAATTAGTTTTTTTCTTTTATGAATTCTTGCTTTATGCCTTATTTACAACAGTCTCCCACATTCTAAGATTAAGTTTTAAATTCTGTATTTTCTTTTAATTCTTTTATGCTATTTATTTTTCTTTTTGACATTTAAATATCTGATTCATATAAAATTTATGCTGATGTGAATTGTTTTTGCACAGTTATTTATTTTTTCAAATATATTAATTAAAAAAACCATCCCTTGCTGAGCTGAAATAGCACCTTCATGGTAATCATAATCATAATTATCACATGTATTTAAGCAAATTGAAATTTTTATTTTGTTCTATTAATCTATCATCCTACATATGGTGATAATACACATTTTAACTGTTGTAATTTTAAAATATATTTTGACTATTAAGAAAATTTCTCATATCTCTCTCAAAATCTTGCATGCCTTTTTAATCATTCATGGATTTCTATTAGAATTACATTAAATTTATTAATTAAATTATGGAGAATTGACATCTTATAATGTTGAAGTTTTCTGTTGAGAAATACGATACAACCTTCATAACTGAACATGAACTGTAGGGTCAGTATTTTTTATCTTAGATGCTTTGTCTATCTTTCTATTTATATAGATTTTTAAAATTTATTTAAAAGAATTTTATGATTATGATTATTTTATTGTAAATTGGGTCATTGTTATTTTTTTTAATTTTTTATGTTTATTTATTATTGAGACAGAAACAGAGCATGAGTGGGGGAGGGGCAGAGAGAGAGGGAGACACAGAATCCAAAGCAGGCTCCAGGTAGCTGTCAGCGTAGAGCCTGATGCGGGGCTCGAACTCACGAACCGTGAGATCATGACCTGAGCTGAAGTCAGATGCTTAACCGACTGAGCCACCCAGGTGCCCCATTACTTGTTATTTTTATAAGGCTGGTAATTTTGTATATATGAAGTTTATTTTTTTCTGTGTACTGGTATTGTCTCCAGCCATTTCATTGAATTTTTGTATATGATCTTTTTGAAGCTACCTTTCTTGGGTTTCCTAGGTAGCTGGAAATTTTATCTGTAATTAATTTATTTTACTTATTATTTTTTTTCTCTAGTTGCATCCGTTCTGTCATTTAGAACAGTTTTAAACAGTGGTAATTTTAGGGTAAATTCCTGTTTTTTCTTGACTATACATGGGTATATTTTTAGTGTTTTTTCATTTCTGAATGATGCCATCCTTGGAATTGTAAAAGACGTTAAAGAAATACACATCTGTTTCTGTTTTATTAAGAATTTACTGTTTAATAAAAGAAAGATGTGGAAATGTGTGTTTTTAGTCAGATGATTATATAACGTAGTCCTTTTTTTTCCCTTAGATCTATTTGTTCTTTTTTTCCTTGGATCTATTCATATTGTAATTTATATTAAAATTTTGTAATATTTCCATTATTTTTTGTCATTTTTATATTCATTGATATTCATAAGTGATATTTCATAAGTTCCATATTTTTACAATTTTTGCTGCCTTGGGCACAATATTAAATGTTATTTGTAAGAATGTTTTAGAAGAAACTCTTTCTGTATGCTCTTAAGTCTTTTAAAAATGAGATTACCCTTTATTTTGGAATTTAGTAGAATTTTGCAATGAATCTGTCTTGATCTTATGTTTTCTATGAATAGTTCTTTGGAAGCTTTATTTGTTTTCCCCCACATCTACTCCTATCCCCAATGTTAATTGCTTTGTTTAGATCTTCTATCACGGGGTCTGTTATGATACATTTTGAATTTTTTTTTAAGATTTTTATTTGTATTATTTTTTTAAATTTTTTTATGTTTATTCATTATTGAGACAGAGAGAGACAGAGCATGAGCAGGGGAGGGGCAGAGAGAGGGAGATACAGAATCTGAAGCAGGCTCCAGGCTCTGAGATGTTAGCACAGAGCTCGATGTGGGGCTCAACCCTCAAACTGTGAGATCATGGCCTGAGCTGAAGTCAGATGCTTCATCAACTGAACCACCCAGGTGCCCCCATTTTGAATTATTTAATTGAAGTTTTCAAATCTCTTGCATAAAGTTAATACATTTTTTTATGGATCCTTTAATTCTCTCAATTTCCGTAGTCACTTTATATTATTTACTCATTCACCTCCCCCTTCATTTTCTTAATTTACTTAGCAAGTATAAATAGTGTTTTTTTTTTTACTTTTAAAAGAACCAGCTTGTAGATTTGTGTTTAACTTTTTTTAATTTTCTTTAAATCATTTATAGCTTATAAGTTTCTTTTTATAATGTAAGTTTTGTTTCTATTATTAGATTTTGTGTCTGCATTTCCTCCTCCATTTTTGAGTTATATATTTAGATAACTTATTATGTTATACATGCATTTTATATTTTTATGTTAAGACATAAACATTTAGCACTGTGAATTTTCCTCTGAGCATGGCTTCATGTATACTTGTGAGTTTTAATCACAACTACTTTTTTTTCACAATAGTTTTTAAACTACATAATTCAGAAAGTACCAGGTAATGGAGTCAAATATTTCCAGTGTTTTTAATCTCTTACATTTTTGGATTTCATCACATAATTTCATTAGTGCACCTTTATGTTTGTTTTACGGCCAACTACAAGTCAATTTTTAGGAATGTTCAATGAGCAACAGTATTTAGGGTAGAGAGTTACCAATAACTATATATAAGTCCATAGCATACACATCTATATCTATATCTCAATTAAATAAACTTCACGTATCCTGTAGTTTTTAATGCAGTTTACAAACATTTATGGTTTTTCCTACCTCCGACACAGTATAGAATTGTATCTCTCTGCCCCCACCTTGTGGTTGGGTGGGGCATTGAAAAGAATGGCAAGCAAAAGTGACACATGCCAGTTAATTGCTGGAGAGATGCCCAAAATGTTCTTTTCCTATCTAACACAGAAACTGGCCACGTTAGAGACCATGGGTAATCTGCTATCTGGTGTCCCTGAGCAAGTGGCCTGAGCAAGGGCCCCGTTTAATCCTGGAAGACATGTGATAAAAGCAAAAAATAAACATTTGTTCTTTGAAGCCATCGAGATTGAGGTCCTGTTTGTTACTGCAGCGAAACCAAGCCAATATTGATTGAATTACAATGATCTTCCTTAATTTTGTTCACTTGATTTGTCATTGTTGGAAGAATAACAGTCTTTGTCTACTGATGTGTTTCTGCCAATTTCTGCTTGAATCTCCTATAGTTTTTGTTTTATGAAGGTTGATCCTAAATTCACTAGCATCTACGTTTTAATAAGTGGTATATCATCATGTTAATTGCAGTATTTATTATTATGAAATCACCTCTTTTTTTCACTTAATGCCTCTTTGCATTATATTTTGAATGTTTTATTTATTTATTTATTTGAGAGAGAGAGAGAGAGAGAGAGAGAGAACAACTGGAGGAGGATCAAAGAGAGAGGGAGACACAGAATCCAAAGCAGCCTCCAGGCTCTAGCTGGCAGCACAGAGCCTGACCCAGGGTTCCAGTTCACGAACTAAGAGATCATGACCTGAGCCAAAGTCAGACACTCAACCGACTGAGCCACCCAGGTGTCCCTGCATGTTTTAAACGGAATTAAAATAGCAATACACCATTTATATTTGTGTTTATTTGTTAGATTCATGTAGCCATCTTTTTATTTTCATATGTATAGGTCACAAAGTTTTAAGTATATTTCTTCCATAAATCATAGAGTTTGGGATGTGTAGAATACTTTTACGTAAATATCCAAAAGATATCTGATCACTCTCAATTCAGTCTTACTGTATTTTAAGACTTCAGTTTTTAGACTATATTTTAAAATTTTGTTCAAATTGTGGTTGTTTTATGAGTTTGTTGATGTTGTTGGCTTGGTTTTTTTTTTCTTTTTTGGTTTTTGCCTGATAGAAAAGTCTTTAGTTTTTCTGGTGGTTAACTCTATATTATATTCTTAAGAATACACACACACACACACACACACACACACACACACGCACGCACAATGTATAGAAGTATAGTTTTTAAGTTTTCTACCACACACACATTTGTGATACCTTTTATATATTCCTTCCTTCTCACCTTTTTTTTCTCTCCTCCACCATCTATTTCTTGTATATTATACTTTTTTCACAGTATTTTAGTGCTTGCACTCATATAAAAGTATATAAATTTTTAGTTTGTAAAATTCTGAGTTTTAGCAACGTGCTCTCACTGCTATGTTTTTCTTTCTTCCTTGAGCTTCCAATTTTCTTAGCTTTAATATTCCTTAACATAATTTCTCTTTTTATTAGGACTAAACCTAAACCAATGTTTACTAGCATACTAGTACTAAAGAGAATTAATGCAAACCATGCTTCTTCGGTTCTTGTGGGTGTACACTCATGTTTGTTGATGGTAGTTTCTGTATTAGAATGAGAATATTGCCAAATAAAAAACAAAAAATTCCCTTTCTTTTCATCTTTAAAATTGTAGATATTGCTTCACTGACTTCTAGCTTTTAATGTGGCTGTGGAAAAACAGAGATCAGGCTGATTTTTCTTATAAGTGTCTTTATTGCTCTTCTAGTTCCTTTTTGAATTTACTTTTTGAAATATGAAAGATACTTTTTTTTTGAAGTATGACAACTTTATTAGGCTTGCGGCAAAATTCTTTAGTTGGATCCGTTTGGATAAATTTTCCTAGTGTCGTGGTGACCTCTTTAATATGTAATTAATTCTTCTTTGAAAGACTGTTTTCTTGAATTACATCTTTAAATAATTGTTCATTTCTGTTATTCCCATGTTTTTCATGAGTTCTCACAGTGCATTTGGAGAATCTCTTTTTGCACCCTACATGTCATTTCTTTTAATTAGTAAACTTGAGTTTTACAGCAGTTTAGGTTTACAGGTAAATGGAGCAGAAAGTACCAGGAGTTCCCATATACTCCGTGTCCTCATACCTGCATAGCTTTCTCCATTATCAATATCCCTCAACAGATTGTTACATTTGTTATTATTGATGAATCTACACTGACATATTATTATCACCCAAAGGCCATAGTTTTCATTAGGATTCACTCTTGGTATTGTGTTGTTTATTCTATGGGTTTTAGCGATTGAAAATAACATATATCCATCAGTGTAGTATCATTCCAAATAGTTTTTGCACCCTAAAATTTTTCTGTTCTCTGTCTATTCATCTCTCCTTCTAACACCTAGCAATAAATAATCTTTTCATGATCTTTAGAGTTTTGTTTTTTCCAGAATGTCATCGAGTTAGAGTCGGACAATTTCTAGTCATTCCAGATTGGTTTCTTTGACTTACTGATAATAGGCACTTAAGTGTCTTCCGTGTTTTCTCATGACTTGATTGCAATAATCCTCCATTGTCCTGATAGTCCACAGTTTATTCATCCAGTCACCTCCTGAAAGACATCTTGGTTGCTTCTAAGTTTTGTCAATTATTAATAAAGTTGCATATAAATACATGTGTAGAGTTTTTGTATGCTTTAATTTTGTGTGTTTTCGTTTCTCAATTCCTTTGGGTAAAGACCAAGAGGTACAAGTGCTGGATTGTATGGTAAGGGTAATGTTTTGTCTTCTAAGGAACTGCCACACTGTCTTCCAAAGACACTGAAAAATTGTAAGTTTAATGAAGAAGAATAAAACCTATTAAATATATTTGTATACAATGGAAAAAATAATGACTCACAGGACAAATGTATTTATTCATATTTAGTCCAATTTTCTTCAAACACTCAGGGAGCTAAATTTTTTATTCTGTGTGCACTTTCTGAAGGAAGAATTGATTTGAAAATTGAAAAAACATAGAGACACAAACATTTAGCTCAGTTTTGAGAGTAAATTTATTTGTAGAGATTTAGCTTTTTATAACATTAGTATTAATTAATCTTTTTATATTTGACAAGCACTTCATCATTTTTTACAACTTATTTCTCATATAAAACATATGGACCACCCAACAAATAACTGAAAACAAAACAAAACAACTCTCCTTATTTTAGACTCTGTCTATGCCAGTTCTGCAAATCATTTTGTAAAGCTAACAAGGCCCCTCTAATCCTATTAGGTGTATAAAATTTGTATTAAACCTCTCAACATTTAATAATGTCAAAATTCCATTGAAATGCTTAACTCCTTTTTATTTTCATGGCACCAGGCCAAAGGGAAATATGCAGAGACTTAAGTCCAGGGAGAGTTAACATTTAAAAACACCTTTTGTATGCCAGGCATTCTTTTGCTTACAAATATTATATGCCCTTCTTCCAACAATTCTGCAAGATAGGGATTCTAATCCTATTTGTGAGTGAGAAAATAAATGCTCAGAATATTTGGTAAAACAGTTTTAAAACTGACTCCAGTGGGTAGTCGTGCCTACTTCAATATTCTGTATCCCAACAACAGTAAAACACACTCCAAATTCTTTCACTAGCTAGGAATATCGAATAAAAGGATTCTGGAATGTGTGTCCGCAACATTCTGTATTTAGTGATGGGCAATAGCATGATGCGATCGGTGAAACATGGCCTTTTGACCAACATGAATGTTGATTAAGAGATTGGACCTGCTTCTTAGTATTACTTTAGACCAATTATATAATATCTCTGTGTCTCAGTATTGTTTTTAATATTTTTATTACAAAAGTTTTAGAGGGAGAGAGAGAGAATCCCAAGCAGGCCCTGACTCACAGCTCAAACTCATGAACCGTGGGATCATGACCTGAGCTGAAACTAAGTCAGCTACTTAACCGACTGAGCCACTCAGGCTCCCTGAAGTGTTTTTATGAGCATTTTCAACCATCTGTTTTAATCACATAACATTTTTTCTGAAACACATGGTTTCAATAAATGCTAAATTTTAATATATTAGAAAACATACCTGTTTCAGTTGTACAAATTGTTGTTTTCCCTATATTACTAATCTGATTTCTCTGGTTGCTAAATGCAAAGGATTTGTCAAAAAATATGCACATGGTTAGATTTCATTAATTCTATATTTATCTAGAAACTAATGCAAAGGGTCTTTTTTTCCAAGAGTAACTGCTTTCTTCTTCTCCTTTTTTCTTCCTTCTTTCTTCTTCCCTCCTACCTTTTCTTTTCTTACCCCCATATCTCCTTCCTTCTTTTCTTTCTTTTTTTCTGGACTATTTGAAGTCAGAAGGAGGGGAAACTGGTGAAAAACCATGCTCTGTACCCCTCACATCAAATGTATTCATTTCTCTTTTAGCTAATTTGTATCACAGGATTTCATGAGATTTTGCTTTAAGCCTCCTGGGTGGCTCAGTTGGTTAAACATGTGGCTCTTGATCTCATCTCAGGTCTTGATCTCAGGGTCATGCGTTCAAACCCTGTGTTGGGCTTCATGTTGCATTTGGAGCCAACTTTAAAAACAAAAAAAGGAGTTCCTTAAAAAAATACTAAAATTTGCCTAATTGCTTTAGTTTATGGGTACATGAGCTGAGACTTAGAGAAAATGCCACACAAATAGAAAATACGCCCCCAAATCATGTAGAGTCAAGACTAATGTGTTCTGATGTCTAGGGAATTTCATTTGTATGTAAACCCACATTTATAGTATAAAGTCAGGTCAGTTTTCAGACAATAAGCTTGACTGGAAAAGCCATTGTATCTCCTGCTGACCACCCAAAATCTTCCCTACACATGGCAAATGCTGAAATTTAAGTTTTCTTTATATTACCAACCCCTCAAAATTTAAATCTCTATGAGAATAACCAAAGTAGTAATCATAATCATAATTAATATTCAGATTGTTTTCCTTTTACCAGCACTCTGGAGAAAATAGATCTTCAATTGAATAAGATCATAAAGGCGAAAGAGAATTGGAAGCATGTAGAACAGAATAAAGGACAGGCGTAGGTGGGTTGGGCCTTACACCCAGAAAGACTAGAATATCTGGGGTTAGGGTCTTTGTGTAGGTTTGAGGAAAGCCGAGGAGGAGCAGAGGACAGATAAATGATGAGATCTTCTCAGTGGCAGTTGTGCTTTAGATATGCATTGGTTGTAGTGAGTTGGAGAAGTACTTTCTTGGAACATATGTGAGACTCCGTTTCTTGGGTTCCACTCTTGAGAGTTTGATTTTATAGATCTGGAATGGATGTGGCATTAGCACTTGTAACAATCTCTTAGGAGATGCAAATGTGAACGACCATGCCTTGAGGATACGCAGAAACTCTAGAATCGTGGATCCCAAACCTGGATGTGTGCACACTAGAATCAGCCAGGGAGCTTAAAACTCATCCCTTGGCCACTTCCTCAGGGATCATGACTGAATTGGTCATGATAGGTAAGGGCAGTCAATACCTTTAAAAGTTCCAACAGATGACTAGTATGTGCAGCAAGTCTGAAACCACTCAAGGCCAATACTCCAAGGGCCACCAGTGTTACAGTGTGAATGATGAGGTTGTTTCTGCAAGAATGGGGTTAACCCGGGGCACAGGGGTGGCTCAGTCAGTTAAGCATATGACTTCGTCTCAGGTCATGATCTCATGGTTCCTGAGTTCCAGCCCCGTGTCAGGTTCTGTGCTGACAGCTCAGAGCCTGGAGCCTGCTTCAGTTTCTGGGTCTCCCTCTCTCTCTGCCCCTTCACCACTCGTGCTCTGTTTTTCTCTGTCTTTCAAAAATAAACAAATGTTTTTTTTTTTTAAATAATGAGATTAATTGCAGAGTGCTAACAGGCAGGGAATCACCACCATGTTTCAGCAGATTATTCCTGAAGGTAGGCAGACCCTGTGTTGATCTTCACATTGTTTTGAAAGAAGATTGAAATCCAGTATTCTGAGAAATCTCTAAAACATTCAAATACTGATAACCATTTCAAATAAACTTTAAATTACCATCTGAATAAAACATAAGATATTTAGGGCCCAATATAGCCCACAAGACACAGGTTGTAAACTTTTAATTCTGAGAATTCCCAAGCAAATGGTCTGTTGGTTCTAATTAGTGTCCAGATATACATGGTTTTTCATGGAGAATGACATGTAGTTCTTAAAAACAAATTGGAGTTACAACTAGATTGAAGGAATGACCTTTTCTGGATTTGATCACAGGCAGTAACCCAGATGAAAATGGCTTGAAAACGTTAAGTAGGTGCTAAACTATGATGAATTATTATCAATGTGAGACAGTAAGTAAACTCTTAGATTTAAAAAGAAAAACCACTTTATTTTTTAATTTTTTATGTTTATCATTTATTCTTCAAGAGAGAGAGACAGAGTGCGAGTGGGAGAGAGTCAGAGAGAGAAAGAGAGAGACAGAATCCCAAGCAGACTCCAGGCTCTGAACTGACAGCACAGAGCCCAAAGTGAGGCTCGAACCCACAAACTGTGAGATCATGACCTGAGCAGAAGCCAGACACTTAACCGACTGAGCCACCCGTGCGCCCCAAGGAAAACCACTTTAAAATGAAATTTATTGTCCTGATGATTTGGGTTCTAACAGTGTGTCTCACCAATGTATATACATCACTAAATCATATCCTTCAATATCTACTTTTGTCTTTTTATCAGTACAGAATATTAGATTGTGCCCTAACTGTAGGAAATTTTCTGTCCCACAGCTTATCGATTCAGGGATAACTGTGCCCTGAAATACTGTACATTTTGTAACTATAAAAATTTCATGCTGTGTGTTTAAATTTGCAGTGCTATAAATGATGATAACTCAACTAAAATATTATTAAAATTAAATATGTAAAGTTAAAAAGAACTCTAAACAAAACATTTTGTTTATACTGTTAGAGCATCTGTTAGTCTAACAGACCCTTCTGTGTAATTATTGATGAGGTCTATATAACAGCTCTGTTACTACTGAATTAACTGAGTTTTTAAAAAATACACCAAGTCTGTAATTGAAATATGTTTCAGCATTTCCACACACATGTGTTGCAAAATGAATGTATCATATAAATGTAAAGCATAAAAAGTAAGATGAGTGAGGAGTCATTCCATACTGTTGATAAATACATCAAAAAAAATAACTCACCCCTTTTACCTGGCATCACATTATTATTTTAAATACTGCAGGTGAAATGGAGACTCAGGCATTTCCAAGGTGGGAAGGGCTGTCATATGATTTCATATAACATTAATGCACATTTTGTGCCAAGAGCCTTCCTCCTATCCTTTGGCTTTAATAGGGATGCGATGACAGAGACTCCATTTCTCCAATCAGCCGTCGTATGACCCTGACAGCCTGTTACTATGCTTTTGTCTACATTCTCAAAATGCAAATCAGAACTAGAAGAAACCTACAACTGCCAAAAATGACTTACAGCAGGGGTCAAAAAGTCAAATGCCTAGAGGGGACAAGTAGGTGACATAAATGAAGGAAGAAGGCCAGAAATACATGCCCAGTCAGTCTACAGGTAGAGCGGCTCTTCAGATACAGCTGATGGCTGTCGTGAGCAATGGTAGATCATGTGTTGTAGCATCAGATTGTACAACAGAAGCCAGAAATCTGGATTTTTCAGGGAAAATGTTCTGCTTTTTAAACATTTTCAATCTATTGAAATGCTTTTATGACCTGTGTAAGCCCAGTAAAATATCTGTGTGCAACATCAGTCTCTGGCATAAATGGGCAGAGATTGACAACTAAGGAAGCTGAGGTAAAATTCTTAGAGCAGCTGTGTTACAGAAAACACGTGGAGAAATGCTATATAAACGCTTGTGTGCAGAAGCAATTTCTTCACTAAAAATGAGTGAGCAAAAAATTGGTTAAACGTAAATGAGGTGGGACCTGGGGGCTGTGATAATGACATGCTTTTCATTCATTCATTCATTCATTCATTCATTCATTCAGCAAATATTTACCAGGTCCTATTGTAGGTACTGGGCATATGCTGCTTAAAGAGAGAGAGGGAGAGAAAGAGAGACAGATCTTTTCTTTTTTTTTTTTTTTTGGATTTTACACCCAGTGAAGATATAGCCAACTACCTGATAAGCATTAAAACCAAGCTATAATGCAGTAAGTGCTATCATAGATACTCAGTTATATATATGATTGTTAAGTTGTGAGGTTTATGAGGAAAAGAATGTGGTTCACTTCTTCTTCCATCTATTCTGTAAAGAAAAAAAAGATAAAAAGGGTTTTTATATACGTTAGATTGTTTATGTCGTGAGTGAAAAATAGACACTTATTAAAGCAGAGAGACAGAAAGTAGAATGGTGGTTGCCAGGAGCCAGCAGGGAGAGGAAATGCAGAGTTGGTATTTAACAATGGAGGGTTTCAGTTTTCCAGGGTGAAAAGAGTTCTGGGGATGAATAGTGGTGATAGTTACACAACACTATAAATGTACTTAAAACCTCTGAAGCGTAAGCTTAAAAATGGTTGAGACGGCCTCTTTAGTTATTTTATTATGTATTTTAGGTTATTTTATTGTTATTGTATATTTTACCACAATAGAAAATAGGGACAAAGAAAACCGAAGAACGGGTGAGGACTAGAATGTGGCCTGCAGGTCGTAGTTTGCTGACCCCTAGTTCAGTGCATGCCCTTCGAGGTTATCCAATTCTGATAGGACATTGCCTTCAAGACATTTTACAGTCTGTAAATCATCGATATCTGACAGCAGTGCAGAATAATAATTTTCTAAACACAAGAAAATAAGTTCTGTCCAAAGCAAATGCAGCTGATTACCTTCGCCCCATAGAAAAAGTTATTTCCGTGTCTGTTTGTAAATTTGTTTCAACGTTTTTTTTATTTGTATTATTTTAACTTTTCTTTGGAACTGCTTATGACATCCTGGCTGATTTCCTCATTTAACCAGTTAAATGAAATCACACATGTTTGTCTTATAGCTTTAGGAGGTTTATGATTTTACCTCTTTTGGAAAATTATCCATTAATATCATACATATTGTTGACACCTGTTTCTTTGAGAAAGAAGTTGTATTACTGTATACATTTGTAGACTTGTGCGGCTGTCCATTACAATTTCTTCCTGGGGATATTAGTTGAATGGGCCATTTCAATGAAATGTGTTTTTTTTAAATATTATGTTTTCACTTTAAAAAATGACTAAGTATTATCAGCAAAATGTATGTTGTACATGGAAGTGGAAAGGTCCCAAGTGAGGCATTCCAATCTCATCACCGTCTCTCACAGAAGGTAAGAACTTAAGTCTTTCCTTCTTCCAAGCTGAGATGCAATTCTCAATGACCTTCTGTCTGAATTTGTGTTATTTGCAAGTCGCCCCTTGATGTAAAGCAAGTATTGAAAAGTACCCTGAACGAAAATGGAGTAAGCGGGTGGTGGATAGGGAGAGCCTGGGGTGGCATCACTGTCTTTCACAGAAGCCTTTTTGGCTACCAGGGGACAACATCCAATCAGGTTCTCATGAAGCAATAATGTTATACCGTCTAAACTTCATAAAATGAAGAAAAACATGAAAAGTTTTGTATATGTCAACATAGAACAGGTCTGTATTCTGTTTTTATCAGTTAGATGCAACTTACAGAGGCCACACTTTCACACTGGCTAGTTGATACAGAAAGGAATTTATTAAAAGGCAATCGATGGCTTTCAGGTTGAAGAAACAAGCTTAAGCTGAATGTGGAGGTTGGGTTTTCCAATTTTAGTATATGTGCTGCCGAAGCGAGCACGGAAGTTGGTGTTTCAAAGCCACCCCATGTAACTGGGGCTCAAAGAGAATTGATGATTTTGCCAGCATCAGAAACCTTGCCTAATTGGGAAACCCAAGCTATAGCTAGCTGCTGGCTCTAGATCAGTCAGCATCTACTAAAACCCAACCAGCAAAGTGGAAGCCTCAAGCTCTGCTTCATTTCCCACTGAATTCAGTGCATGTTGTCTGCAGGCATCTGAGAGGTGCGACCTAGACCACAAACTTAGGTCTAGGGAATTCTGGGAAATGTACCTTGTGACTCTTTATCTCAGTGATCCAGGAAAACACTAAAAAGGAGGTCAGAATACATGGTGGGTGAGTTAATCTATGTATCCAACAGACCACTTCCCCCCAAATATTGACTCACAACAGTGCTTATTCCTGCTCTTCCCATTCTCCAGTTCAGAAAAGCGAAGGCCCAGGGTAATGGAATGGAAAGATGTCCACCCTCATGCACCGCTGCCTCCTGGCTCTTTTACAACCAACAATGTGTTGTTTATAGTTTAAGGTTTGTTCGGCAATTGTGAATCAGGCTGGCGTAAACATTCACATGCAAGATTTTGTGAGAACATAAGGTTTTATTTTCTCTTGGATAAATACTTCGGAGTGGCATGCTGAGATGCGTGGAAAGTATATGTTTAATGTTATTAGAAACTGCCAAACTGTTTTCTAAAGTGACTGTCTGATACTGCTTTCCAACCAGCAAGTTAGTGGGAAAAAAAGATTGCTTAGTTCTTTTTGCACTTAATTTGCAATGAATGAGAGTTCCAGACATTCCATACCATCCCCAGTACTTAGTATTGCTAAAATATTTGTAGCCTTTTCCTGTAAGTGTGTAGAGGTAATTGATTGTAGAGTTAATTTTAATTTGCCTTTAATTAATTGTGAAAGATGTTCGGCATGTATTCATGTGCTTTTTTGCTGTCCATACATTTGTTTTGGTGAAACATTTAAAAAAATTCCACATAAATTCATTGTCTTTTTTCTATTAATGAAGAGTCCCTGATATAGACTGAATGCAAGTGTTTTATAGGATATGTGTCTTACATATACTTTCTCCTGGTCCCTGGTTGTCTTACACACACACACAGGTACGCACACACACACACACACACACAGTTAAATATGTTAATTTCTTAATTTATTACAGTGAGGGAACCAATCTTTTTTTTCTTTTTTTAAGTTTATTTATTTTGAGAGAGAGAGAGAGAGAGAGAGAGAGAGCGAGCCAGCAGGGGAGGGGCAGAGAATGGGAGACAGAGGATCCGAAGCAGGCTCTGTGCTAAAGGCAAAGTACCCGTTGTGGAGCTTAAACTCACAAATTGCGAGATCATGACTCGAGCCAAAGTCAGGTTCTTAACTGACTGAGCCTCCCAGGAGGGCCAGTGAACAAATTTTGGTGCGTTATTAACTACATTCTGTCGTTTACACTGAAATCCAACTTTGTATTCTATGGGTTTTGACAAGTGCATAATATCACATGTCCATCAATATGATGTTGTACAGAAGAGTTTTGCCACTCTACAAATCTCCTGTGCTTCCGTTTTCACCCCACTTTCATACTCCTGAAACCCCTGACAAATAGTGATCTTTTTACTATCTCTATAGTTTGCCTTTTGCAGACAAATTCCATCAAGACAGGTAAAACAGCAGACTACCAGCTGTTTTCAGGTTGGCTTCTTTCACTTAACAATATGCACAAAGGTCAGGTGGGTCAGCACAGATTTGGGAGTCCCCTCCCAGCCAGGAGAGCCTGGAACAAAACGCTCCTGCAGTTTTTCTTGAACTGGGGCATGAGGAGGGGAGTTAGGAGCCCTGAGAATAGGGAAAAAATGCCTTTAAGGGTCCCTCTGCCCCCCATAAGGAGGCTTTGGCTGAAATGCTTGCAGAAGGTCTTGGCTTAAGGACCTTGATTAAGAGACCTTCAGAAAGAAGGCACCCGGGCTAAGAATGCAAATATCCATAATACATTTTCCATGTGAATACCCATGTAAATATCCATAAGATAAGTTGTTTTGTTTTGTTTAATTCGGATTTTCCATTTCATGGAATTTTATATTGACCCATCTTTAAGGTCATGGTTCTTTTATTGGGCATGTCTATGATGAGCCCATCAAAGGAATTTTTCATTTCTATCACAGATTTCTAGCATTTACTTTTTCTTTTTTCTTAGTTTCCATTGCTGTGCTTACCTTATTAATTTTTGCATGTTGTCTTTTTCCATTAGAGTTCATTATATATATAATTATTTATATATATAATATATAATGAATATATTATATATAATGAATATTATATATAAAATATATAATGAATATATTATATATTATGAACTCTAATGGAAAGGGACAACATGAAATATATAGATACATATACACACACACATATATACATATATGTGTGTGTGTGTATATATTTATATAATATATATAATATATATAATATATAATATATAATATAAATATTATATATATATATATATGTCTTCTTTATCCATTCGTCTATCGATGGACACTTGGGCTCTTTCCATACTTTGGCTATTGTTGGTAGCTCTGCTATAGACCATCGGGGTGCGTTTTCCCCTTTGAAACAGCACACCTGTATCCCTGGGGTAAATACCTAGTAGTGCAATTGCTGGCTTGTAGGGTAGTTCTGGTTTTAATATTTTGAGGAACCTGCATTCTGTTTTCCAGAGTGGCTGCAGCAGTTTGCATTCCCACCATCAGTGCAAAGGAGATACTTTTTCCCCCTCATGTCCTGAGTTGTTAATGTTAGCCATTCTGACAGGTGTGAGGTGGTATCTCATTGTGGTTTTGATTTGCATAAGTGCTTTCACTGTGTTTAATTTCTATAGCAGCACATGTCTCTTCTAGTTTTCTTGTATTTCTTTTTTGTTTCCTTTCTCCTCTATTTTATTGGAATTTCTCTATGAAGTCATTCTTAAATAGGGTCTGTTTCTTGCAACCCATTCAGTTGTAATTCATTGTTGCGCTGTAGCAACATGAGGGGAAGCATTCCCAGGGCAATTGCCTAATAAGGCATTTATTTGTCTGTTAAAGAAGAAGAAACAAACAGACAAACAAAAAAACCCCAAAAAACCCTCCTCCTATAGGAAATAGGAAGACTACAATATTATGGAACTTTCCAGATGCCTATCTTCCAGGTCTAGGAAGGCTCTGGTAAAAGTAATTTTTCCCGGAGGGGATGCCTTTGTCATCGTTATTCTCCTCTAGACATATCTCAGTGGGCTTATTTTTTCCTCCTCCATCTGATACAAGAGGGGACTTTTCTCTGAATTTCGCCATAAGCACCTGCTGGGGTTTCTGAAGGCAAAACTCCAAAAAGTGGGGGAACTCCCTCAGAACTGTCTCCCCGGAAGTTTGTAACTCTCAGCCTTCAGTAATTCATCAAGTACTATTTAAGTGTAATGGCAGCTTTTATTTCTAGTGAGCTGGTCTCCGCTATGATTCTAGTTTTGAGGTGCTGGTTTGTTTCAATTACCTGATGGATCTAAGAAAAGTTGTTTTCTGTTCGTCTGTTTGTTTAGGCTTTTTTTCTTCATATTTTGAGTATAGAAGTAATGCCTTTCAAGCTCTTTACATGGCTCTGCTGAAACTAGAATTTTCTGGATTGTCTTTTTTTTAAATTTAATATAATTTTTTAATCAGTGTTTATCAAAGTATTTTTTTCTTCTCTTTTCCTTTTTTTCTTGATGAAACTGAATATATATTATACTTTTGATGTTGATCTAAGAAATTATTGTGTACCCAAGGTGACAAGAATGTTTAATCTTTGTTTCCCCCATAAGTCATAGTTTTAGGCTTTGCATTTAGGTTTAAAACCAACTTAATGTTAATTTTTTATATGACATGAGGTATTAATTGAGGCTACTTATTTTTTTCTTTGTGTATGGGTTTCTAATAGTTTCAGTGCCATTTGCTGAAAAGGCTATCTATATAATTTCTTTATTCAGTTGCTTTTGTAACTATTGAGATTCTTATAGCTTTTCTCTTCTGTTCCATTTATTTATATTTCTGTCTTTTATGAATACCACACTGTCTTGCAAATCAGGCAGTCATATAATTTTGTTTATCTGTCAAAGTAATTTTGGCTTTTCCAGTATTATAGTTTTTTTCACCTGATGGAAAAGACAATTAGAAAATCTATCCTTCTCTATCCTTTCTTTCTCATGTGAGTATGGAGGAATAAATGTTTCTTTTTTAAAATTTATTTCAAATTTATTTCAAGTTTATTTTGAGAGAGAGAGAGAGAATGAGCTGGGGAGGGACAGAGAGAGAGAGGGAGAGAAAGAATCCCAAGCAGGGTCCGTGTTGTTAGGACAGTCTGATATGGGGCTCGAGCTCATAAACTATGAGATCATGATCTGAGCTGAGATCAAGAATCAGGAAGCTTAATAGACTGAGTCACCCTGGATCCCCAGCCAATAAATGTTTCTTAAGATCACAGCCCCTTCCTTCATCCATTTTAAATGGAATAAAGAAAACCAAAAACTCAAATTTCATTATAAGATTATGGAATGTTTCAATAGGAATGAGAATGGATATCCTTACCTATTTCCTCTGTTAGGGAAATAGCATGGAGTCTATACTGTTCAGTATGATGACAGCTGAAGGCTTGTTTGTAGATTCTTTATCAGGCTGAGAACACTCTATTTTCAGTTATTTAAACCTTTATTTCAAAGGGACATTAACTTTTATCAGTATCTTTTTCTGCAATGATTGAGATGATATATTTAGTTTGTTTTTTTTTTTTTAATTTGTCAATGTGGGGAATGACTTAATTGTTTCTGAATGTGAAACCAGCATTGCATTCCAAAGATAAATGATTCTTGGCCTTGGTATATTACCTGTCTTATATAAAGCAGGATTTGATTTGTTCATATTTTGTTGATAATTTTTATAGCTATGTTCATGAAGAGTATCTGTCTATTATTTCCTTTACTAGTAATGTCCTTGACTTATTTTGACATTAGCCTCATAAAGTGGCTTGGTAATATTTCTTCCTTTACTGTTTTCTGGATAATTTTATGAAGAATTAATGGTCTAATTTCTTAAATATTTTGCAGATTCAAGAATGAAATATTCACAGACCTTAAGTTTCAAGGTCTGTGGAAAGTTGGAGGTTGATGCTATTTGCAAGTTAATAAGATATATTGACAGTTTCATAGATGCTGTTGGAAGACATGCAAATCTTGGCTCATGGATGGAGCATAATTTATTTCTCATGATAACAGTAGGCATGATTATCATCATTTTTGCCTCAGTTTCCTGAGCCCAGTTTCTACAGGATGACTGAGAGATCCAAGGAACCCTACACCTGAAATGAATTGCATTATAGGAGACAACTGAGTTTAGGGGATTTAATTTTTCTAATGAGCAGGATGCATGCTTGTCCTTTGGTCTGGAGAGAACATTGTCTCTGCCTTTCAATACTATTGGCTATGCAAAGATCCTTGAGGGGACTGTGCAGGTAAAATGGGTAAGCAATGCCTTATTCCAAGACATGCAGATATGCAAGAAATTCAAATTCAACAATAACAAGTTCAATTTCTCTAATAGGTGGTGTATTACTCATGTTAGCTATTTCATTTTGAGTGAGCTTTGGTGGTTTAATTTTTTTAAGAAAATAGTCCATTTCATATATTTGAATCAATTCATTTTTATGAATTGTTAAATTACTGGGCAAAGAAGATTTTTTGTAATATTCATTTTTTTATTCTTTAAACATATATGACTTATTTTTATTCCTCTTATCAGTAATTTGTATTTTCTTCTTTTTTTCTTCATCAGTCTGGTTTGAGATTAATCAATTACATCAATCTTTTCAAACAACTGTGTTTCATTTAATTGATATTTTTAAATTTTTGCTCTGTAATTTCATTAACTTATGTTTCTGGGTTTTTTGTTGTTGTTATTTCATTTGCTATGTTTACTTTGTGTTTAATTTGACTTCAGCTGTATTAAACAAATTTTATTGTATCTTGTTTACATTTTTATTCAGTTTCAAATATTTTTAAACTTCTTTTGACCCATGAATGCCTTCTTTTTTGCCCTATGAGTTATTTATGTATTCCAACTGTTTCTATGATAAGCTTTCCCATATTGTGTTTCATTTTTTTTTAAACTTGCCATTTTTATTTTTGATTCTCTTACCTCATTCCTGATAACATTATTTGGTTAGATAGCCCAGGTCACTAATCCTCTCTTTAGTTAATCTATGGGGTTTTTTTGCCGCATACTTAGCCTCTTCCTCTCCTAAATCTGTCTGATTGTTATTATTATCCTCCCATTTAGAATCTTCATCATCCTGTCCTGCCATTACCAAGGGAGTAGGAGTTCTGACCTCTAGGGGAAAGTAGAGTAGTCTCTGTGGCTATGTTATTAGATGACAATTTATTTTCCCTATGGTCAGGATCTAAAACGTCTCCAATCAAATTCCACAGAGAAAAGGCATCTACAGGGACATTTTCTGGTCCATGCAGAGGATAATACCAGTGTGACTGTTCCCCAACTTTGTTCCAAGTTTGTAAGTTAACAGTGTCCTCTTTTGGAAACCAAGAGCATTGTTCCTGAACAAAGTGTAAAAAATCTTGCCATTTGGCTATGAGTCACCTTAATCCCTCTCTGATTAAGGAGGTGCAAAAGTATTTCAGTAAAAAAAGGTTTCTCTCCTTAAGAGCAGAGTTGCCCATCCCTTATTTTTTATGATACGGTGACGCAAAGACAGACAAAGGGTAGGGTGCCTCCTCTAATGAGGAGACCAGGCAGATACCTGTCTGGCCGTGTCCCAAAGGAACTTAGGTGAAGCTTAGCCGTAGCGGACTCAGTGTTGTGACTTATGATCGGAAACTATTCCAATGGTGCCATAGACCATATGCTATTCACCATGGTATTGCAGGCCAGGCCCACTCGGACTCCATAGGCTTTTGGGGACCTTAAGCGTGCCCACCCATGGAGCCACTAACTCGAACTCGGCAGGCAAGCCAGACCAAGCTGCACATTCACTCTCACATACACACCAGAGGTTATTACAGTCCCTCCCACAGAGGTTTTACAGACAAGACTGAGACTTTTAGAGAAACACTTAACTGGGAAATCACTACAGATTACTGACCCTCCTTGTTCTCTATCTGACGCATAGAGGGTCCCATGGTACCCTGGGTGAGATCCTAACCAATCCAAAACCAGTAGAACTATTTCAGAGAATATTCTACTTACCTTACCTTTGAAATGCCTTCTACTCAGGTCCCAGTTCGGGTGCCACTCGGAATGTGGGGGACCAGCCCACACACCCCAGTCAAAAGGCACCTGAGTAGGGGGTTGGTGTCGGCACAATATTTATAAGAAAGGTAGACAATGTGAATGGTGGTAAAGCCACATAACTCAGGAATTAGTCCTCCTGGCCAATGGAGGAGAAAACAAAAGTTGTATGATGGTCTTTACATGCTTTCCAAAGAAAAAAGAAAAATATGTGGGGTTGAGACCCCAAATTCCCATAAGAAAATAGATTGGGGATGTTAACCCCCTTCCCTAAGTGTCCTCATCGGTCAGAGTCGTAACAAAAATTACACATGGATGCACATACGCACAGAGAAATAGACACAAGCATTTAGACCAACGATCGGAAAGACAACAAGGCTTATATAACCCAAATGAGATCCTGTTGCTGCCACCAGCAGGGTTCCTTACGACCTGAATTTCACCCTTTGTGCCGTGAGACCCGACCCGCGTGGGACTTGACCCATGGTCTCTCCTTCCTGTGAGTCCAAGACGTCTCTTGGATCCCACGGCCTCAAGCTTTTGTGGTGGGTCTGCCTGGCTCCTTTGAGGCCCCCAGAGACCAGCACCAAACAGACCAGTCAAGTAAAAATATTTAAACATAGAAGAACAAGAAAATGAGTGCACTCACCAGCTGGCGAACAAGCCCAGCGTATCGGGGTCCCAAGGGTTCTGAGAAGGAGGAACTTCCCGACCTATGCACCAAATGTTATGCCAAGATCACAATATTATCCCCAAAAACCAGAGACCACCAGGAAGACCAAGGCATGCATGCAAAAGCAAAGGGCATTTTTATTACGGCTTAAGCTCGCCAGACCTAAGTTTGGGCTCACAGACTTTACCAGTGCAGTGGATCCATGCTGAGAGCCTCGAACAGAGGAGAACAGGGTTTTTATGGGCTTGGAAAGGGGAAGTTACAAGAGGGAGTTCCAAGACATTGTGACATAGGTACAGTAATCCAGTCACGGTCAGATGATGGTATTGACAACAGTTTCAGCCATACATATTATTTCAAACATTGTTACTTTTGGCGGGACCCAATCACAATATTTGGGGTATCTTTGAAATTAACCAATTACAGAGTGAGCCCAGGCAGAGTGTGTCCTGAGAAGTGGAAATTGTCCTGATTAGTTGCCCTTCATGTAAATGAGGGATGCTGGCCTGGCCAATCATCTGCCATGCCCCTTTATGCAAATTTTTGGTTTTCAAAGTGGACCAACCAGAGGTAGGATTATCTTTCTGAATAGGCAATTTTTGGCATCCAGAGCGGACCAATCAGAGGCGAGACTGTGTTCTGTGTTCTCTGAGGCTTCCTGAAGCCTGTCATGGAGTCTGTCTCTCAAAGAATTTTTCTTTTCTTCAAGGCCTTTTAGCAGTTATATCTGGGCAAGACGCTTATCATCCAAGAAGTTAATTTTAGACAGAGGATTGTGTTTGCCCCCAGGAGCAGGCAATGAGCTGGGAACAGAAATAATGTAAGGGAAAGCTGGTGTCACTAAGTGACCCAAGTTGATTCAAAACTTAAAGGTATATGCCTTTTTGCTTTTGCAAACCAATGAGAAAATTATAGACAGGATAAACAGAAGCTGTATGTGCAGCCCAGGAGGCCAAATGTTGTTTCACTGTCTTTCAACTTGTTCCACAACTCCCCAAATAGTTCTCCTGTGCCCCGGAGGCATAGCTATCAATGGTCACTTATATAGATTCTCCTGTGCCCCAGAGGCAGTGCCATCAACAGTCACTCTGCTGGAGGTTTTATGGCCTACTGGACCCCAGCAGTTTTTATCTCACCAGTTTATTTTTTAGTTATGGAAATTAAAACTTTTTCAAGTCTTTTTCTCATGGTAACTCTCACCATCTTTAATTTATTATATTACATCTTTAAACTTTGATACAATTATTTTTCTGTATCGGAAATAACAATCTTGGCAAATCTTTAGCAATCCAATATTATACTGTTCATCTGTCTTGATATTTAGAAGTTGTCTTCTCAGATGATGCTGTGCTTTGCCTTGGGTGTGTGTGTGGGGGGCACATGCGAGATGGGGAGGGGCACAGAGAGAGAGAGAGAGAGAGAGAGAGAGAGAGAGAGAGAGAGAGAGAATCCCAAGTAGGCTCCATGCTGTCAGCACAGAGCCCAACATGGAGCTAATCCCACAAACCACATGATCATGACCTGAGCCAAAACCAGGATTCTGACGCTTTAACCCACTGAACCACCCAGGTGCCCCCATGAGAACCTAACTATTATTATTATTTTTCTTTTGAGGCCCTAACTCCTGGAGGCCAGTTCCGATTCTTGGTCCTGTGTGTTCCTAGTTTGCCTTTCAGTCACAGACATTTGGGTTTCTGGCCAGCATTACCCCTCATTCCCACCCCTACAGAATGGGGTGTTCTTATTTATGTGCTGCTTTAGGAGGTATGGGAAGACCAGCAATGCTACCAAGAGTGTGTCCAATCTAGGAGTCTAGTCGTGAATTAGAGATTGCCATTCATAGATTAGTAAGCATAATTAGCACCAGTTAGTATAATCATTATATAGTACTCACTCAAATTCACAATGTTCCAAACTTATTTTTATGATATTTCTTAACGAGTCTACTCACAACAGTGCTATGTCTTCCATGTGACTGCAAATGAGAAAATTGATTATGTTGCGCCCCTGATTAAATTCTATATTGATCCCCCTTCCTTGCAGAATAAAATCCAAGCTCTTCAGCATAGCATTTAAGTCATTTGGTCATCTGCTTCAAGTGGATATTCTTAAACATCATCTTCTCCCACTTTTCTCTGTAACCACATGGGTTGCATCAAAACATTCTAAGTTCTACTGAATATGCTGTGATCTTTCATCAGCATTTGTTCTTGGTGTTTCTTCTGCTGAAAACCAAGTATATTTGTTTCTTCAAACTCCTATACAAACAAATGCACTTCTGTGAAGGCTCATCTAAGTTTCCCCTTATATGAAAAATGCTATCTCTCCCTTTTCTTCCATACCCTCAGAGCCATTTCTTGATGCCCAGTTCATCATTTTAAAGTTAATTTTTTATGTGCCTAATCTGCCTTATTGATGGTGAGAGTGATTAGAATGGAGAGAGTATCTGCAGAGTTTAACAATCAGTATACGTAGGTGGGTTAAAAAAAAAAAAAAGGCTATGGCACAGCCATGGATAGTATGTATCCATGGATAGAAACGGTATGTTATATGGAAGTATTCTGTAACTGAGGTAACAAAATACATTTTGAGTTACATATATTACCACTTATTCTCTAGCTCTAGCCAAATCTAAATGTTAACCATGTTAAGGTATACTTTTAACCAACCACAGAAAAGTAAACACTATTTCCACTGAAATATGTTAGGTGTATAACATCTTCCTGCTTTGAGGAACATTGTGAGAAAATGGCTCTAAGTAACGCAGTGTGTATATAATGAAAGGTGTCTTTCCTGATTTTTGTTTACTGCTTCATTTGGTGTCTTATTAGAGAAGGAGAGAAAATTCGGCTTTTAGATGAAGAATGATTAATTGATCTCAAAAAGCTAGTTTGTTATTATTTCTTATATCCTCTGACTCATGTATTGTGTTTCCCTCTGCTTTATTTTCTAGAAATTCCTTATTTTTTTTATGTGTGAAACTAATTTCTCAGAGCTATATTGGGCATTCTGGCATGGATTTTGTTTAACTTTACCTTTACATTAATATATTTTTCTTTATTTTCCCCTTAACTTTATTCTTATAATAATTCTTGTCATCACATTATAGTGTGCATATTATTACAAGTCCCTTCAAATATTTTTGGAATTATAAGACTTTATCACTCATTAATCAGCTCTTTTAGCTTATTCATACAGTTATGATAAATAACTAAATAGGGATAAGTGAAGATGCATTGAAAAGTATTGAACATTTTATTTATAAGAAGTTATTATTTGATACCATGGTTAATGGTGGTATACCATTGTCAGTGATTTATAAGCAAATTAGAGTCAAACAGGGACTTATCTAACCAATAATTTGTATATATGACCTCCTTTCAAAACTAATTAATTATTGAATGATTTTTAATAGGCAAATTCTCAGAGTGTGGAATATTATTATTATTATTATTATTAATATTATTAATCTGTACTTTTATCTAGTACCAAATCCATGCCTATAATAAAAGTCTATGGGGTGCCTGGGTGGTTCATTCAGTTAAGTGTCCTTCTCTTGATTTTGGCTCAGGTCATGATCTCACAGTTCATGAGTTCAAGCCCTTCATTGGGCTCTGTGCTGACAGTATAGAGCCTGCTTGGGATTTTCTGCCTCCCTCTCTCTCTGCCCTTTTCTGTTCACACATTCTCTCTCTCTCAAAAGTAAGTAAACATTAAAAAGAAAGCCAGTGCTTAGAAAAATAGTCTATGAATGTATTTTAAAAATATTTCCACCTTCCCAAAAGAGCTACATCAAGGTTTTTACACAGGATTCTTACCAACCATAGTTTTATGTAAATAGCATGGATTATCATCTTGCTCAAGTTAGTTGAAGCTGAAATATAGTGTACTCGATTATGAAATCCTGCAAATGTACCAGCAACTAGGCTGCTGGAGGGATCATATTACGTAATGCATCTTTCCAGACATTTGTTATTACTTTTATTTTCTTCTTTCCTTAGGTATTTGAGAATTCTATGGTTAAATAGAATTTATAAGGACACCCTCTTAACTTAGGTTTGTTTTCTATAAGACCTCTAACATTTGGTTCAAAAATCTGTCATTTCGTTGATTTGCCTAAGAGTTTCATGTCCAGTATGCTTAATCCTCAAAACCTCATTTTTTTTTTTCCTCCCGTAACTTCTCCCACCTGAGAGGGAGAAAAAAACAAACAAACCAAAAAACAATGATTGACTTAATTTTTATTTTGGTATAAAAGACTGTGGTGTTCCTTACCCTAAAAAGTTAACAAAGATTTCTTTCCTCTGTAATTTTACAGGATGTGTTTTATACTCCCTGTAGTTGAAAATAGAAAATTAGAAAATAAACCACTTCTTTATAGGAAGATATAAAAAAATTCTAGACACACCAATTAAAACATGCCTAAATCAAGTGTACATTTATCTAAATTACAAATATGTTCAGCAGCCACTCTCATTTTAGAATGTTCACTTTTAATCTTTGACATGGATACACATCAATTCAATCAAACTGCATAATTTATTTTATCAGAGATTTTCTATCTTTGCCTGCCGGCTACATAGAACCTAAATTAGAATTTTTCAAATTATACAATGGATATTCTCACTTGCAAAGATATTTAAAATTTTTTGGCTATCCAAAAATCGGTTACTAGTTACAGAATTTACATGAAATTATTCTGTGGCTGCTTTCTCAATATTATAGAATGGTATACAATTATTTCTAAAATAGTTCTTTTCTATTTTAGTTATGCTACTTAAATATTATGTCTTCAGTTTTCAGTGTCAATTAAACATTACTGTATGTGCTTATAAATTTTAATGTCTAATTAAATTTCGATGTTCATAACTTCATTATTCAATTCGGAGATCTATGAATCAACAAGAACTTGCCAACAGTGCCAAAAAAGAAAATAGTTAGTATTAGTGGAATCACTAACATAGATGTAAATGCTTATTCATACACATTCAAATCAATTTAACTAACTTTTCTTTTTTCTTGTAAGCCTCATGGATCCAAGGCACTGCTTGTCTTAACTTCGATGAATTACAGCAGCTGTTCCCACTTGGGGAGCCATTTTGTACCCAAGGGCACATTTGGCAATTTCTGGAGACGTCTTTGGTTGTCAGAAGGTAGGGCATGCATTAGGTGGAGGACAGTGTAGCTGCTGGACATCTGAGGCTGTACAGGATACTCCCCTTTCCCTTGCAAAGAATTATCCAGTCCAAAATGTTAGCATTGCCAGGATTGAGAAACACTGCCTCACAGTCCATTAGAGAAGAGGATGTAGATACCCCAAGTAACTGTTCTGTAACAATAATTACTGAGTCCAGGCACCCAAAGGGATCTTCCATTAACCTTTCCTAATTTACTTATGATTATGATTATGATTATTGCTATTATATTATTTTTTTAAAAGTGGGCTCCATGACCGATATAGGGTTTTAACTCACGACCCTGAGATCAAGAGTTGCATGCTTCACTGACTGAGCAAGTAAGGCACCTCGTTTACCTTTCCTAATTTAATCTTCACTTTATTTTTTTAATGAAATTTCTTAATGTTTTATTTATTTATTTATTTATTTATTTATTTATTTATTTATTTTTGAGAGAGCGAGAGACAGCATGAGCAGGGGAGGGTCAGAGAGAGGCAGATGCAGAATCCGAAGACAGGCTTCAGGCTCTAAGCTAGCTGTCAGCACAGAGCCCATGTGGGGCTCAAACCCACGAGCTGTGAGATCATGACCTGAGCCAAAGTCGGACACTTAACTGACTGAGCCACCCAGGCGCCCCTTAATCTTCACTTTAAAATGATTTTACCTTCACTTCCACGTCAGTACTACTTTTTTTGACATTTTATTCTTTTTTTTTTTTTTTTTTTTTTTGGTGAGACACAGAGAGACAGAGCCTGAGCAAGGGAGGGCCAGAGAGAGAAAGAGACACAGAATCAGAAACAGGTTCCAGGCCCTGAGCTGTCAGCACAGAGCCCGATGTGGGGCTCGAACCCACGAATGTGAGATCGTGACCTGAGCTGAAGTTGGACACTTAACCTACTGAGCCACCCAGGCGCCTCCCCAGTCAGTAATATTTAAGTACGTTTATAGACATAGAGACATCTGTATCTCTTATAGAAAATATTAATAACAGTCAATCACTTCATTTAAAACCAAACTAACCAGATCTATTGGAACTTCAGCCACATGGTACATGTGATGGTAATGTCACATTTATCTTAGTTCCACACTAGATAGATAAATAATAGAGTAGAGCAAATAGTTCACCAACTTGCTGTGTTTCTAAACAGAGAAGGAACGAACTTCCACAGTGAGTCCCAAGGTTCACTATCAGGCTAAAAAGCAATTAACTTTCTGAATATTTAGTGTTCTATGTACTTTCTAACACATTTTGGTAAATATGGTCTGATTAATTCAAGCCACTACCCTGTGAAATAGATAACTACCTGCATTTCATACTGGGAAGATAAAACTCATGAAATATGGCAAAATTAACACAGAGCCAGTCAGCACACTGGGTTTATAGTCTAAATGTACCATGTCCTAGTTGTAAAGTAACGCTCTGCCTAGCTCCTTGTGATCTCTTCCTTTTTTCTTTTCTTTCAGAGATGAAATACTATACTGCCTGCACTAATAGAGAATGCCCCAGATTAGTAATGATTACAAACTTAATATAGTACATAAGTCATTTCCAAGGGCTAGTATGTAAATTATAAGTTTTGAAGGCAAAGTGTAATGTAGATTAAAATGTACTTATTAGGAATGGCTTTGTCTGCAATTAATATAAAGCCTTGCTTACAATGGTCTAACCACTAAGGATTCCTCCATCAGGAGTAGACATGAGACAGTTCTTCTCATTCTAGTAGGAGTGTTACAGTCATCCAGTGAAGCCAGGATCCTTGATCGGCACCTTTTTGATTTTCATGGCCTTTCCCTCATGGTTGGTAGCTGTTTGGAGAATCTGCAAGCATTATTTTGTCACACTACAGAAAGCAAAGGAGAGAGAAGAAGAATGGACTTTAGTTTTTATTATAATTTTGGGGGGATATAAAGCAAAAGAGCTTTTCTGGAAGTCCTAACTAGACTTGCTTTACATTTTATTGGTCAGAAATAGGACACACGGTCATCTCTAGCTGCAAAAGAGGCTAATTATTCTTTGAGTTCTTTCAAGAACTGGTTGAGAAATCTCTTAATGAGCCAATGAAAAGTGGCACTACAAATTTTATAGTTAACAAAGCAATTTCATATGTTTCATCTCATTTGCTGTATATATATAATAATAAAATAACAATAGAATGTTATGTAAGTGTCCTAAATAGTATGCGTTTGTTCGTTAACAATGGTACCTAATTCTTATTTAGCATTTCATCTGTTCCAACTATCTTATGTGTAATTCTTATAATGCTATGAGCTAGGCAAATTTACTATGTCTGTCTTAATGTACATCTGTTTTATAAGTGAAAGACTTCAGGTTTAGTGAGATTAACTAATTTGCCAAGGTCAAACAAGTGCTCAGAAAATGAATGGAATACAAGTCCATTATTCAACCAACTCCACAGCCGAAATAAAACTATTATGATTTTCACACAGCCTATCCTTTTTCTTTCTCCTTTTTCTAGGCCTATAGACACATGTTAATATTACTATGGAATATTTAAATGTCATTTACACTTTCTTCACCATTAGTACTACTGTCTCCGAATCATGTTGACTTTACATTTAAAGTCAGAGATTCTGGACTTTACATCCCAATATTGCTATCCCATTGCCCTAAGTTTCTTATTTCCCTGTCCATAGTTCCATGCCTCTGCTCTATCATCTCCACTGAACATCTGTGTAGCCTCTTCCCCATCTATCTTTTCCATGTTCCCATTTCCAGCCCTTTATACCAAAACAAGTACCTGCTCTCTTTCAGAATCCTTGAATACTCCCTTTTGCCTCTTGCTAAAATCTATAGGTAAATCAATATTAATCATAACCTAGAAACTCTGTTCAATAAAAATATGGACTCCCCAGGGCTATCACAGAATGATTATGTTAACTATGTTAACTAAGTTAACATATGTTATGGGAAGATGCTGGAGAGATTCAAGCCATCAATAATGGAGGTGTAGACAGGGAGAAGGAGATAGAGACTGGGAGCTAGCCATTAGGACTTGGGAGCTGTGAATCTAATGACTGCCATTCAACACATGTATTTGAGTAAATAAAAACATAGAGAAAAGGCGAACTAGAGAGCTAAATATATCATAATTTGATATTAAGGTGTTTGTTTATTCTTTAAACAGATATCAAACCAATGACCTACTGCATACCTAATGAATTTGGCATATAGAAAACCAGAACTGTGATTGTTAGTTAGAAAATGAAGGTACCCGCCACTTCTCAGATCTTTCTTATGGCTGAATTAATCTAGGAGGATATTATTTTTGTTTATCAGAATAATAAACACATAGCATAATGTCTTCAAAATTCATCCACGTCAGAACATGTGACAGCGTTTATTATTATTTATTTTTAAGCCTAGTAATCCATTGTATGTTTAAAAGGTATACCTTTTATAATATATATATTAAAGACTGCACATGTATGTATGTATGTATATAATATGTATATATTATATATAATACAGACTGTTTGCACATGTATGAGGATACCAATTCTTTCATCATCAACAGAGGAAAGGGATAGGAAGCTGGAGCATGATCTGTACCTAACAGGTAAAGGGCTATGACACTGTAGAGGTAAAGATGCTATTGAGGAAGGACAGAGAACGTAAAGTCAAAATGGAAAGTTCTCAAAGATGTCAACACAATCATGTCTTACGCTGGTTTACAAACATGAATATTGGCCTCAGAGAAACTTTATCCACTGTGAATTCCATGTATATACAGACATGTGCACATGCATAGATGCGCACATACAGATGCATATGCATATATGTGTATTTAACGTATTAATCAGTTTGAAGTCTACAGTTGAGTGATGTCAAGTATATTTTCATTTTTATGAAACAGGTGTCTCAGACTTTTTCATCATACTGATCTGAAACTATACCCATTCAACAACTCCCCTTTTATCTTCCCCCTGTTCCCTAGTAACCACCATTCTACTCTCTGTTTCTAGGACTCTGACCAGTTTATAGACTTCATAAGGTAGAATTAAACAGTGTTTGTTTTCTTGTGACTGGCTTATTTCACTTAGCATAATGTCCTCAAAATTCATCCAAAATAATTATTATTACTTATTTTTAAGGCTAGTAATCCATTGTATGTATTTACCACATTTTGCTAATCCACTTATCTATCAGTAGACGTTCGGGCTGTTTCCACCTCTTGACCATTGTGGATCATGCTGCCATGAACTTGGGTGTGCAGACATATCTTTGAGATCCTTTTTTTTAATTTTTCAGCATATATATGCAAAAGTGGGATTTATGGGTCATATGGTAATTAGTATGTTTAAGTTTTTGAGGAACTTCCACACTGTTTTCTATAGCAGATGAATCATTTTACAATCCCACCAACAGTACATAGAGTTCCAACTTTTTCCACATTCCTTACCAAACTTGTTATTTATTTTTTTATACTCGTCATTCTAAGCGGTGTGAAGTGGTATCTCATTGATGTTTTTATTTTTATCACTCTGATAACTGGTGATATTGAACATTTTTCATGTGATTGATTATTTTTATGTTGTCTTTAGAAAAGTAACTATTCAAGTTCTTTACCCATTCCCTACCCTTTAATGTTTATTTATTTTTTGAGAGAGAGAGTGTGTACAAGGCTGTGGAGGGGCAGAGAGAGAGGGTAACAATCAACTTAAATCTTTAGCTGATCTCAGAATTCTTAAGTCTCTTAAACATTTTTTGATCTCCTTCTCTCTCTACATCTACTTGTGGAACTGCAGCTCTAAGGTACTACTTTATTTCCGGCCACTTCTAAACTCTGACAATGGTCTTGTTATTGCTCTGTGTCTGGTGAGGGTGAAATCCATCTCTCAGGCAGCTCCGAGATGAGTCAGAACATTGAACACATGGTTCACTCTCTTGTTTCCATCCTAAGCGAGAAGTCCTGGTAAGTTATTTCCTCTCAGCTGCCCCGCGCTATACAGGATAGGCACAGCCATGCCACAGATTTCCCTCCCCTTTTCACTAGAATCCCATCTGGGTGGGATTTATAGTGGCTGGTTTCCAGAGTTCTCACAGAGCTCTTTTATGGGTTTTGGCCTTACATGTATGTCTTTAAATTTATTTGGAGTTAATTTTTGTGAGATGAGTTTCCTGAGTTAAAGTTTATGTTGAACTAGAGCCGCTCTCACTAAGAAATACTAATCCATGTTATCTGCACGCTTAAGAAATTAAATAGAAAAAATACGATAAAATATTTTCTTCATCTAATGAAATGAGTTATTTCAAATGGGATAACATATTTCAAAATAGAAGAAAATCTATTCATCATCTTTTATAGAACTGTGAAAACACAGACTAAAAAGACCTCTAGGAAAATGAAGAAATATAACAATAGGATTGTTGAGATAGGAAAGTGATGTGAAAACATGGAATCATAGAATCCAAGGATTGAATAAAAATATAACTTTTAAAAAGGAAGCCAAAAATTACTCAAGAGAAAACATAGTCTGTAAAATTTAGAGTCACAGAAACCAATTCTGAAACCATCGTCCCTGAACTTGAAGGACAAAATGTGGTGAGTGGGCAATTTATACTTAAAAAACTTTTACTCTTAAAATATCCAACCTAAAAGCAATAATGCCTATATTTAAATTTAGTTTATTTTTTCTTAATTCATTTTTTAATTTAGATCTCAGTACAAGTTATGTTGGTATGTATTTTACACTATGTGTCTTACATAGAAGTGTCTTATTATGTGTGCTATATCAAAATTAGTATTTTGGATTTTTAAAAGAAAATGGTTATGGTGTGATAATTAGAACTTTATTTTCAATTCTAGAAAACATGTAGAAAGACCACTTTAACTTTTGTAGACTTAGATAGGGAAGAGCCCAGAAGTGCTATATTTCTCTAGGTGTGCACACACGCTTATTATTTTGCACACCTAGCATCACTTCGATTCTTTCTTCTTCATGTTGAAACAGCTCAAAGCGCTAAACCCATTCTCCAGTGATTGGGACAAAAGTAGGTTTAGTAGAGTGGGTTGCTAGGAGACCAGTATCAGCATCATCTATGACCTTGCAGGATGTAAAAAATAAGTATAGATTTATCGAACTCAGTGGCACATTGTTTGAGTTCTATGCTTTGGCTGTCTTATTTCATTTCTGTCTACCTCAGTGTTTTCCTCTTTCTCTTTTCTCTCCTTTTCTCTCACAAATATGAATACATAGGGCCATACAACTCTCTTTCTTGATACCTTCTAATTCCTCAAAGTTATTACTATGCTGCATTTAACCATAGCATTGTTTCTTAGCTAACAAGGCACTCCAACAGCAGCGTCAGCAAATCCTGATCTTTTTAAAAGGCTGATTCTTCATACCATCGCTGTAAGAAATATAGAAATCAGTTCTACTGGGAACAACATTATGAAAAATGTATAAACATCACAAAGTAATTTTGCTGTCACACTCAAAATGTTTTCTCAAAGTTGCATCCACAGTTTTTCACAGTTGAGGGGGCTTAGGTTAAATAATCTTATGCCGGAGAGAACTCTAGCATTCTTGTCATCTTCTTGGAGTTATCTTTTTTTTTGAAATTGTTTATGATATGGATTTCATACAGAAAAAAGTACCAACAGAGAAAGTGAAATTTAAAAAAAATCTCACATCCTAAACCACTTTTGTATTTACAAGTTTCTAGATTTACTTTTTCTTAAATAGATTATAAATCATACTGTAAACAAAAGAGGTGTGTGTGTGTGTGTGTGTGTGTGTGTGTGTGATGGTTTTTTCCCACAGGTTGGAATCTTAATTGGAAGTTATATAGGAATGTAGCCCCCTAATATCCCTAACAAAAGTTCTATACTTTAGACTTGCTATCATCTCTCTACAGTCTAATTTATAAAATGCTGAAATAGATGTGGATGTACTTATATATCCCACCAGTACAAATGTTTAGATTTTAGTTACTATTGAATAAGGAAGAATAGTATTTAATCTAAATTATAATATCTTTATAGAATTCATTGGGTAGCATTGTCAAGACAAAACCAGGTTACTTAAATGAATTGTAAAGCTTTATATCAGTGTGGTGATTGTTTAGAGAATTTTATGCAGAACATGATATTTCTGATAGACTAGACAATGAAATTAAAATAATACTAGTTTTGTTTTTGAAAATGTCTTAGTAATAGGAAAATAGAAAATAATAGCTTATGTTTGTTGTATACATACTTATTGAACTTATAAGAAAGAAAATATAATTCACCAAATTCCTAAAATCTGAGAGGGCAGAAAGATGTTATTAGATAATTCACTTTTGTTCTATCAGTATATAAACTAGTCATTGCAAATGCACTGGACTTATTTTCTGTGTGCTTAAGGCATCAATAATTCTCATAATCCCTGCTATAACATGTATGACAGCAATGTTGTACTGTCCTATATAAAGACATAGTGATTCTCCCATGAATTTTGCAAAAGGTATTTAGAGATTTATGGAAGGAATGGATACTTAAGGAATATTAACACATTCACTAAAAATGGTGAGCTTTAAGAGTTAAAACCAAAACCTTTATATGGTAAATATATTAAAATTCAAGTGAGAGAAGTAAGCAAGCATTTGACCAAAGGGTATTGGAAGTAGCTCTTGTTTTTATTTGTTTGTTGTTTGTTTTTGTTGTTTTGTTTTATTTTTAAGTATAATCATCGAGTTGTTACTTGTGAAAGGTATGAACCAAAAAGGCTATGTAAAACTTGTATGGAATCACAGAAGTGAGTTCCCGGGCAGTGAGCAAAGGTGAGATCAGACTGTAACAAATAAGATTTCTTAGCAGATGAATTAGGGGAATAGTGAGGAGTCAAGTATTAGGTGTAACATCAGTGACAAAGCACTTTGCCAAATAATCTCGTCATCTATGAGAATACGGATGCTTTTCTTACATCTGGAAGTCGTTAGTGGAGGAAATAAATGCATATTGTACATCAGTATGAAATAAGAAGAAACATGCATTTGATATTTGTTAATTAACCATTTCTAAAGAAACACTGAATGCCTATGATATGCTAAACTTTTTTACATCTGACCTTTGAGTCTAATGGGGGAGACAGGTATATAAAAAGGTAATTACAGCACCAAGAAACAAAAAAGTGCTAACAAATGTAGGAAAGATTGCTGTGGTGGCAAGGTGGATTTGCTTGTAATTGGCATATACATTATTATTATAGTGGTCCCAGGACATGTTTGTGATGGTCCATAGAAACTAATATGGTACTTGGGGTTTTGCACATTATAAAAAAAAAAAATCTCTGCAAAATGGTGATTTTGTTCTAGTGACTAGTTCATTTTATAAAAAGAAACCTAAGAAAATGATTCTAGAAGACCTACATTTTCATCAAAAGTCATATCTGCTTCAAAAACCTTTTGTTTTTTCCCCTTATATAATCCATTTATGTAAACTTCAACAGAATTAAAATAATTATAAAATGGATTGCGCTCATTGTCAATTGTATTTCTGACTAGGAGTTCACACACACACACACACACACACACACACACACACACACACACACACAATCAGCCAGAGGTAATACCGAGAAAAATAAAATTCTTTGGATGTAGAGTTGTATCAGCAAGATGCATCCATAATTACTTAGAATAGCAGACCTCGGCTCTTAGTTTCACCTTGAAGGCACCCACATACTTTACACACAGAGTCAGTGTAGGGTTCCTGGGTCTCAAAAGGGATCAAAGGATATATGTAGTGGTGAGTCACACAGAGAGTTGGGACACCGAGTCTTTTTGTCCAGAAAGCATCTTTGTTCGTACCAGCACGGGCTCAGTGGGGTAAGACCCAAAATGCTGAGCCCCGAGCGCCCCAGGGGGGTGTCTTTTATACAACTTTTGCTCCTTTGTCTCCCATATATGGTAACATACAGTCTGAACCTGTGCTCTGTGTTATAGAATCATGGGGAATGTGGAGCGCAGGCCAACAGTAGGGTCTTCTTCCCTTGTCTTGAGGTTTTCACCACAGTCCTTTGGGAGGAGCTCTACTACATATGCAGAGTTAAAACTTGACTGTTGTGTTTCACATTTTTCTGCTGTATACTAATGTGCCGGTTAAACTAAGATTATGCAAATATGATTCAACATCACTTTTGTTTCCTCAAAGTTTGGAAAGCATTTTTGGAAAAATTGCCAGGTCACCATGGGTGCATAGAGCTGAATGGGGAATTTTTTCCCACTTTATGTTTTTTTTTCTCCAGCAACTAATCATTCAAGTGCATTTTTCTGACATAAGAAAGGGATATGAAATATCATGAAGAATACTCTCTCTTGATAGTCTTTTCTCTGAAGAAAATTATTTATAAAAGCAAAATCTACAGGTGATATTTTTCCCCTCCATCTATTCTGACTTACAGGTACAGCTTCTCAGAACAAAAAAAAGTACATCAGGAAGGAATGTATGCTACTAATGCATAAAACAAAACATAAAACTATAACAAAACATAAACAAAACATAACAAAACATAAAACAAAACAAAATAAAAACTACAGAACCAACAGAATGGACATTTAAAATGAAGCCTCAGAATTTTTTCTGAGTAGAGAAATCTTTTTAAATATAGAACTTATAAGATTAATTTTAGGTCCATGAAATTTGTGAAATCATAAGTCAATGTTTAGGAAACTGAGGTAAGAGACTAAAATAAGAATGCTCAGGTAAGTGGAAGAGGACACCTGAAATCAATGTTTCCAATTCAAGGCAGTGGATGGAGGTGACCAACACATAAAGAGAATATTTCCCAGTTTTGTACAGTTGTTTCTTGCTGAATTAGCACTATTATCGCCTGTGACTTCCTGATTGGTCTCTAGGTATGTCAAATCTTGGAAAGGCTGATGGTCTTGCAATCTCAGAGCTGAAGTGGGTCTTGTATGTAATTGAAACATTTAAGGATGTCTTAAATGGCTGCCTTTGAGCCTACGGGGAAAGCACACGAAATCTAGGGACAATGTGGGATAGCCCCAGTGGTCTGGTTAATAAAACAAAGGACATTGCAGAAAGTTAGTTATCAGAGACCTTGGAAGCTTTGTACCACATTGCTTTACATGCAACAGCCATTTTACCTTTAAAATTGCAGGATTAACAACCCTGGAAGGTTTAAGAAACTAGAAACACCCCCAAGGTAACAAGCAGAAATTCACAGGGGCCTCTTTGGGTGCCCTATTGATTCTGCTAATTCAACAAGGGATAATTGCAGAAAGTTCCCAGAGACATTTAAAACTCCCTACAGCGCAAGGTTTCTATCAAATACTGGCCTATGGGCAGAGGGTCTACGAAGGCTCTTTCTGCTTGCACAGCGAAATGAACATTAGAGTTTTAACCCTCAACATGCTATATGCAGCATCTTTGATTCCCGAAAGGGGGAAAAATAATTGTACTTCTAGACCAAGTAAATTTGAATTGTAATAAATCTGCAAAGAGGTGATCTTGTTCTGCCTGTGCTAATTTAAGTAAGAGACAATTCTCTCATTCAATGGTTCTTTGAAACACAAGGAATTATAACTGTATTATAGGGTATTCTGAAAAATAAAATTGAGTAGAAGTGTTTGCTTTTTTTTTTGTTAACAAAAGCTTGTAGTTAGGGCATGTTTACTTATATAAGAAGGTCTTTTTTTTTCTTCCTTGTGTGAGTTTGCAAAGGATCTTTGTCAATGATGGTTATTTTTTTTAAGATTATTTATTTTGACAGAGAGAGAACACAGACATGAGTGGGGGAGGGGCAGAGAGAGAGGGAAAGAGAGAATCCCAAGCAGTCTCCATGCTCAGTGTGGAGCTCAACATGGGGCTCAGTCGAATGACCACAAGATCATGACTTGAGCCAGTATCAAGAATCGGATGCTTAACTGACTGAGCCACCCATGTGCCCCTCAATAATGCTTATTAATTTTTTTTCTTATTGGTTGTTAGAGATTGGTGAGATCTAATCTTTATCCTCTCTTCTGATTTCTGAGCTCTAGCCAGACTGAGAACAACCATAAAAATGAGATAAGCATTAAAATATATCCCCTATAATATGGTTTATAATATTAGATGAAGAAAATCAGACTTTGAGAACAAAGTGAGATTCCCAACCAGTCCTTGGGACCTTGGGTTGGATACTTTGGACAGAATTACTTCTTCACCCACGTGGGGTATAATCACTTTTTCTATGTCCTAGAACACAGCAAACAAGGGCTGAGAGTCTTAACCTCATTTAAATTCATGTGAGCATTGTGTGTGGAGGGCCCGAAGTGGCAAGAGAACATATATCACTGGAAGGAAAACTGATGACGGAAGTAAGAGAGACAAGGCTGGGACAGAAGATATGGCCAACTGTGAGCTATAACCTTTCTTTGCCCAGTGTACCTATTAGAAAAATATTCTTCCCTTGAGGAGAGAGTGAGAAGGATCCTGAATATGGTAGAAGTTTCCTCCCCAGTACTTCCTTGACAGGACGGAAGTATTTGCAAAACTGTCATTTTTATGGGTCAAGAAAGAAATGTATGAAAAGAAAAGGGTTAATTCCAGAAATTTCTCATGAGTCTAGTTTTGCTTTAATGAATAGGCTATTTAAATCCATGAAAGGCTGCGAGGTATAAATTTGGTTTACTAGCTCCTGGTACACACTTAATGCATAATTTAAATAATACAATAATTAAGAAATAAAGATTTAAGAGGCACCTGGATGGCTCAGTCAGTTAAGTGTTGGACTCTTGATTTCGGCTTAGGCCATGATCTCATGGTTTGTGAGTTCAAGACCCATGTTGGGTTTTGCGCTGACAGTGCAGAGCCTGCTTGGGATTCAATCTCTCCCTCTCTCTTCTCGCCCTCCCGTGCTTGTTCTGTCTCTCTCTCTCTCTCTCTTTCTCTCTCTCCCTTTCTCACAAAAAATAAATAACTATTTTTTTAAAAGAAGAAATAAAGATTTCAGAAAACTAAGTTCATTTTATATACTTACCAGTTTAAATTATGGGGTGCTGCTGGCCTTTATTCCACACCATTTTTTTTTCATTTTTCCGAATTTCTTGACCTAAGTGTATTTTAGCTGGGTAAGTCTTCCTAGCCTTCATAAGAACAAAGGAAAAACGAAAACAGTGTAACTTAAGGTGTATAGCAATAATGCATCCGCTGGGCAGTTTTCTCAGGATAGGCACAGTCACTGTAGATTAAGACGAGCCTGATGTAACTCTGTGCAGATTCATTCATGTATTTAAGTTACCCGAGGAGATCTATGAGACAATTGTGGGGACATTTCTGTGTCTTACTGTATGGTACAGAGAAGGACTGTTAGCAAAAAGCTTCAGGTTTGAACATCTAAGAATTTGCTCTTGATCAGCAGAGATTTGTGACCCACAGAATTACGTTGCCTTCTATGAAAGTTTGCAAACCCTAGTTAAGGTAGGATTAATGTTCACTTATTCCAGTGTCTTATTTCAGTGTCTTAATTCGTGGTGGTCTCTTGTTATTCTTGTCTGAATTAAACTTTCATGTGCACATAGTTATATACACCTGCAAGTAGTACTCAAATTTCTACATAGGAAGAACTTAATTGACTTCTTTTCTTTTTCTTTTCTTTTTTTAAATCTATTTTAAAGATTCTTAATTTTTTTCCCTTAAAAAGGGAAAACAGACTATTAAAAAGTGATGATTTTTCTTGGTATTGAACTCAGTGCACATGGAAAAACATGATTCTTGCACATTTTTCTCTCTCCCTGTTCTGAAAGTCTCCTTAACTTTTGCAGGATTGCCTAGGATATCTCTGTTAAAAATAATTGTTTTCATGACATTTTCTACCTTGGTTTATATTTTGTCATCACTTCCATCCCATTATCCTAATTTACATAATCCCTTGTTTAAGGTGATTAGTAAAAGAAGATTTAATGTCTAAGAAAGATTGAGAATTCTGTCCGTAATGTAATTATTCAATCACAATAATTTTTATCTTTTTCAGTCCAGTATTACCATTATCCAAGGAAAATTCACTTAATTACATACATTAATTCAAATGTTCTCTTTGCATATATATATGTATACTTATGTGTATATATATATATACACACACATATATATATATACATATATGTGTACAGATCAACATATCCATTTATAGTTTCTGCCCACACACCGATGGCATGACTATGAAGGGTTTTTTCAAGAAATAATTGATGTCAGCTCTAAAAACCATAATGGGTATTAGCAGCGGCTGACGTGTTTTGGAGAATTTCTGAAAGCCAGAAAAGAAGATAAGATTGTATTGATGGATATATGGGGGCAGAAGAAGGCAAAGATTAAACACCCAGGCCAGAAAACTGCCAGCAGAGATTAGAGCTGCTGGTTCTGGAAAAATGCACTAAGTTCTGAGCAGGCACGTCTTACTGGAGTCCTAGGAGGTTGGGCAGAGGGCAGTGATCAGTGGAGCTAATTGGTAGCCTCCACAAGGCACACTGGGAATCCTAGGAAGGTAAATCCTCCCAATCTCCCTCTCAATTACTCACAGTACGGAGCTCTGGCAGCAGCACTTGTCCTGACCTAAGTTGGACAGCAGAAAGCTGCTTTCCAGAGAGAGTGGTGGACATGTGGTGTGGATTGGGCTTGGAGAGAGAAGAGTATCTGTTTTCAACATAGAAAAGTAGATCAGTAAAGGCAGTTTAACTGCTCCACTCAGGAGGAAAGCACACCAGAGCTGTTCCCCTTGGAATGAAGTTCTTCTTAAGTTTGGGAATTGTGGAAGCCCTGATCTGATGGCCTGCCTTCCATGCTCCACAAGAGAAGCCCAAACCAAAGGGAATTGCTCCCATACCATGGCCCACTTTTATGCCTTCTGTTTGGTGGAATGGTATTTTGGGTGAAAAGCTGAAAGAGACAGATATAGAAAGTAAAACAATAAACTGGAGGAAATACAGGAAATGAATGGACCTAAGAAAACATATTACCCATTATAACAGATATTTTTAGAGATTGTTAAAAGAATATTATAATCATAACGCAAGCCCAGGCTACTATGAATAAAAAGCAAGCATAGAAGAAGAAGAAACAATTCTTGCTAATTAAAAACATGATTGCCAAAGTAAGTGAAAAATAAGTAGAAAGTCAGACTGATATATACTGAGGTGCATTATAGAATAAATGAAGAAATGGATCAATGAATACATGGAAAGCCCACAATTAGATGATTATTCTGAAATTTCTGACTTTCAATTATAAAAGGATGCCAAAATCTTTTAAAGAAGAAATCCAGAAACCTATAATGACAGTTTTCACATTGGCATCAGACTTCTAGGAGTGGTATTCAATGCTAGAAACTAATAAAATAAAAGATAGAGTTTGAATCTGGAAACTATAAATTATATATATGGATAAAAATAAGCATTTATTTTAGATTTGCAATGACAGGATATTTAGTCATATACAAATCTTTAAAACATTACTTAAGGTTCTGGTCCAGAAAATGCTAAGAGAAACCCAACAAAAGGGAAAATATGAGATCCAAAACAATAGAAATAACTTAGAATTTTACTTGAAAAAAAAAATCCTAGAAACACAGTGCAACAGACAGAGGCTCATTTGTCCACTATCGACCAGGAAGTAAAAAGGCTTTTTGAAGGAGTCCGTTGTGGACCCCAGGAGCTGGAGTGGGGGTGGGCCATCATAGTCATAGAAGTCCTTCATAGTAAGATGAAGCTGTCATTCTCTTCTGTCCAAAGAAAATGGGGGTAGAAAAAAGTAATTGAGTTTGCATAAGAAGAAAAACCATGTGAGGATTCAAACATGAGGCAAACTAAAGTGTGACATGTTTACGAAATGTAAGAAAAAGGAAACTCTCTGATCTTAATGGTTGGGAGATTTTATGTTTAGGGGTGTAGATTTATGAACCCAGAATTATGTCTTGTTTTCCATGTCCTTCTAATTGACTTTTTAGTGACCAACATTTATATCAACAAAATGTTGATGACTAATCATTTTCAGTTTTTTCGGTTACTTTAGAAAAATTCCAGAACATTTAACGAACATATTTTGAACCTGGACAAGATAAACATTAGCATTCACAGACACAGAGAGTGAGGAATGAAGCAGAATAAAAAAAGCATTGTCACTGCTTCAGCTAATATTTGGGAAATTAAGATGACTATTGAAATTGAATGGACCAATTAGAGAATAGGCTTCATTAATTAAAACTATAAAGCTAACTATTGAAACAACTAAAATATTTAATAGTATGTACAAATCAGGAGGTAGATGAGTAAAAGGGAAGTTGAAGGTCAGTAAGGAGGATGATAATCCTGTTTTATAGAAGGGTGCATGGGTGGCTTGGTAAGTTAAGTGTCTGAACTTTGGTTTCAGCTCAGGTTGTGATCTCATAGTACATGGATTCAAGTCCCAACTCGGGCTCTGTGTCAGCAAGAATCCTACGTGGGATTCTCTCTTCCTGTCTCTCTGCCCCTCTCCCACATGCTCACACACACTCTCTCTCAAAATTACTAAACTTAAAAAAAAATAATTCTATTTTATAGCTGGAATTCAAGATATCTAAAATTTATCAGTCAGTAAATGTTAAGAATATTGTTTAGAATTATGATAGGGACCATCAAAACAATTAAAACATAAAGAGTTAAAATTGGCTATATCTCAAGAATAGTAAAGAGAGTAGGGAGTGGGGTGAAAATAAGTGTTTTACTCTTTACTATTAAAAATGTATTTACTTTTGTTATGATGTACAAATATGGATTGTAAACAGTTATTAAGGAATCCCTATAAGGCAGTGTTAAAATCCTGTGTCAAGGATGTTTTTAAATCTAACAGGAACTTTGACTCATAATGGCTTAAACCATGAAAACATTACTATTATCATGAATACCTTTAAGTCTTCAGGGAGGATGGACATCAGGAAAGGCACCTTAAATAGTTGGTTATCTCTTTTTTTTTTAATTTTTTATTTATTTTTGATACAGAGAGAGACAGAGCATGAGAGGGGGAGGGGCAGAGAGAAAAGGAGACACAGAACCGGAAGCAGACCTCAGGCTCTGAGCCAGCTGTCAGCACAGAGCCTGACGCGGGGCTCAAACCCAAGAACGTGAGATCTGACCTGAGCCGAAGTCCGATGTTTAACCCACTGAGCCACCCAGGCGCCCCTGGTTATCTCTTTTGATTGTTTAAGCAGCTCACTGATGTGATGGGTGTTAGGATTTCTTTACATTTAATTATTGTAACATTCTCAGTAGTTTGGATTTGCCCTCAGGACCCATCCAGATATGAAATAGCTGTAGGAGTGCTGGGTATCCTATCTAAAAATATTGGCAGTGCCGTAAGATGAAGAGGTAATTCTCCTAATTCCCTTTCCGTAATGAGAAAATCTTTCCCAGATGTTTTCCATTTAGCTCATTGGCCAGAATTTGGTCACATACCTTTTTCCATACCAATTAATAACAAACACAGTATTAACATGATTTGTTTAGAAAAAGCTAAGAATAAATCCATTTTCCTTGATTCATACAAACTTTAATAAAGTGGATCCTTTAACAAACCTATTCTGATAGGAATCCAAAGAAGCCAGTGAATGGTGAGTAGGAAACCAGTGGATCCATGAGAGAGCTTCACACAGAATTATTGACCTAGTGGAGACTGGTGTCTACCAAACCTTCATTTTGATCCGGATGCTCAAATTACCTCCTAAATTTCCTCACCCAGAGATTAGGGTGACGGTCTAGGCCTGTGGTTCTCATGCGTCACCATCACCTACAATGTTCATAACACAGATACTGGGCACCATACTGAGAGTTTCTGATTCAGTAATCTAGGTGTTGCTTAAAAAATTAATGTTTTAACAGTTTCTTAGTTGATGCTGATGCTGTTGGTCCGGGAACGGTACATTGAGCATCGGTGACCAAGGTGATGATCTTTGTGAAGTTTCATCTTGGTATCTTTGGTGCCTGGCACAGTGACTGAGAAATAAATAAGTGCAAAATTGTGGATTTAAAAAAAAAAATTCTATCTAATGTTCATTAAATGTTAGCTTTTCTCTAGGTCTAGATTTATTATAATTACAAAATCTATTCTTTATTCCAATTAAGAATTTACTGTTTTCCACATCCCCTGAATGCATATATATTAAAACATAATGTAATGGTAATTAATTCCTTGGTTTGATATCTCTGTGCATTTGTCTGCATGCATTATGCAAGTGTATTGCACTAATATGCCTGATTGGATTTTAACATTTTGGAAGATAAGCATCCAGTACTAAAAAAAATTCTGTACGTAAGGTATGCCCTTTTGTAGGGGCCAGCATGTAGCCAAAGTCTCCTAAGTATGCCTTAGGCTTTTTGCTGTAGGTAATTATTTCCTAAGCTTATTTGACTACAGAATACACTAAAACACTGGCAGAAAATCAAGCAAAGCTCATGAGATGTAATGTCCATTTGAATTAAAATGGACAACATAAATGATCTCACAGATGAATTATTTGCTATAAGCAATAAGCGAACCCTGGTTTATATGCTTTTTGAGAAATAGTATAAAAACAAATTAGAATAATTAAGTCATTTTTATTATAAATAAGAACAAAATAAAGTAAAATAATTTACTTTATATGTTGGTATAAAACATAACATAAGGAACACTTTAATGACACCATTGCTTACAGTCATTTCCTCCTTTTATACTTAATAGTATGAATACTTTTACCAAAATTATAACTTTTTATGCTGGATATAATATTGAGTCAATTGTATGATTTTTTTTTCAGTTTAATGTATGACAATTCAGTTTACATAGGTCTGCTGCATTAAAAAATAATACAACAGAATGTATTTCAATAATTAAATACTCTTGAATTAGGGTATTTAAAAAACTATTAATTTCTAATACTTTATTTTACTTTATTTTTGTTTGTTTATTTATTTTGAGAGAGAGATAATGTGAGCTGGGGAGGGGCAGAGAGAGAGAAGGAGAGAGAGAATCCCAAGCAGGCTCCATGCCATGAGCAGTGGAACCTGATCTGGCTCATACTCATAAACTGCAAGATCATGACCTGAGACAAAACAAAGAGTAAGATACTTAATGGCGGAGCCACACAGGTACCCCAACTATTTATTAATTTATACTAGAACATTCATTATCTAATATTTTAGAAACTAAAGGCTTCAATTGCCAATCTACCCTTTGGTTTATTCTGACCCTAAAAAGTGTTTTGTGTTTAAAGCTACTTTCTTTCAACTACAGATAACATGTGTTTTAAAAATATTAGAATTTGAATACTTTTAAATAATAAGTGCATGTTGAACTTACAAACTGAGAGACATAGACTGATATGTGTGTGTGTGTATATATATATGTATGTGTGTGTCTGTGTGTATATACACATATATATAACTTTTGAAACTTTTAAAAGTTTTACTAAATAAATATTTATAAAATTATAATAGTTAATATAATTAATTATAATAAATAATATTTAATAAAAATAAAACTTAACAAAAAGTTTTAAATAAAGCTTTGGAACTTTTATTTGGGGGCGAACAGGCTGCTTGAAAAATCTGTGGCCAGGTTGTACTTGAAAATCCCCCTCTCCTTGGTTTTACTTATTTCTTCTTCCTCTTGAAACTTTCCTTTGTGTAATGTTTGCTCTGTTCAAGTCAGCTCGCTCTTTCCTCTGTCTCACTCTTGTGCTTGTGTATAAAAATTTTTCTGGAATGTTTACCCCAGTCCTTTCTCCATGAAAATTATTGTCTACTCCTGAAATACTTAATGCTTCACTGTCCACTATGGCAGCCACTAGCCACATGAGACTATTTAAGTATAAGTAAAATGCATTTCAGTTCTTCAGTTGTACTAAGCATACTTTAGGTGCTCAATAAGTAAATGTATCCAGTGACCATAGCATTGGACAGTGCAGGCATCAAACATTCCATCATCACAGAAACTTTAGTTGCAAAGTACTGACTTATAGCCTGCGATGTACAATAGAGTATCTCCATGTTTTCTCCTTTACATCTATAGGAATTCAGAACAGTGTTTGTCATCTCATAGGTGTTCAGAACTTAGGAGCTCATTCTATTTTCTGAACTGCGGTTCAGTATGATCTAGCCTCCTAACTGTAATTACTCAGTAAATACACATTTTTTTCTTGGAGAAGCAATTAGAGAATCCCTAATTTCTCATTTCCATATGTCAAGAAGTATGAACATGTCAGAAGGCAGATAGGCTAAGTTAATCAAATTGCAATCCTATTCTTGTGTAATTGATCAATCCAACATTGAATAGAGTTGATCTTTTGCTCTAACAAGATGAGGTGTATTCTATTGAATAGAACACAACCCTATTCTCTTAGGATTGGCTTACACACCTAGGGAGACAGACACATGCTAAATTTTGTAAGGTGCTAGGTAAGACTACTAAGTTTGCTTAGGTTTGCAGGCTCCTTGACTGGGAAAACATGAGGTGTGCCTTTAGGGAAATAATAGACCCTAAGTGGCACTCCTTGGTCCTGAAGTTGCTTTTTTATTTTATTATTATTATTATTATTATTTTTAATGCTCAGCTTCCAAGATGTTGAAAAAGAAAAAAAGAAAAAGTTTGAGTTGCATGTTTATTTTTTGAAAAATGGGGATTCTTATATCACAATGAGTATCTAATGAGTGTAGTATACTAGAGTGATTTGTTTTTAACATTAATTTCAGAAAAAAAAATTTAATTTGGGAAACAGCATTAAAAGACAGAATTTTCTAAGTGTGAGTACTGCAAGGAAAACTGTAGCCTCACTGATGACAAATATTCAAAATGACAAACCGAGTTGAGAGAGTGACATGTTCACCTCTAGCATGATTTACTGTTTTGCTAAGAGATTTTCAACAGAATGAAAAGGTATTTACAATTCTAGCAGGTAACTATACAAAGTAATGTGAATTTTTGAAAAGATCAACTGCATACCCACCTGTATTCTCACTTATAGTGCAAGGTATACCTGTACAAATAAATCATTTTTACTTTTTTTTCCCTATGAATCCCTCCATTAGTTTGCATTCTACAAATGTCTGTCTTTTAATAGGCTCCCTTAATGGTAATAGCTGTGTTTCAGTCAATTTTAAAGAGAAATTGAAACCAAATTGCACAATCTCAGACCTACTATACTACACTGCAGAAAAAAGCACCTTAGGTAAAGGCCCTCAAAATTTATATTAACTGTTATGTAGGAGCACAGAAGACACAGAGAAACTTTGCTACTACAGATGATTTTCCCCTGTAAATGACAGTTAGAGAATTATTAACATACCTACTGCTTATATCTGCTCATTAAGACATTGTGAGTCTAACCACATATGGTATCCTCCATAATTTATCATAATATGTAGAAGTGTTACCTTCAGGCAGCTGATATTATGAGAAACAATTGAGTAAACACTATGGTGCTATCTCTGTGGGTAGAAAACAATTCAGGAATTTAAATATCTGCTCCACCCAGAGGGTCAGCCGGGATCTGCCTATCCATTGTCATGACTGAATTTATAGGGCTTGGTTTTTAAATTGTAAATTTCATTTGCAATGGGATGGTGGGGAATGCAATGGCCTAGCCCTCTATGCATCAATAAAGATTTCAGTGCATCTTCCTCTCACTGAAATGCTATTCCTATGGTCTGTATTTCCATTTGAATCAACCCTGTAAGGCTATGGAACCAAGACAGACACAGCAGGAACATTTCCTTCCTTGTGTGCTTCCATTTTTAAGCTGACATTAAATAACACTACCTAGAATAATGAGGGAAGCTGCGTTGGGTTTTGTGGCCTAGAAAAGTGACAATGGTAGGGGAAAAGCCAAAGCAGAATGATCACAGTGAAGTAAAAAATAGAAAACTTAAAACAACACGAATTAAGAATAGTGACCAGTGGCTTGATGACCCAATGTGATGTTTATTGAAGGCTGCTGTTTTAATCAAAAAGAGGAAGATTTTGCCAGTCACTTTGGGCTTCAACTTTACAGTATTTACTGGGTAATTTTCCAGCCATCATTCTCATGTACGTGTGTTTTATTATTATCACTTTGTTTGGGAGATTTCTCTTAAAGGGACCTATGCACAATCCTCTGACCTGTGCATAGTGAAGAAGTTTAGCTCCCCTTCCTTCCTTACCTCAGACAGACTGTTGTCTGTGATGATGATCATTCAGGAGCTATTCCTACATCCCTAAAGTCCACCAGTGTTGAAGTTTCTTTTAGCCCATTCCCTTACAGAACACTCAGTGTCACAGGAAGATTGAAGCATTGAATTATGATTCGAGAAATTCAGCTCAGCCTTGGAATCTGGGCCAGTGCATTTAATTGAGACCACATTTAAATTTCTTTGATATTTCTTTATAGAAAAGTATAATGCCCCAAAGGGGAAGCATTTCATCCTAGTTACAGTAGCTTTGTTAAGTAAGCAAATAACTACCTACCTGTAAGCAAAAGAAATGGACAAAATATAAGCTAGTAACTCTATTCCCTTTGCATCTAGAATAAGCAATTGCTTCTTCATCGTTATTTCCAACCAGGAATTAGTCATGTGGAAGAAATTGCTTATAAAGAAGTCATAAGAAACAATTCAGCTTTCTTATAAAAGTAATTGACTCTTGTCTGTTTTCAACTCTAGAAAAATTTTCCTTGGCTTCCCTTGATTGATTTGGACAGGCAAAATCAAGAACAGTATGATACCCACCATGCCTGGCATGTGATAAAGTAGCACTCATAGAGTTCATTACATGGACTTCAGAGCTAAGAGGACTTGTGAATTCTGTAGCTGGATTTGCAGAGGTTAGTGTTTTTAGGATGGAGGGACTGGATTTAAAGACCCTTTCTTTCTCCCCTTGAGAATATAGTTTGCATAGCAGCATGCTGATATACACAGAAACTACCTTACGGGAGAACACAGCTCTCCAGTCCTAATCCGGCAGAAGCCTCATTTCCCTCCAGTCAGAAATTTACAAACATTGAAGGAGAAGGGAGTCATGAGACAAAGTGACCATGATGAAAAAGGCAAGTGTAAAATAGGTGCATGATACTAACCTAGGTTATTCTGAGAGGAAAAAATAATTTTTAGTCATTCTTTTAGATTTTATAGCAGGCTTGTATAAATTTTCCTTAGTATTAGAGAGTTGAGAATGGCATTTTTCATTTGATAACGTATTTATTTATTTATCTATTACCTACCTTGTTCAAGAGTATTTATGATAATAATGCCAAACCTAACAAAAAAAAATTTTTGAATAATGGCAAGAATGGTAAATCGAAAGATATGAGCCAGAGAAGAGTAAGAGAGAGCTAGGGTAAAGTAATATTTCAGATGGAAGCAATGTCTAATGGATCACCAGAGGAGAAATATGAATCAAATGGTCATATTGTTGAGGGAGCATAAGGCAAGCTGAGGACAAAGTACAGGTTGGCATCCCTTCCCCCCCCCCCCCCAGGTGGAAGGAAATGGCAGATAAAATTAAACTTTCTTATAACCTGCAGCCCATTGACAAATTCTTGAGGCAGGCAGATTAAGACATTTCTCCAGGAATTCCCTACTATCTTAATGTTAATGATTTGCTAGAGGGAAAAACAGCCTTACCTTGACAATAGCCAGGCCTCCAGTATCCTGGGAGTTTTCTTTAGCATATGGAACTTTCTTTGGAACCTTCCCCTTTACTTTACCTCCCTCAACTCAATAGTACATCACCAATCACTCTTCACACCCTCAGTAGAGCTCTTTCTGGCCACAGGTTCTGTCTCAATGCTTTAATAAAATCACCTTTTTGCACCAAAGACATCTTCAAGAATTCTCTCTTGGCCGTCAGCTCTGAACCCCCACCATCACCCCAACATCTCATCAATAAAATCCATACATTAAAAAAAGGATAGAATATTACCGAAGATGAAGTGCAACTATATTGTGAAGACTGAGACCTGAGAGAAATGTATCTCTTAGATCATTATAACGATAGTCCTTTATGACATAATTATTGATGTCTTTAGAGGGCTGTCATTACAGTAAATATAACAAAATGTATCAGGCAATGGCTTATTAGATTCCTAGGCTGAGGATGTCATGCCCAAAATAGAACTTCTTGAATTCAGTTTTATTATCAGCCAAGAAGAAGGAGGTAGAGAAGGTAGAGGGGGAAGAGGGGGGAAGGAAAGTCCAAAAATGCCACCTGCATAACTCCTATGTACTTTGGAAGAATTGAATCATTGCACGCATGTGTGTACTCACAATTCATTGTGAAATTTAAATGCCTAATCATACACGGAATTTTGGTTAAGAAAAGTCATTTGTAAAGATCTCTATATAGTAACGTGTTCAGCCAACTATTTTCCTATGGTCTAATAGGGCATGACAAGAATAAGGTATAATAATTATAGGCGATACTATTCTTCAGATGTTTTATTGATGGAGGAACAGAGAACTTTAACACCCCGTGGAACCCAAGAAAGGGTGCCCTTGATGACAGAGCCAAAGGCAATTTGAGGGCAAAGTGTTGCAGGATTTCTTTACCTCAACACCCGGGGTTCATTGTCTCACCACTTCAAAGAGTGAAGAGGCGGTCACAAAATAAAATGAGCAGCAGGCTCAAGTTTATTTATTAGAGTATATTAGAAAGTAAGGATAGTAGGAAAATACTCTTTACAGAAAGGGGACATTCAAAAGCAAATGCCCCTGATTATAGGCAAGGGTCCTAGTTTTACAAATTTGGTTAGCCCTCCCCTCCCCTCTGTTTCCTCTCAGGTCCTACCCTTATTGTCCTGATAGCTCTGGGTTGGTGTTCCCTTCCTGATTGGCTCAGGTCCATTGTATGAGGGGCCTGAGGCCATACTTAGGTCTTTTCTCAAATTCCCGAGGGAAACTCGAGGTGGATTAGGTGTTTCTATTAGATTCTTAAGAGGAACCTTAACGGCTGAAGGGGTTTGTTGTGGACAGACACTCCCAGCCTTGTTCCAAAATACATGTTTTTTCCCATCCAGGAACCTCAGGTCCTAATCTTTCCCTCTCTGCCTACTGAATCCTATCTTCTCCTATCATAAAAGCACAATTAGCAACTCCCCCACCCCCTCCACCAAGTGGGATATGGTGACATTCCTCAGACAGTCCTGGTTAACTGATAGAGGTCACAGTCATGCAGGACATCAGTCTCCCTCAGTTTATATATGTCTTAGTAACTTACAAGAAAAAGACAGTCTTATCAATAGCCTAACCTCCAGAAAGCCATTACTCAGTTTCCTGGAGCCCTAACATCACACTCCCTTCCACAGTGCTTTGAGGAACAAAGGCAAGAAGAAAATGTACATAAAATTAAATTTCTTTGTAACCTGCGGCCCATTGCCAAATACTTGAGACAGTCAAACTAAAACATTCCTCCAGGAACTCCCTACTATATTAATGTTAATGCTCTGCTAGAGGGAAAAATATCTTTAGCTCAATAATAGCAGTGTCTCCAGTATCTTTTCAGTCCTCTTTAGCATATGAAAGTCCTTTTGGAAACCTTCCTTTTAACTTATTACCCCTCCTCCTAGCTCTAACTCCCAGGTATATAATCTCAGTCACTCCTTACATCCCCAGTGCTGCTCTGTCTGCTCTAGAGTCCTGCCCTATGCTTTAATAAAATCACATTCTGCACCAAAGGTGTATCAAGAATTCTTTCTTGGCAGTCGGCTCCGGACCCCACAACTTCAAAACAAAACAGTATCACCCCAAATTGTTTTCTACTTACTACTCAGATCCAAGCCTACATATTGAGAGTCCTAAAATCTTTGTGGTTTATTGATGGGTGCTTTGGGGGATTTAGCACATCTTCCAACTCAATGTGGACAATCTTTCTGTAGTCTTTAAAAATGTCTTCCTGAACACATTCACTTTATGGGTTTTTTTTCTTCTAGTATTAATAAGTCTTTATTTATTGTATTTTCCCAGGAAAAAGAGAAGGGAAGGGGAAAAAAAAAACAGTCAGCATGTATGTTACAAAATGGTGGCAAATGATAAAGGAAGTACAGTCACAGAAAAATCAACTATCACATAAATTACCCAGTGATGGAGTCACCAAAGCCCAAGGGCCTCCGTCTCTTGCAGTTCAGGACTGAAGGGATAGTATTGGGGAAAGAATAGACAGGTACATGCTTTCCTCACCTCCTTCCTTCCCTGTAAATTTAAGAGTTCACACAAACATAGAATTCTATTTGTCTATCTCCTACTACACAATCAATCTTGTGACCACTTTGACATGAGTTTTTTGCACCTGAATAAAAGTTCCTTAATAACTTAGATATATATTCCTTTTCCCTTTCTTGGTCTCTGGACTCCACTTTCTGTATAGAAATTTTGCTCCTGATTCTCTCTATCATAGGATTAGATTTTAAGGTAGGTTTGATCCTCCAAACACAGTAGTTTAAGTGTCTGGCATGAATCACGTCAAGGAATGGTGTTGACTTAGGAGGTGAAGTTGGGAACAAGGGATAGAGCATTCCAAGCTTTTTCAGGAATTTTGCACAAATCATTTAAGAGTTGTTGCAGCACCCCACAAATTAAATGTGTCTGTGTGGGTGTATGAGCTTTTTTGAGGTGGGGAATGATTGAGTTGAGAGGGGATGGGGTAGGAGTAAAATTTTTAGGACAGAGGAACTGGTCCAAATTACAAAGACGGGGAGGTCATTACAAAAGAAAGGGTGGCTCAAGATGCCACTTTGAGAACTGGGTCCCAGAGCTTACATTTCAGATGCCCTTTCCTGGTGCAGAACCTGTTGTTGAAGACACTTTGGCTGGTTTTCTCTCAGTACAGAAAGAAGTTTGTCAATAATGAGAACATGGAGAAACACCAACACACTATATTTACACAAACTAGCCCACCTAGCAGCCACCAAATCAGTAGTGAAGTTCTACAAAGCCCAGAAAAATATAATAACTAGAGAGACTTCTGACTGGACATGGAGCCTATGCTAGTAGGCTGAACCCAGGCCCCAGACCCCTGGTCAGGTGGCTGTTGGCCCTAGTGGGGCAAAGGAATGACTTCCACTTCATCGTTTTGGGGGTTTTTTGTTGATTTGTTTTGTTTTTTAATGTGGTTCAACCTTTGTTCATTTTCCTGTGTGTTTTTCTCCCTTATTTTCTTTGTAGAAAGTCATTTTTATAATCAACACAAATTCACTTTGTCTTAATGTCCACCCATTGGTCTTGCTTGTAGAAGTTCACAGATTGATTCTAATCCCTATTCTTTTTAACATTCTATTAAATACTTTAAAACACTGAACATATCTGTCTTCTCAATGCTTTTGTTTTAGACATTGAATATCTACACAGATATCAGTCAGTTTTCAGCTCATACAGGTTTTAGACTCGCTATCACCCATTCACCTTCTTAGATTGAGTTTTGGTTGTCAGACTTCTTTTTACAATTTTACACCAAGAAGGAAGGACAAATTAAGTAGAGTATGTGGGACAGAAAGTGACGGGGCTCCGGGTGGTTTGGCCTGTGCTGGTGTTTGGTAAAAACACAAATGCAAAGAGAATTACAGACTTTTTGAAAAAATTTTTTCTTTTTTACATTTATTTATTTTTGAGAGACACAGAGACAGAGTGTGAACAGTGGAGAAGCAGAGAGAGAAAGAGACACAGAATCCGAAGCAGGCTCCAGGCTCTGAGCTAGTGGGCTGCACAGAGCCTGATGCAGGGCTCAAACCCATGAACTGTGAGATCATGACCTGAGCCAAAGCTGGACGCTCAACCGACTGAGCCACTCAGGCTCCCCTGCGTAGACTTTTTTTTTAGTAGACTCCTCTAGCTTCATGATCTTGCTTCACACTTATTTCTATTACCATGTGATTCTGTCAACCATCATGCCATTGTGTTATCTTAAAATTTCCTGAGGTATTGCTTCATTTGGAAAATATTCTCCCTATTCTTTCTTCCAGCTGATTCCCTTACTTCTCTTCTTCATACTCTGCTACTGCCTAGAGCTGGTTTGTTGAGTAAAAAGCAGAGTGGGGAGATTACTTTTATTCCTTTGAAGGTAATTGTATTAGTGATTAGAGTCAGCTATTAAAATAGTCATGGTTAGCATTAACCAATGTTAATCAACCCATGCTTAAATCACCTAGGCTTTAATGTTGTTTACATTAACCATGTTCATTCTCCATAAAGTTCTAATGCAGTGAATTGTTAGAATAATTATGGTAGTTTACATATATCCCTCCTAGCTCTTAGTTTCATCTTATGTTCCCGTGTGTCAAGATCTTTTAAAATTCTAACTATAATATGTTACCTTTCAGTTTGGAAACTATATTTATTCATGCCATTGACTTTAATATTCTGTAGCGGATAGAGCATGTGCCTAGGGAAAAATCTCTCTCATTTGACAGCAGTTTGACATCATATCTTTAAGTAATTGTTTGGTGAATAGTTATTCTAATTATGAATTGATTTCTTATTGTTATGGATTTGCTCAAATATTTCCATAGGACATCCTTGATGTAGATTACTCTCATTATAATGGTCATAAAAGTAATTGGCCATGACTCAACCAACTCCTATTTAAATAAAAAATTAAGAAAAAAACAGAATATCTAAAACTTTGTGCTGTAACTGGACATGGGGTTAATTTCAGTTAATTTGCAATATCCTTTTCTAAAAATTGGATATTTGTCAACTTTTTTTTTCATCTTTCCATTCTTCTTCTTCTTCTTCTTTTTTTTTTTTCCTTCTTTTTCTTTTGTATGATACCAATGGCAAAGTTTTCTCCCATTGTTTGGAATATATTTTCCTGACTCTAGAGATTTGCCAGTGTGTAAGAGGCTGAGTTGCTCTACCCTTATATGCTCACCTTTCTTTTGTCTCATTTGTCTTTGAGGCTTGAAGAAAAGAAAAAAAAAAAGAAAAACTTTGATATAAAACAGAAAAGTTTCAAATTTCAATGCCAGTACTCACTGGCTGAACAAATGTGTCCATATTAGTTTAAATTGGTATCCTCATGTGAACATAGTAAGAATATAACTTATATGATGAACCATTTGTTTTGGATGATCAATTAGCATATTTATATTATGCTCACGAGAATGGAATATGATGTATTAGCATCTTGGCTAGTTGAGCAGGATAAGAAATAAACTCCCTGCATCTTCACTCACGTGTAATTTGCTGCACTTGGAAATGGCATTCTAGGTCAGGAATCTTTTCTCTCATGCCAGTGAAGTATCTCATCATGGGGTAAAGTTTCATTTATCTCTGCTTTAGAAATGAAGTAACTGAGTTCTAGAATAATGAGGAGATTTAAAGCAAGTTTTCCAGTTTGTTAAGATCTTTTCAGTAAAAGAAAAAAAATAAACTAAGAGTTTGTATCTTTGGTGCAGTGATTTTCAGGTAACCCATGTGCCTTGGGCTGTGAGCTTACGCTGTGATGATTATTTAAAGATAAACAAGAGTATTAGCACACATCCAACTTGACTGCCTGGTCCATTTTCATACCTGGGATATTAAAACCCCAACCTAACATACTTAACTGAGTGGCAGAGTATTCTGATCATTTTCCTCAAGCAGCCATAGGCTTAGCCCTCAGATATCTGGATAAAGTGAAGTAGAAGCAGGTATTCATATATTCAGAACTAAAATACTCAGAATAATTATTGACTCACTGACAAATAATCCATACAAAATATTTGGGTAATTACTCAATTCTTAATTTATACGTGTAGTCATAGCCTTGAGCAACATTCTCAAAAATTTATCATTCATATAACAAAATAAAACTCTCTAAAAGCTTTATGAGGTTGAACTAAAGCTCAGTAATTGATTTTATGAGAAACACTCTTAAAGATTTGTGCCTTTTCACAGAAGATACTAACATAGCTCTGGTCTAAGATGTTAGAGGAGAGGAAATGTTAAGCGTTGCACTGGAAAAGAGTTGCAATAACTTCTGTGCAGCCTCCTTACACTTCAGTGGAAATGAAATTCTATTAGTCTTTAGCACTGAAGAGAGGAAATGTAAAATAAGGGGAAAAATAACAAATAGACTGATGAGACAGCCCAAAATAGGATATTTTATTAGGAAACTAAAGAGAGCAAATGTTGTATTTCTGATCTCAGGTAACAAGTGTCTGTGTTTTGCTTTTCACCACTAGGATGGTAACTCTTGCAGTCAAGTCACTTTAAAATGGCATTCTCTTGGGAAGCCCAGGTGGCTCAATTGGTTAACCATTTGACTCTTGATTTTGACTCAGGTCATGATCTCAGGTCTTGATTTGACTCAGGTCAGGGCTCAGATCATGAGTTTGAGCCCTGTGTTGGGCTCTGTGCTGACAGAATGGAGCCTGCTTAAGATGGTCTCTCCCCCCCCCACCTCTCTCCCCTGCTCATGCAGACTCTTTCTCTCATAAAGATAAAATAAAAATTAAAAAATATAATGGTATTCTCTTAGAATGTGCCTTTTATTGTCTTAGCCTGTATTTACTACTTAAAAGACCCAAGATTAAAGTGAAATTTTCTCTTTAATCCTCAAGGTGAATTATCTGCAAAGTTGGTGTCACTTTTACTTAGGGAAGGAAATATTGGATTAAGCAAGTAATATTATTCACTGAACTAATGCATGACAGAGGGAGGAGTTCACAACTGTTCAGTGGAAGGAAAAAAGGTTGGATATTGGAATCCCCTTGACTTTAATGTGAGCAAAGGGGTCCCTGTATTTAATGGTTTAAAATAAAATTATTTTAACTCTTCCTGATCTACTGTTGAGGCATATGTACCTTCAAAATTGTTAGAGTAAAATAATAACCATTTAAAATCTCCAAGGAGCTTATGTAAACTATCTTTGCAAAAAAGACTGTTGTTAGATTTTGCTCCATTTACCTGAAAGAGTCAAGTGACTTCCTCAGATGCTTAACTAACTTCGAGAAAATAGGTTGGTTAGTAAGATACTTTGGCTCAGAATATTTCAGCTGAAAATTCATTTCTGATTCTGTCCAGGTGAGGACACGTAGAAATACTTCATAGACACAGTATTTAAGTAAGATTGCAGTTGCCAAAAGACAAAACATGAAATTTACTAAAATGTGCAATCTGATGATGTTTGCATAAAATTCCGACATTGTAGCATTTTTTTCTGAAAGCTCGGAGTTGCACAGTGAATGTTTGGTGAAGGGAAAATAAAAGCATTTTTCATCAATTCATAAGAAGTCTTCAAGCATACATATACTTGAATCCAGTGACGAGAAGGTGACAGATGATACTTTTGTAAATAACTTGATGCATCTTAAAAGCAACTATTGGTAGACTGGAAGCATAGGCAAATCAAAATAATAATCACTGCCCTGATTTCAAAATTTTTGAGGTTTACTTCATACAAAAGGATGTGGTCTGCCTGAAAGTTCTGCTGAAGTCAATAGAAAAAGGGAAGGCAGATAAACATAAAGAAATTTTAGCCATTTGGGGTTCATACATCATGGTTGGCAGCCTGGATGATATTGATTTTGGAAGAAGAAATTGATATAATGAATGTTTTTTTCTTTTAACTAAGATTTTAATTCAAATTGTCATTATAAGTGGGGTTTGCAGAACCAGGTTAGGAAAAAAATAATATATATTCCTTGGTTTGGACCCTCATGGCAGGGTTTGGTTTATTTTTTATATGCAGTGTGGCATTTGTCTATTACTTTACTGTTTTACCTGTTTAAAAACCGAATCAGACACTCTAAAAGTCACACCTCTGAGCAATCAGGATTTTGGTTTGACATCTCATCTTTGTTTTACAAAAAGATAAGTGACATGCAGGTAAATATAAATTTACGTTTTTATCAACTCAAGTTTTACTTTTAGGGAACAAAACAATCTTTGAACAGCTGCACATCCCTCATTTGGCACTGAATCTTGTAATCTGTTATTCCAAGGCACATGGTGTCTCCCTCAGCCTTCCTTTTGCATCAGCTTTTGCCCTGGAAATGTTGCTACTCCAGCCACATGGTTGAGTGTATGGACATCTCAGGACTCAGGTGGCTTTTCAGGCCACCTGCCCTGCCCCCCTGGAACACATGCATGCACACAGAGTGGCACCTGGGTCTTTCAGTTGCGTCCTCTTTCCCTTCCCTGTTTGAGTGACCAGAGAGTGGACTTGGCGGCCCTTGCTCTTTTGGATTGTTCTTCAGCAAGAAACATCTGCGACTGGGTCTGGCTTCTGTTGGCTCTGGTCTAGTCTGTTTTGTAACCAGGGCTGCCCTAAAGGCATCTGATTGGGCTGATGCCAAGTCACCAAAGCAGAAATGCAAGTTGGGGTTTAAAGCTGACTTTAAGTCAGTCCTACTAGCTTTAAGTAGGACTTCAGTAAAAGATACAAAAGTCGTCCCTCTTCAATGTCACCTTTTTTTTCCCCCCAGTAGTAATCATGTACAATCCAAATCCTACTACCTATGCTCCAGGCACTGCACTGGGCACTTAGATCCTCATAGAAACATTCATGTTCAGCATGCTTTACAGAAATGGTAGCATTTTGCATAAATGGTAGCGTTGAAGTGGTTATTAAAGGACACAACAATAAACAGTTGGGTATCAAACAAAGGTCTTTCTGGTTCCATTAGAAATCCATACGATTTCTCAGTCTTCATGTGACGGTCATGTTGCTGTGACGGCATGGATCTGTCTGCCAATCCACAGATTACAGGACACGTGTTCTCAGGGGCGAGAACATGCCAAACTATCATTAGTTCTGTCCCAGCAGTTAGTAAGTATGAGTCTCCCATTCTTCATCACGGATTGGCTCTGCCGCCTTTTACATGAAAAGCCAACATTCTTCATTTCCCCTGTTTCTGTGTTATTTTATTAACCTCCCTCCTGTCCTTGGTTCCACTGTTAACATACATCTTACGTCCATATTCATAAGCTCCATGCAATAATACTTCTACTTTTAGCAGACAAATGCCTTGTTTAAACACCTAGATAAAAATGGTCATATATGATACATTTTTATATATAACATAGCATTAATATTTGTTGACCAATATACAAAATTAATGTATTTAATGGTGTTTTTTATATATATAAATAAAATGGTACTTAAATATATATCTATTTTAAACATATTTATTGTATGTGTAACGTATATATTAAACATTTTAAATGTATATATATACACACATGTGTGTGTAGGGGGGTATGTGTGTGTGTGTGTGTGTTTTTTTTTTTTTTTGGTCATCCTCAGGACTCTTGGGTCTTCCAGAACAGTGTAGTGTCTGCTGTCCGGTATTATGTTCCTTCAGACCACAGACCTTCCTTCAGCATTTCTTTTTGTGTGGATATTGTCATTAAAAATCAAATCTCTTCACTTGTCCATCTAAATATCTTCAAACTGCCTTCATTTCTGATAAAAATGTTGCTATAGTAGAATTCCAGGTGGACGTTTTCGCCTTTCAGCACTTTAACGTTGCTGTTCCACTGCTTTCTGACTTCCATGTGGCCGATGACACGTTAGCCGTGATTCGCATCAGCATCGCCCCGTGTGTGATGTGGTGTTGTTCTCCAGCTGCCTGGTGGGTACTTGGCTCTCAGCAGCGTGGCTGTGGGCTACAGTATGAGGAGGTGTGGTCATCCTGTGTTCTTTTTATTTGTATTTTGAGACAATTTACCAAATTTCTTGTTGGCTTTTTAAATCTCTTCACCTGTTTTATTTTCCACAGTCATTCTCCCATCTTTCTCATTCTTTCTCCTTCCTACCACATTTCCTGACATTTCTTGCTTTTTCTACTTCATACTGTCTCCTCTCGTCAACCATATATTGGATTCCTTGGATTCGATACCTCTCAGTTATGCTCCGTATTTGGCAGATTTTACCTCCTCACCGTCATGCCATCCAAGGACCTTCTAGCAAAGGACACTTCACCAATTTGTTGTACTAATTGTGAAGATTAGTGATGCATGGCCACCTGTGTTTCCGAACTTAGGCAAGTGGTCTTTCCCTCAGACACCCAGACACTTTGAAGCTCCATAGATAATTGCTTTTTTAACTTGGCAGGTATTAAACATTTATTCTTAGTGTTTACTTTTTCTTTCTTTTTTTCTTCTTTTCTTTTAATCCAGGCAAAGATACCCTGGATCACGAGGATGAGTAGCTCAGTCTTTGAGAATCTTACATTCTATTTGGAAACAAAGACCGGGAAACAGACATTACAGTCTAGTGTTACAAACTTTCAATATGAATTAAAACAAAGCAGCGTGATAAGAAGCAATTTACTTGTGACTGAGAAGTCCATGTGGGAGTATATAATTTTCCAAAGAGATCCCATTTGTGCTAGGTCTTGAAAAACTGAGTTGGAGTTAAGCAGATGGAAAAGTGGGAGAGGAATTCTGAAGCAAAGGAAACAGAATGTTAAAAGTTACAAAGACTTGAAAAACAGTGTGGTTATTTGACAAAATCATTAGTTCCATCCACTGACTTGATCCTGGGGTGACTTGACTGGGGCTGAGAGATGGCAGGAGACAAATTAGGGAACAGAGAAGTAGTGACTTGTCTGGCGTACAAAAGCATTTTTAATTCCTCCTTGTGGTAGATACAGTCTCCTGAAGAGGTCCACATCCTAATCCCCAGAACCTGTGAAGATTTCACTTACATGGCATGAAAGGACTTTTTTGCTGTTATTAATTTAATAATTAAATACCCTGGATTATCCAGATGGACCTAATGTATTCATAACAGAAGGGGGTATAAGCCAAGAAATTGCAGATAGCCTCTACAATCTAGCGAAGAGGAGGGGTGCCTAGGTGGCTCAGTCAGTTAAGCATCTGACTTCAGCTCTGTTCATGATCTCTCACTCCATGAGTTTGAGCCCCGTGTTGGGCTTTGTGCTGACAGCTCAGAGCCTGGAGCCTGCTTCAGATTCTGTGTCCCTCCCCTCTCTCTGCCCCTCCCCTCCTCAAAAATAAAGGCATTAAAAAATTTAAAAAAACTGGAAGAGGAAAAATAACAGATTCCCTCCTAATACCTAATTATATAATAATAAATTTGTGTTGTTTTAGGTAGCTGAATTTGGGGTAATTTGCTACAGCCACAATAAGAAACCAATACCCACCTCCATGTAGTCGTCAATATTTTTTGTAGTTGTTTTAAGGAACTGGAAGTAATATCACGTCGGATGGTGACAACATGAATATTTTGACCTATAATTAGAGGAAAAGAACAGAGATGGGGAGACTCGCTAGAGGTCATTGTCATAGTCCTGTTGAAAAATGAAAAGGGATTAATATGTAATATTAGAGGTAGTTGTGAAGGGAGCCATGGCTCTCATCCTCCTTCCATGAAAGGAAATGCTTGTAATTGTCAAATAAGCATAACATTCTGACAGTATAATACCTTGAGTACGGGCATATAGATCAACTAAGGTGTCTCAAGAACATCCAGAAAGGAAAAGGAATATACATACCTAGCCATCATCTGTCATCCATTGGATACACTGTTATAACTTGTGCTTCCTGTCAGTACTTCCCCAGACCCACCTCTCCTGACTGACAGACTCCACATCCTTCTGTTGTTTCCTTTCTGGCTTAGTTATGGTTTCTTGCTGGAGAAATTTAGTTATTCTATATCTTCTAATCTGGTATTTATTTTTGGCTCTGGACCAGTGATCATTAGTTGATTGTTAAATTATTTCTTTTTATAAATCAAGGAGAAGATAATACAAGGGAATATGAAATATGAAAACACTTCACATGAATTTACAAGTATTGTTTTAGGAAACTGGTACCATTCAATACACACTTGAGTATGTGTATGTATATTACTGCTAGATCATATGGAAAATGGGGTCTATACTAGTATGCACATAAAACGTGTGAAACATACTCCTGATCTTTCTTCTGTCAAAATATAGACACACTACACCTGTGATTTAAGGGCCACCTAAGACTGTGGTCCAAGGGCCAGAGATGAAGGAAGTATTTGAGGGAAGTTTTGTCAGTAGGACGAAAATGAATTTAGTCAACAATACATTGACGGCAGTAAAAGAGTCAGCGCTCAAGAATTATGATTATTTTGTACAGAAAAGCTTTTAGTATCATAAAATAAATATGTTGCATGTATTTTTAAGATCTGTGACTTTTTTTGTTTGTTTTACTGATATTTTCAAGTGTGACTTTTAACATCTGGGGCCTGGATAATACAAATTGAGCACAAAAATACATGTGCCACCAGACAAGGAAGTTCTCCAAAGCAAACGTAATCACGTGAAAGGATACAGACTGGCATGAAGGGGCTCCACAGGTCAATTTGCAACAATTTAGGCATCAGAAATATGATGAGAATTGATCATACCATCTACATATCGTAAAATCCGTAACCCACATAATCCACATTAGTATTCAGAGGGAGAGAGAGAAGATATGTGGGCCCAGGAATGAGAAGGAAAACTACCTAAAGAATTCCAGCTAAGAAATGTAGAAGGAAATAAAAATAAAGAGAATATGTCATTTTCCAGCAAGAATTAAAAACAAATGATTCAAATAAGGCTCATTGAATTCATCAGCCAATTGACTGAGAGATGGTTGAGGAATAATATATTTACCCTGTGCCAAAATAGCAGCCTACAGATAACAATGATTCCAAATGCTAACACATTCCCTTATGGTGGAGAGGACTAGCATTGAACAAGTGAAAAACGTTATCAACACTGGTCGTGAAACAACGCTACATGGCGCATGTAAAACACACGAGAGAACAGGGAAGTTTTCTGGCCAGCAATGTCTAATGTGACTCTAATTCCTTCTTCATAGCTAGCTTTCAGTTTACAGACCACGCAGGAGTAGAGGAACACATTAAGAGGAAACACTAAAATTCAAATTACAGGAGAACATCCCACAAGAAACTATTTTGTATTCTTTATAAAAGGTCAACATGACCAAACAAGGATGGATGCTTTTCTAGACAAGAAGAAACTAAATGGACACAATGATTGAGTACATTCATTGTGTGAATCTTGGTTTGGATTCTAGGTTTAAAAGCCCAAGCCTTTAGTTCTCTCTGCCCTCTGCCATGTGAGAATACAAGGAAATGCGGATACAAGGAGAATACATGGAGATGGGGAGTCTGCACCCCAAAGAGGTTTCTCACCAGAATTTGAAATTTGACCTTATTGGCTTTCTGATGTCAGACTTCCAGCTCCAGAACTGGGAAGTTTATATTTCTGTTGTTTATAGACAACAAAATAAAAATATTTATAAAAATCATTTGGGGGGCAATTTAGGAAAATAGAATAGGGACTTGATAATAGATATCATGGAGTTATTTGCTGATTTATTTTAGGTATGACCATGGTATTGTGGGTAAGTAGGAGAATGCACTTATAAGGAGATGCTTGAAAAATCATTATACAATGAACTTTTCTGTCTGGAACTTAACTTTCAAATGATTCAGTTAAAATAAGATATGTTAGTTGCTGAAGCTAAGTGAAGGAGATAAGGGTGTTCAGTCTTTAAACTATGTTTTTAAAACTATTCTTTAGATTTGAATATTTTACAATGAGAAGATTTGAGGACAAGGTTTTCACCTTAAATTTGAATCTTTAAATTTTTTAATGTTTTTATTTATTTTTGAGAGAGAGAGAGAGAGAAGCGAGAGAGAGAGAGAGAGAGAGAGAGAGAGACTGAGACTGTGATTGGGGGAGGGGGTGGAGGAAGAGGAAGGGCAGAGAGAAAGGGAGACACAATATCTGAAGCAGGCTCCAGGCTTTGAGCTGTCAGCTTGAACTCACAGACTGCTCAAGATTTGACCCGAAGTTGGACACTTAACTGACTGAGCTACCCAGGCGCCCCTTAATTTTAAAAGATCAAAGTGTTCATAAAACACTTTTCATACTTTTCAAGATTTATTCCCTTTGTCTGGATGGTATTCTGCCATAACTACTTTTCTTTTTCCATTTTGCAATTGGTATATAGCTCACCTACAAAAACACCATCCTTATAAAGTGTGCAATCAGTAGTTCTCAGTTTTTCTCAAGGTTGTGTGACCATCTTCACTATCTAATTCTAGAATGTTCCATCACACCCAAAAGAAACCCCATACTCACCATACGGTCTAGTCACTTCCCATTTCCACCTTCACTCATCCCCTGGATGCCACTAATCTACTAATTTAATGTTCTTATAAGTCTCTATGAATTTTCTGTTGTGGACATTTCAGATAGAATCATACCTATGTGTGGCATTTTTGCCTTGGCTTCTTTTATTTAGTGCTGTACTTTCAGGCCTCATTATACGACAGCATTCATCAGTATTTTACTCCTGTTGATGGCTGAGTAATACGCCATCCGATTGCCCTGCCACGTTTTGTCTATTCAGCATCATTTGTTGGACATTTCACTTGTTTCTCCTTTTCGGCGATTACAGATAATGCTTCTGTGATCATTTGTGTACAAGTTTTTTATAAGCATGCATTTTTAATATGGGGAAGTGTATACCTAGGAATGGAATGTGGTTGTTGAAGAGCTGCCCAACTTCTTTCCAAAGCAGCTGCACCATTTTACATTTCCACCAGCAACGTATGGGGGCTCTAATTTTTCTGCATCTCGACAAACACTTGTTATTGTTCATCTTTTTAAAATTTTTTTCTTATTTATTTACTTTCAGAGAGACAGAGACAGCATGGCCGGGGGAGGGGCAGAGAGAGAGAGGGAGGGAGAAAGAGAGAATCCCAAGCAGGCTCAGCACTGTCAGCACAGCCCGACTCAGGGCCTGAACTCACTAACCGTGATTTGATTTCATATGAGAGCCGCAATCAAGAGTCGACACATAACCGAGTGAGACACTCTGGTGCCCCCTCGTATCGTTCATCTTTTTGATTATTGTCATCCTCATAGTTACGATGACAATTATGTCCTGTATTTCAGGATATATTTTTTACACATTTTTAAAATAAACGTGTTGAAATTGTCATTAAGTGATTTTGTTTTCCAGAACTAGTACTTGGGAGTAATAATATTTCAAGACGTAGTTGTCAGAAAATATTTTTACTGCTCTTCAGTGCAACTGTCTGTGTGTATAGGACTCTGTTCAAAATCACTTTTGGTCAGAGCTTTTAAAACATTGTTTTCTAGCCCTCGATGTAACACCAGGAGGAACCTCATCCCTTCATCAGCGATGCGTGTGTGTGTGTGTGTGTGTGTGTGTGTGTGTGTCTGTACGTGTGTGTGAATGTGTGTGTGAGTGTATCAGAATATCCTCTTTATATTTGTCACTTCAGAATTGAACAAGGTTGTGTCTTAATGTGAGTGTTCCTCATTTCTCTTCAATAGGATTTCCCATTTCAAAATTTCCATCTAAAAATTAAAACTCAGAAAGTATTGTTCTATCAAGTTTTGTTTGTTTCTTCCTTCCTACTGTCACTATCCTAAATAGCTCTGAACTCCTGTTAGGTAGAACTTACAGCTCAAAATCTAATGTCCATGTCTCTTTACTTATTTTTTTCTTATATTTTCTTTACATTTCATTTTGAACATAATTGAGAAAGAGATTTGTCAATTTTTATTCTTGATTGCAGGTTAATATTCAGACCAACAATTTTTTGCCACCCTTCAAATAAATTTATTCAATACCATAATTTAATTTTTTTAATTTTTTAATATTTTTTATTTATTTTTGAGAGAGAGACAGCATGAGCAGGGGAGGGTCAGAGAGAGAGGGAGACACAGAATCTGAAGCAGGCTCCAGGTTCTCAGCTGTCAGCACAGAGCCCGATGCAGGGCTCAAACCCACGAACTGTGAGATAATGACCTGAGCCAAAGCTGGATGCTTAATTGACTGAGCCACTCAGGTGCCCCCAATACTATAATTTTCATAGCAGATATTATTTCTTCTTATTTTGTAACAGTTATGTACTTTATGAAAATAAAAGCCTCTTATTAGAATAAAAATCATATATATATATGTTTTGTTTTGTTTTTTTAAAAGAGAGACAGTAAGATAGTGTGACCAGGGTAAAGGGAGGGAGGGAGGGAGGGAGGGCGAGAGAGAGAGAAAGAGAGAGAGAGAGAGAACGAGAACCTTAAGCAGGCTCCACACTTAGCACAGAGCCTGATATGGCACTCGATTTCGATCCTGGATCATAACCTGAGCTGTACTCAAGAGTCAGGTAGTCAACAGACTGAGCCACCCAGGTTCCCCAGAATATATTCTAAAGGTCTGTTCTATTCACTGAATTATATATTTTTCTGCAGGTTGTTTTTGATTCATTCATCCTAGTCCTTCTCATCCGTGCTATGACAGTCTAGAAATATTTGGTTATCTTATGTTCTTGTTTCACAGATCTGATGGGAAGACTAGGTTGATAATTATACTTGACTGAGATGGATTTCCTTTGCAATAGTTTCTTCTGTGATTCTGTTCCCTAAAAAGAGGGGAGGGGGTTACTTTCGTGCTGTGTGCAATGGGCAGGGCATGCACAGAGAGGCTTCTCTGAAGTGCATGGACTGGAGCTGATGGGCAGAGGAAGGCGCCAAAGCAGAGTGTAAGATGACTCCTGGGCATAGCTTCCTTTTCTCTCTAGTGTTTGAGACAAGGTTCCAAATTAAGCTAGGGCTGGCTGGTCAAGCATGGCCTCGGTGGCTGGGACTCATCTCTCCTCCACAGAGTCTCTTATCCTCCAGTAGGAGTTTCTGGCATTTTTCTCATGGGAGACGCAATATTCTAAGAGGGAAAGCAGAAGTATGCAAGGCCCCTTGAGACCTAGGCTTAAAATAAGCACACTGCCCTTTCTGGCATATTCTTTTGGTCAAGACCAGACAAAATGAAAGGAGTAAAGACCTAGGATTCACATCTTGATGAGAACGGTAGCCAGGTCATATTGCGAAGGGTGTGGGTAAAATGAAGAATGGAAAATCAGAGCCATTTTAAAACAATCTACCAAATCATCTCTCAGAAGTCTCTCAGATTTTCCTGTTGATTCCTGGCTGTGCTAATGATCTGTTTTCACTCGGTTGCGAAGCCACCCTTTATAATCTTTTTTCCTAATGTCTATTTATTTTTGAGAGAGAGAGAGAGAATGCAGGAGAGGGGCAGGGAGAGGGAGACAGAGGATCCAAAGCAGGCTGCACGCTGACAGCCAGAGAACCTGATGTGGGGCTCAAACTCATAAACCAGGAGATCATGACCCGAGCCAAAGTTGCAACTTAACCAACTGAGCCACCAGGTGTCCCTATAATCTTTTTTTTTTTTTTAAGTTCATTTATTTATTTAGGGAGAGGAAGAGGGAATGTGAGCAGAGGAAGGGCAAAGAGACAGAAAATCCCAAGCAGGCTATCAATGCAGAGCCTGATGCTGGGGTCAAACTCTCAAACAAATTGTGAGATCGTGACTTGAGCCAAAAACAAGAGTCGGACACTTAACCAATTGAGGCACTCTGGCTCCCCAATCTTTTTTATTATATATATAATTATTGGCAGTGGGTATCTGAAATGACATTTTTTACATTTCATAGTCTACTGACTTCTAGTGAGGTTCTGTAGATGTGGAGGGTGGGCAAGGGAAGGAGAGTGAAAAGTAGAAGTAAGAACGAACTTGTTTTTTGTTTTTAGCTCAGGGCATTCCCCCTACAGCAGGGGCAGTGGGCAGCTAGGGGCTCTGGCTCCTCCTGTCTGTCCTTGTCACCCAGTCAGTTATCCCCTGTTCCCTGAGAAGTACCAGTAGCACTAAGCCATGGCCCCTTCAGTGAGTGGAGCCTTAGCTGGACCATGTTCACGTCCAAATAACAATCGTGGTGGGGGGTTTCTTCTCCAGTCTCCTAGGCTTTGATAACTCTGTCTCTTCTTCCTTTTCATATTCTGAGCCCTGGAACTTTTAACTGCAGTTACTAATTTCTATGTTAGCTCAGAATCCATTTAGCTCTTCGTGTCTTCCAGCACCCATTTAACAAATTCCCTATGCTGTCCGTTACAATAGCTCAGATGCTTTCCATTTTTCGACGATGTGTTTCATTTCATGTATCTCTGACACGTATACTCTTTGTTGTTTTCCAGAATTTTGGTTTCATTTGCCTTTTGTATTTTTTCAGTAGTTTTTGTAAGATTTTCAGAGGAGCCAAAGATGCAAGTGCTCAGAGCACTATCTTTTCCTTAGTATTGTTATTGAAGTAAGAGTATTTAACATAAGATCTATCATCTTAACAATTTTTTAAAAGGTTTATTTATTTTGGGAGGGTCAAAGAGGGAGGGAGGGGAGAGAGAATCCCAAGCAGACTCCGTGTTGTCAGCGCAGAGCCCAATGCAGGTCTCAATCCCGTGAACTACGAGATCATGACCTAAGGCCACAGTCAAGAATCAGACATTTAGCTAACTGAGCCACCCAGGAGCCCCAACATTTTTTTTTTAGTGTACAGTTCTACAATCCCACTTCTGAGTATATATTCAATAGAATTTAGATCAGGATCTCTAAAAATACTTTCACTCTCCTGTCCATTGCAAGATTATCCACAATAGCTAAAATGTGGAAGGAGCCTAAGTGTCCATTCACAGAGGAAGGCATGAGAAAAATTTGTACATAATGCAGTGGAGTGTTATTAAACCTTAAAAAAGGAAATTCTGACTGATGCTACAACATGAATGAACCTTGTGGACATCATGCTACATGAAATAAGCCAGACACAAAAATACTAATGCTGTATGATTCCACTTCTGTGAACGACCTAGAAGAGCCATGGTCATACAGAGAGAAAGCAGGGGCTTGGGGGAGGGGTGGGTGGAGGGTGCTAGATAATGGCTACAAAGTTTCAGTTATGCAAGATGAGTATGTCCTGGAGATCTCCTGGACAATGTCGGTGCTTAGCTTAAAGAAAATAGTTATTGGTTATTTGTGTTTTCTCTTCTTAATTTATAGTGTTTTGTATATAAAATATATTAAATCTTTATGTTGAGGAAAATATTTTTCCATGGGCTATTGCTTATTTTTAATTGTCTTTATGGAGACACCTATCATTCAGTTTATTCGAATATATCAAAGCTGTCAAATTTACCTTTCACAGTTAGAAATAATGGGATCCAGATTATCCTAGAATTTAAACTAGTATTGCCACCTTTCATATCAGAAGGATGTGATGGATTCTCTGGATTTCAGTCTTTTTAAAAATTTTTTTGTATTTAAATTCAAGTTTTGCCAAGCTTTAGTAGTATGATTTTATGAATGCTCTTCAATGACCTCAGCCTCAGTTTCCTCATCTGGGTAATGGGGATATTAATAAAATAACGCAGTATTTATCTTCTGGGACTATATTTCATCTAGGACCATGTTTAGGGACCTTAGAAAGATTGTGGCATATCATAGCTACTCAGTAATGGTAGTAGCTACACCTACTATTATTACTTATATCATTGCTATCATTGCAACTAGTTCTACAATATTTATTGTCACAGCTGTCACTACTACTGTTATCACCATTGCCATCACTGCCATTAGCAACCCCTTCCCACTCCCTAAGTATATTCTGCTTTGTGTTTAAGAAAAGTAGTTAGTCTAAAGGATATGGTAGACTGAATAATGGGCCCCCAAAGATATCTCCATCCTAACTGCTGGAATTTATGAATGCTCCTTATATAGCAAAGGGGATCTTGCAGGTATGATTTAGGTAAAAATCCTAAGTGAGATGATTTTTCTGGATTGTTCGAGTGGACCTGTATATAATCACAGATGCCCTTAGAAGAATAAGGCAGAGTGATATTTAATGCACAAAAGGAGAAGGCAGTGTGCCCAGGGAGCAAGCAACTGGAGTGTTGTGACTACGAGCCAAGGGATGCCAATAACCACAGAAGCCAGAAGAGGCTAAGAATGAGCGCTGGCCTGCCAGAAGGGACAGCCCGTTGCCCCCTTGACTACAGCTCAGGGAACCTAACTGTGCATTGCCGACCTCAGGAACAGCAGTAAAATACACTTGTGTTGTGTTAGCCACCAACCTTGTGATAATTTGTTTGCGGTGGCCATAGAAAACTAATACAAAGGATAAACATTAACATTTTGGGGAGAATTAAATTACAGTTCTCCCAAACTTCCTTCAGTCCTTAAGGAAAGCCTAGAAAGGAGGCATATTTGGGGGTATTAGATGAAAATGAGAAGCTGACACTGACCTCAGTTTGCATAAAAGTGTAAAAGTCTAAGAAAAATGCAAAAACAGCAATTTACAATACAGTATAATAAGTACTAAAATTGGGGTAAGCACAGCTCTCTGATTGTTTTTAGAAGGAAGACCAGACAGTTAAGCGTCTGATGGTTCAGGTCATGATCTCCTGGTTCGTGGGTTTGTGCCCTGCATTGGCTCTGTGCTGACAGCTCAGAGCCTGGAGCTGCTTCGGATTCTGTGTCTCCCTCTCTCTCTGCCCGTCTCCCACTCATACCCGGTCTCTGTCTCATCTCTCTCTCTCTCTGTCTCAAAAATAAATATTAAAAAATTTTTTTTCAAAGACAGACCAGACCAACAGATCACTTTTGTAGCATTTTGTACACAGAGGTACACTGTGCACTGAGCATCTAGCTCCAGTGACCCAAGCCCTTACCTTCACTTGCCTCCTCTCTGAAGTCCAGCTCAAATTAAAAGATTATTTCATCTAAATTTTAAAAATGCCCAGAAGTTAACCACCGACTAATGGTGCAGTCAAGCCATTTTCTACTTAAGCCTACAACAACCCAAAGGTCAGACTGGACCCAACCCGTAGAGAGTTCACATTGCCAATCTCATCCGGACATTTGGGCAACCCAAGTATCTCCAGTCTTAACAGCTGATGACAGATGCTGCTAATAACCTAAAGACTGATGTCACACAAGAATACTCCAGGGAGCAATATACAGCCTCATTTCAATTGTTGTAGAACAAGAAAGCAGTTTAAAAAGCTATTTTTGCCTTGCAGCGATATAAATTTTTAATTATTATATCATGTGACTGTTCTCCACCATGACCAGTCATCCATATATATAGTTAGTGATTTACTACATGCAAAGGGGAAAGGAAAGAAGATTATTCATTATTTTTTTAAAGGCCCAGATTAAGACCTCGAATGCAAGTGCCTATTGAGTTATAGCTTAGTCCTGTGATAATTCCTCCAATGGCTAAAAAAAGTCATATGCAGGAATTAAAGATGCCATTTGAAAACATGCCTATTACTGCTCTCGATCTGCTTCCATACATCCCTTATTAACACTGCTTTGAAGCGAGAAAAAAAGTCAACTTTGAAGTGACTGGTTTAAAAAGTCCCAGTGTTCTAAATTAAAACATTATTTTGTAGTCTGATCTGTCTCCATAAATCTCTCAGTAAGAAAATGTCTAAGATCGAATTCTTTCTCCTCTTAAGAGAAAAGGGAGTCTTTAAGGAAGTTCCCAATGAAATGTCAAGGATAGTGTACTCCTATCGACTGGGTAAACCATTGGCAAATAACGTTTAGAAAATGAGGATTTAACAATGAATAGACAGTAATATAAAGTTAAGGATAATGAATTTTAATAAATCTATACCCTAAGGTATGTGCTACTGCAAAAAAAAAAAACACAAGAAAAATGTAGGGCTCAAGTTACATCTGGTAAAAATATTCTTACACTGTTGCAAATAGAAATAATCACACTTTCCTATTTTGGCAAACAGGCCAGACACATTTCTTTAAAAACTGAGTAAAACAGCAGTTTATTTACATAGATTTCTTATTACAATATGCCCTTACATTGAGATGTGACTTATATTCCACAGATTTTACATATACTATTTTATAAATTTTGACAAATAGATATCCATTGTTAACACATACCCCTACCAAGATATGGAGCGTTTCTTCATTCTACAATGTCCTCTCAGGCCATATTTAGTTACTTACTGTCCCTCTTTCTCCCCACCACCAAAGACAACTTGATTTGTATGACCATAGATTTTTTTCCCTGATGTAGATTCTCACATAAATGAAATTATTTATGTTAACTTATGTTTTTCTAATGCAACAAACTTTTTGACATTTATCTGTGTTGTTACATTAATCGATAATTTATTCATTTTTACTACCAAGAGTATTAATAGTGCACTAGTATTCCATTGAATAGATGTGCCACAACTTGTCCATTCTGTCAGTAGGCTTTTTTTTTTTTTTTACATAGTTTAATTTCTAAGTAGGAAGTTACCAAAATTATGTTGCTAGTGGTGGCAGATGCTAGTTTGCTCTGAGATCAGAACGATTCGATATGTATTCTAATTGAAAAGTAAAAAAGAAGGCCTAGAGGGCTTATACATGGGCTAGGCAATTTCAGGGTGAAAAATAAAGATCCATTGTACTCAGGTATCATTAAGAAATAATACTTTTTAAATATATTTTAATTAATTTATTTATTTACTGAAAGAGAGACAGACAGAGCAGGGGAGGGGCAGAGAGAGAAGGAGACACAGAATCTGAAACAGGCTCCAGGTTTGAAGCTGTCAGCACAGAGCCTGATGTAGGGCTCGAACTCTGGAACCTTGAGATCATGACCTAAGCTGAAGTTGGATGCTTAACTGACTGAGCCACCTGATCAATTGTCACATAATTTAGAACAGGTTATAATCATGAACTTGTCCAGCATCCTCATTTGTGACCAATACAACAAGAATTGTTGCTAATTTTTGCATTTTTTAGAATTTGAATGTATAGTGAGGTCTTTGATGTACTGTAATTTTCATTTCACAAGTGTTTTATTTAGTTTCTTTTTCTTGTAAGAGGACTGCTCAGGTCAGGTCAATTAAGAAATCTTTTTTTTTTTTTTTTAGCATTTATTCATTTTTGAGAGACAGAGACAGAACATGAGTGGGAGAGGGGTAGACAGAGAGGGAGACGCAGAATCCGAAGCAGGCTCCAGGCTCTGAGCTGTCAGCACAGAGCCCGACACAGAGCTCGAAGTCACAAACCGTGATCAGGACTTGAGCCAAAGTCAGATGCTTAACCGACTGAACCACTCAGGCGCCCCGGGTCAGATCAATTAAAAGAGGGTTTTGGAAAAGGATACATACAGAAAGAGAATGAGTACAGAGTCTCTGGAAAAATCTAAACAACAGGAAAGGCCCTCCTTGAAACTAGAGCAGAACCTGAGCTCCATAAACTTCAGCTGAAGAATTTAGTGAATTTTCTCTCTAAATCTCTCAATGATTAATATGAGTTAGCTACATCCACATACCTATTTATTTCCGGTTACCTATTGCAAAGTAAACCACCAGTAGATTGAGAGTTGTATCTTTTGAGCCAGAGTCCATTATAAGCCACTAGCCAGCTTAGGGATACTTATTCTTTGGTTGGGCAGCCATGTGGTAGGGATGATGTGTTAGAGGACAGGGCCACTTGCCATCAGCACACTTCTGATGGCACAGATTTATTTAGAAGGGGTTAAGCACCAAAGACCATGAGAATAGAAAACTGAAGAAAGTAAGATCCTAAACATACATTATTTTGAGTCCTGCATTTTATATCAGGTGTGTTTTACATTAATTTGAGTCCTACTTACATGAGGGTTGAGTGTTTAAAGGATTGGATGAAGAAGATGGTGAAGATAGTAGTGAGGTAGAGATCATAATGGCTCATCAAAAATAATTCAAAGCGGAGAAAGCCAGAGAATTAAAGCCTATGGAATTAATCAGCAGTTAGGACTTTGTCAGAAGTTGAAGGGACAGAAAAAAAGTAGGTAGACAAAATCATAGACAAGTCAACAAGCAAGAGTTACACAGAAATGGAGGAGCCCAGGAAGGTCTGGAGAGAGACTCAACCACCACATAAGAAAGCACTTAAAGGAACTTCTTTTCTGAGTATGATCTGCTTTGACTTCTCTTATTCTTGGGAGAAACATTCCTAAGTGAGCCTGTTGAGACTGATCTAAGTGAAACTGCATTCCCCACACTGACCCCAGGTTCACTAGAGCAGGGCAAGGCCAAGTTTTTGCCTAGAGGACCAGTGCAGAGGTAGTGATAGTTAACTCCTCTTTGAAAATGGTTGGACAGCTCTTGGTTTGTTGAAGTCAGTGTCCTATTCATGAAGAAAGATGATGGGTGACGTTTGGTGTTAAAAGCGCCTTCTGAATTAGCAGGATATGTACCTTACAGTATCAGCTACACACCAGATCTCAGTCTTTATTTTCCAACGAACAATCCCAACGCTTATGTCTCCTATGATTATTGTTCCTCTAACTGCTTGTTTTCTAGAAGTGGGAATCTGTCAACCCTGGTCCATTTCTTCTCCCTTCACAAAAATGAAGCTTCATTCCTATTTGTGACTAAGGCTGACTCTGTACATCTGGGGACCTGACTTGTTCTGGTTCAAATACTTGATCTTTCTCAGTGTATTTTCACTAAAACAAAAGAATAGGGATGAGTTGGATCTTTTATATACAGAAAATAAAAACAGTAAATGATTTCTAAACATTTTTAACATTCTTACCACCTTCACTTTCCTTTTTTCCAAAGGTAAGATAGTCTTATTTAAAAGATTATTTAAAAGGCCATTTCCCTCTCTGTAATACTGTGATAAACATTTATTTATGGATTAAAAGAAGGAAGCTTTTTTTTAAGTCTTTACAGCATAACAAACATATGCCCCAAACTCCATATATTGAATATGTTTGCCCCTAGGCTTAAGCAGTACAAATGCGATACAATTCATCCTTTCAAGAAGAGTGGATTTTTTTCCAGAAAAGTTGAGTTGAGATACAGTCATAAGGTTGAGCACAATTGATTCTGTATGCTACTGATAGTAACAGAATACAATAGAGATTTCCAGTAGGTAGCTTTTTTTATTTTGGACAAGTTGTATCATCAAACTTTACAGATGGGATAATTGATAAAAAGTGGTAAATGAAGATGCTTTGTTTTTAACTGTCCATCACTAAAAGTAAAGCTGAAACAAAGTCATCTCTTAGAGCTTTTACTTTCAAACCATTAAGTCACTGATGAGACTATAATTCATGAAATATGTAATTTTGTTTCTTTTGCCACCCTGTGCCTCTGAACAGGATTCCCATATGTTGAAAAGTCGGTTTAAGTTTTCACTTCATAGCCCTGACCAGTTATTGTCCATAGAACATGATGTGCCATGAAGAAGTCTGTCAGTGTTTTAACTTTGCTGGTCCAAGTATAGTGCTCTTATCCTATGTTTGTAAAATTATCCAAAAGATGCTAGGAAGAATATCCATCTGTTTTCTACATTTAGCTAAAGAAACATGACCACTTTATTTTAAAGATATATTGAAATTGTTTTGTAATTCACCATTTTAAACACCATACAGGTATAAATTTCAAGATAGGATTTTTTTCTTACAATTTTTTGTGAGTGGCACATTTTTCCTTTTCCCCAAATTAATTATGCATAGATTTGATGAAAATAATTGATATATCTGATGTCACTGTATCACTAGTGAGCAGCAAACATTTTGTTTTATTTTTACTTATTTATTTATTTTAAAAAATTTTTTAAAAATGTTTTATTTATTTTTGATACAGAGAGAGACAGAGCATGAGAGGGGGAGGGGCAGAGAGAGAAGGAGACACAGAACCGAAAGCAGGCTCCAGGCTCTGAGCTAGCTGTCTGCACAGAGCCTGATGTGGGGCTCGAACCCATGAACACGAGATCTGACCTGAGCCTAAGCCGGAGGCTTAACTGACTGAGCCACCCAGGCCCCCAACATTTTGTTTTTTAAACCTCAAATTGCTTGATGAAGAATAACTGTTTTCACATGCAGGATAATCTAGCCTTAAAGCTAACATGAGTCAAACTTTTCTATACCATCTTTTAATTCTCCAGTACCTGGGAACTCTTTCCCCATGGAACTTATTTCTCTTGCCACTTAAGATCATTTCATGAAAGAGGAGCCTGGGTAGCTCAGTAGGTTAAGCGGCCAACTTCAGCTCAGATCATGATCTCGTGGTTAGTGAGTTTGAGCCCCAAGTCAGGCTCTGTGCTGACAGCTCAGAGCCTGGAGCCTGCTCCAGATTCTTTGTCTCCTTCTCTCTCTGCCCTTCTCCTGCTCCTGGTCTGTCTCTCTGTCTCTCAAAAATAAACAAACAGAAAAATTTAAAAAAAAGATTATTTCATGGAAGACAGAAGCTTCCTACCATGTGGAATCAGATGGTTAATAAAATAAGAAAAGCTATACCTTTGTTAAACATAGGTTTTCCCATCTATGTACCAACTGATAGAGAGCAGCTGGTCCTCCTCTGTGAGCTCACTGTGTGTATTGCCTTTGACATAGTTCTCACATTCATGAAATTATTTCCCTGTTTATCCATCCAGTAGATCACAAGATCATTAGCATTACTTATTGTATCTTGTTAGTGTTTGGCAGAGTACCTGCTATCTAACAAGCACTCCAAAATTTTGTTAAAGTGAATGAATCTGTTTGCTGTTCCTAGGTTGTTGTTGTTGTTGTTGTTTTGTATTGTTTTTCATTTTTTCCCTCGATTGTTAAAATCCAGTTGATTCTTGACTCAGCTCAAAATTATCCTTTTCCATGGCAACTTTAGGCACCGTTTAGAGCTCTTTCTTTTGTGCTATCCACTGTGGACTGTATTGCTCTTGTGAAGCTTAAAACTACCTGTTGCGAGGATTTGTTTCCATGCTCATCTCTTCTAATCAACTCTGAGCGCCTTGAGGAAAGAGTGCTTTTCCTCCTCCGTTTTCCCCATCGCTACAACAGGGTAGGTAGGCTCTGATTTCACACATTATTCAGTTTATCACTCAGTACAGTAAAACCTTGGATTGTAATTTGTTCTATGGGTGTTCCATAAGATCAGCAAACATTGCCAATAATTCTTTAATGATTTAATGTTTATTTTTGAGAGAGAGACTGAACATGAATGGAGGAGGGGCAGAGAGAGAGAGGGAGAGAGGGAGACACAGAATCCAAAACAGGCTCCAGGCTCTGAGCTGTCAATACAGATCCTAATGCAGGGCTTGAAATCACAAATTGTGAGGTCATGACCTGGGCTAAAGTTCAACACTTAATCGACTGAGCCACCCAGGTGCCCTTCTGATAAATTCTAACTTGATAAAGGGGTGATGTCTTGCAATATGAGTCGTACATGATGCCAAATGTCACATGATCACAACTGAGCCAATGGTTCTTGAAGTTCGCTTTGCTATGCAAGAGCTTTGGATTATAAGCATGTTTCTGGAACAAATTGTGCTTGCAAACCAAGATTTCACTGTATTTGACAAATATTTATTGAGCATTTGTTATCTGCCGCACATAGTTCCAGGCAATGTGAATTCAGTGGTGAACAGATAAACTCATGGACCTTACATTCTTGAGTTGAAGTCAGATAATAAGCAAATATATAGACAATGTAATATCACATGATGATAAGAAAATACAGATAGATAAAAAGGTGGAGGTAGTTACGTGCAGTGATCATGGGAAGCCTCACAAATCAAATGACAATTGAATAGTGATTTGATTGTAGTACAGAATCTAACTTTGAGAACATCTTTTGATCGAGCATTCCATTTTGAGTCAACAGGAAGCAGGGTGAAGAGAAAACAGTATGTTTTCTGCGTTTTTAAGATGGCCAATGTGTCTGGAATGGAAGAAATGGGTAGAGGTCACAGAAGGAAATTGGGGCCAGATCTTCTAGACCATAGTATGGAATTTAGGTTTTAAAATGTTCAGAATAAATGAAGAAAGGAACAGACAGTGTATTCACATGAGTTTGTGACTATTACATAATGCAACTATTTTTCAAACGTACCAGGTTTAATATTTTCTAATAAACATTGACCTCATTAAGACAGTTATTTTGGAATGTGGGGAAATATTTCAATAATGTTCCTACTGCTCAAGACATTTTGGAAAGTATCTCTTATGCTAATGCCTTCAAGATCCCATGGTGCATATTTTGAATATCTCAGATTGATGGAAAAAATCATGATTTTAAATTGGATTTGGTTTTTGGAAACAGACATTTTTCATTGAGAGCCAAATTTAGTGAATAAAGAGAGTAAAAATTTAAGGAACATAACGTTGACTCCAAAGAAAAGTAGCATTTTAATGTAGTGAGGCTAAATGTGAGGGTCTTTTAAACTGGCTCAAAACCACATTTCAATAGAAAATGCCCCCTCATATTTATCTGGCTAGCTTGTTATAGATAGAGGTAAGATACAGACCAGCACATACTCTATAAAATCTATAATGCACTTCAAAAACCAAAATTTGTGTTATTATTTTTAAAATCACAATTCACATTGTCAGTAACTCCTTTAAAAATCGGATTAATAGGTAGGTGTGTCTGATGCAGTGAGAGAACATATTGGTCTTATTTCTTTTAACAGAGAAACAAACTGTTCAGATCAACCATTATCACAAAGAGAAAACATGACCACACATTTTTTTCTCCTCCATCTTTGGCCTAACCTTAGATGTGAAAAGTGCAGTTTTACTTAGGATTTAGTGTATTTTTAGGATTTAAATTATGAATGGCCATTTTTCTGTGTTTTTGAGATGTTTATTTAAGATTAACGAAAAGTTGAATTGGATCGAGGGAGCACTTGAATGAACAAGTTGTATTTCAGATTTTTTTCTCATTGGAGAAGTCATAGCTACCCGTGTTCTGATTAAGGCTAATTTTCCCTTCTCTTAGTCATTTGTTTATTATGAACTTGATTTTGAAAGCAGGGATAATGTGGAATTTAAGAAACAAAATGGAACAACAACAAAAAAAAAGAATGAGAGAGAAGTAAACCAAGAAGCAGACTCTTAACTACTTAACTATAGTGAATACACTGATAGGTTATCAGAGGGAGGTAGGTGGGGGATGGGGGAAATATGGGATGGGGATTGAGGAGGGCACGTGTGATGAGCATCCGGTGATGTATGGAAGTGTTGAACCACTATATTGTACACCTGAAACTAATATTACACTGTATGTTAACTAACTGCAATTTAAATAAAAACTAAAAAAAAAACCAAAAGGTTAAAAAAATTAATAAAAGCAGGGATAAGGTTCCATATCCAGCATTAACTTTGCTGAGAATGTGAATTGCCAGAAACAGCAAGCAGCTAAAGAAGGAACACTAAAATAACTCCCATTGTGTGAAAACAGAGTCTTCATTATCACTCTAAATGGCAATTCCTGTGTTGATGATACTTTTACATTATGAACAAATGGTTTTTAAAAATTGCTTCTTGCTACTTAATACAAGTGAGTCAAGACAGAGAAAAAGTTTAGAGTTTGATTTTGTTTCATTTTAAACAGTCAAAACACAAACACAAATTTATCCTTCCTGAAATGAGCCAATATGGCCCTCAGTGTCTAACTTCCAGCAAGTTCTTAATCATCAGGAGTATGGATACTCTAGATTATTTAACAAAGCAAAGCTATATCAATACAAGGCTGTATTCTATGACATAGTGGAAATTTTTTAATGAAAGGAGTGTTTGCACTACCATCTCTTTGAGCTTCCCTATAGAAACTTCTAATATGTCTGTACTTAATTATAAGGAGTGTTTTTCTACCAGATATAAATACACTACTGACTTTTAATAGGTGTCTTTTACAAGTCTATAAATACTTTGAGAGTTTTCTTTTAGCTCTACTTTCTGATAGCTTGAAGGTCAATACTTTCAAATTTTCATACATCCGGGATCTTAGCAAGGGTGTATTTATACATCCTTGGTTGGATTATGAAGTAATTAGCATCACCCTTATGCCATCCTCCTGGATGCATGTATGGAATTTAACTGCACCGCCATGCTCATTGGCTCCAGAGGAATGAATGTTATAAGAGTTTTTAATCTTTACTATAGGGCATGTTACTAAGTGTGATCTTGGCAATCACTGAATAATTTGACATATTTGGAAGTAGAAGCTAATTGCACATATGAATCTAAGCCAACTCAGTCATATTCGTATTTTTAAAATACTTCACATTAACCTGCCACATTGAAAATTCTGTATCTTGCATTAAAACCCTGCCTTAGAAAATCAATATTCATTTCAGCTCTATATTAGAACAAACCCTAGTTTTAGTATCTTAAACTAGTATTGCACAATAACACTTTCTGCCTATCTACCTATCTATCCATCTATCCATCTGTCATTTATCTATCTACTTTTTCATCTTTGCACTTAATAGACATTTATTGTTAAGACACTGTATCTGGTGCTAAGGATACAAAAGCAAACATCATTTTATTCTTTTTTTTGTAATGTTTAATTATTTTTTTGAGAGAGAGAGAGAGAAAGAGAGAGAGAGAGAGAGAGAGAGAGAGCGCGCGCAAGCAAGCAGGGGAGAGGCAGAGAGAGAATCCCAAGCAGGCTCTGTGCTGACAAATCGAGTGGGGCTCTATCCAACGAACTTAGAGATCATGACCTGAGACAAGAGGTGGGCGCTTAACTCACTGAACCACTCAGGTACTCCTCATTTTATTCTTGACTTGGAGAAGCTCATAGGTGGGCCAGGGAGACATTTGTACAAAAAAAAAATGTACAAAAGTAACATTTGAATGTAGTTATGTGGTAGCATAAGGAGTGACTAACTGCCTAGAAAAAAAAAATGAGGAAACATTTTACAAAGGACGTGGCGTTTGAGCTGGTTCTTCCAGTTTGAGTAGGAGTTTTCTGGGGCATTCTTGGAATGTAAACAAGAGTTGTCAAGGGCCGTGGGCAGATTATGGAGGAAAGGTTAGGATGTTTGCACTGTATAGTGACTGCGCAGGAAAATGGAACAGAATCTAGACAAAGTGGGAGCACTATTTTGTTTAATGTTTATTTTCAAGAGACAGAGAAAGACAGAGCATAAGTGTGTGGGGCAGGAGGGCAGAGAGAGAGGGAGACACAGAACCTGAAGCAGGCTCCAAGCTCCAAGCTGTCAGCACGGAGCCGGATGCGGGGCTCAAACTCATGAACCTTGAGATCTTGACCTGAGCCAAAGTCAGATGGTTAACTGACTGAGCCACATAGACGCCTCTGTAGGAGCAATGTTGTAAAGGGCCTGTGTGACAGGCTAACCCTGATCATGAGAATAAGTCAGTTACCAGGGGCACCTGGATGGCTCTGTCAATTAAGCATCCAACTCTTCATTTCAGCTCAGGTCATGATCTCACAGTTCATGAGTCCAAGCCCTGCATCAGGCTCTGCACTGAAAGCATAGAGCCTGCTGGGGATTTCTCTGCCTCTCTCTCTGTCCCTCCTTGGCTTGCTCTGTCTTTCAAAAAATAACTAAATAAACATTAAAAAATATTTTTAAAAAGTCAGTTACCATTTGATGAGCTGCCCAAAGTAAAACAAATTGAACATATTGTTTGTCATATTCAAAATATCCCTGCAAGGTAATGATAAATCTCCCCAGTGTACTAATGAGGAAAATGAGACCAGAGAAGATAAAGTGCATTGCCAAAGATCAGGAAGCTACTAAGGAACAGACAGAATTCAAAACCAGTACTATAGGATTCCAGAGTCTTTATTTTAAGGATATTATAACCCCTACAGGTCCTGTAGGAAATGGGAAGCTACAGTAGGAAATTAAGAGTGGAGTATGGTATGTTGTGGAAATTATAGAAATACAATACCAAAAAAAAAAAAACCAATAAGCAGGCTCTTGCAATTAATTCAAAGATCTCATGATGAATTCGATCTCATGACGAAGAGATTAAGAACATGGGTGAGAGATTTCTGAGAAGTCTTGGGTCCTGACTGTCTGGTTATAGCAGGGGAGGGAAAGGAAGCCCAGAATAACTCCAATGCTATTAGCTTAGTCCATGGCATAGGTACCATATCACTTCCTGTTAGAAGCCCAGCAACATAGACCGCTTTGGCATTCACCTCTCACCCTCAAGATGCCTCCTGGGGTACCCGCAACTCTCTGTTCTTTTGTCTGAATGGGAGAAGGAACATGCTTGTCTCACTTTGAGGGAGAGTTGAAAGTGTCAGAGTCTCAAGAAGTAGCTCTCATCCAGTGTGAAGTGAGCACTTGGCTAACCGTCCCTATTTCTAAATGCCTTGTTCTTGGTGGCCCCCGGCCTGTGACGTGCTGGGTCCCAAGGTTGCCCAGGGAGACTGAGGTCCAGTAACCCAAGGCAGTAACTGGCTTGATAACAAGCCCCCCTGAGTTTTCTTTTCTTTCCTGCTTAACTTCCCCACGCCCCGTCTGGTATTTCTTAGCCTGGGCTCCCCAACGCACAACTGGCACTTGAATATTTGTTCCAGTGTCTGCTCATGGCAATGTCTAAAAAGAGAGGGAAAGACAACTCTGAGGGAGGAGAAGCTGAAATAGAGGACAGTAAGGAGGTCAAGAGAGGCTGGGTTTGGCCAGCATCCTGAGCACAAACTGGATACTCCAAATTGGAGAGGAAAGTGCCCATTCCTGTGAGGCAGAAAAGGAAGAGCTGGTGAAGAAGGTGTTGTGAAATGGAGCTGAGAATAGGATCCACATCTGTGGATGTTTTCTCCTCTGTGGCAAAGAAGGCAAATTTATCTACTGAGTATGGGGCGTTAGGAAACTAGACAGGCCTTCTGGAGAGACTTGAGTGGAAGATTCTCTTGGAAGCCAAACTGCTAACAGGAGGTTTAACAAATAATACATGAAATCAGTCCTTTTTTTTTTTTTTTGTCTTCCTTTTTGTGAGATTGACTTAATAATTCATCTCTTCTACTTAATTCTGTGTCTGTTATATTCTTTTTTAAATATTTATGTTTTAGGAGAGTGCAATTAGAGGAGGGCAAGAATGAGGGAGACAGGGGATCAGAAGTGGGCTCTGCACTGACAGGTTGATAGCAGTGATCCCGATGTGGGGCTCAAACTCATGAATTGAGAAATCATGACCTGAGCTGAAGTCGTACACTCAACCGATTGAGCCACTCACATGCCCCATGGTTATTAAATTGTTTAATTTCCAGGATCTCTTTTCAACAATTTAGTAAAAGGTAATTTAATTTAATTTTCTCTGAGGTGATTTCTTTTTTCCTGGAGAATCCATCTGACTCCTACCTAGGGAAGTATATTGAAACTCTATAAAGGAAGAGAAATAGATGTCACATGACTTAGTGTATAGAATTTCCCTCAATTCTCTTCCTCTTTGTATAGTACCCACCCTTGGCCACTTCACTGCTTAGAGTTCCAATGTTCAGAACCTTTTGGTTCACTTTCACCATAGATGGTTGTACCGTTCACCTCCAGCCTAGGCTAGGAAAGAATAGTTCTCTAACTGCATAAGCTGGTAGGTAGGGACCTGAAGGGTTAATTGGTGATGTTACAGATATAATGCAATCTTTACTTTTAGTCACTGGTCTTACCCTTTCCTCTATTGGTGCTGCCAGTAGTTCCTGAATAATTTTTAGGGGCAACCTAGCCTCCATATTATCAGTATGTACATACCTGACTTCACACATGATGTTGAAATAATTATTTTTCTCACCCATGAGCTTCCTATTTTATCTTCTCTTTTCAACATTATATATTATGATTTATGGTCATAATTGATGATTATATTATTATCTATATTATCTGTCTATCTATCTATCTATCTATCTATCTATCTATAGAGAGAGGGAGAGGTGGAGGGACAGAGGGAGAGGGAGAGAGAGAGAAGGAGAGAGAATGAGAACCCCAGGGGGACTCCAGGTTCATCACGGAGCCCCATGCAGGGCTCAGTCCCAGGAACCTGGGATCATGACCTGAGCTGAAATCAAGAGTCGGATACTCAACCGACTGCACCACCCAGGCATCCCAATATATTTTCCACTTTACATATCATATTTTGTATTGATATTCAGGTGATTTTCAGAAGAATTATGTAGGAAAATGTATCTACAATGTCATCGTGTCTTAATAATTTTATACACTAACCACCAATACCGAGCAAAGAATATAAGCAACAGCATATATAAACTATATATACTATCCCCAAACAGGGTTAAAGTGATCGGTGGAGATTCTGGCATTAATAAGGGAAAAAACATTCAAGATTTAATTTCAAAGAGACGTATTCGATGCGGGAACCATTCTGGGGTATTGGTAATGAAATGAATATCATGGAGTATTTAGAACTGTTTAAAGAGACTGGCAAGAAAGAGTTTACAGTGTTTTAGGTGTGGGTTTCTCTGTTTATAAGCTGTTTCTCTTGTTTCAGTCCAGTATTTAAAATTCATTGATATTTTCTTTTTTTTTTCTGATGCACGGGAGCACCAACATAGTGAAGGTAACATCCAGCACTTTCTTTAACACTCATTATTTGCCAGGTCATGGAGTTCACAGTTTTATTAATTTCTGTGCAAATGAAATTTGGGTGTAAAGCTATTTTTCTCTTGAATTTAAAGATTGCTTGCTCGCTAACCTAAACTGTAAGAGCAGGTCTGTTGTTTTCTTTAAAACCATAGACACACACACACACACACTCAACTATGAAACAATTGCCAAAAGTAAAGATAACATTATCTTTCAAATACACATATTAAAGTCTGGTATTTGGTTAAATCAATTAAGGAGAGCCAGATACTGAATATTCTAAATTATCTAATATGCTTGCACAATGCATATGTTTTGGCTTATAAAGTTAGAAAAAAAGCTTTTTTTTTACAAGATTATCACATACTATAATAATGTAATTACATGTATTTACACTAATTATGCACTTACATGTAATTATGCTAATTATGTAAGTACATGACATTTGATAAAATATTACTTTGAAATTCACTCAATAAAAGCAGAATGAACTGGATGGTAGAACTCTGTGCCAATAACCAAGGAAGGAAAATGAAAGGTCTTAAATAAATGATCTCTACAGTCTATTTTTGGTCTAAAATCCTCTAATTCTCAAATTTTAACAGTACAGCAGAGAGCCGTGGGCACCACATTTGAAATTTTAGGTACGTCTTTTTGGTTTAGGAAGATTTCCTTTTTTATTTTTTATTTATTTTTGTGTTTTACCCCTTCACAGCTAGTGGATGGAGATTTCATGAAAGCAATGATCATGATTTAATTTTCCTAAGCAAACTTAAATATAAATATAAGCGAGACTGTAAACCTGCTCTTTGTCTAACCCAGTAGCCCCGACCCGGCTGTTAAAGTTCGACGTCTGAAATGACAAGAAGGATTTCCTGGCACACACCAGTCTTCCAGTGACAGCCAGTCCGCGCATCTGCTCCATCTGTACCTCAGACAGAGGCAGAGGCAGGATATGAGGAATTTTGGTTGAGTCTCAAGGGGCCACCGTCACCCAAGGTTGAATAGCGTATATGTTGTCCAAGGTTCTGAATAATATTCCTGCCATCCGTTTTCAGAGTTAGGAGAGGAAAGTGAGGATGAGCAGTAGAAGGCTCTGATGCTATTGTGGACAGCTCAGGATACTCAGGCCTCCGTCTGTTCCCAGAAGAGCTCTTCTCCCAGGACACTGACCTCCAGGAAGCTTCCTTAGAAACCACGTTCGGAGTTGTGGCGATTCGGGGTAGGGAAAAAGATCTAGGCCCATCAGTCTGGAGTCTAATTTCATTTTCCTTGACAAATCATTAATAAGCACTAACTATGTGAAAAGTGCAAGCTCTACCTTCAAAGACCTTACAGGATAATATTGACAAAAGACCAAAAAAAAAAAAAAAATAACAGCTACAATTATAAGACTAAATAGCCTGCTCAGATCAGGAACCATCAGAGTAGTTAAAAAAACCAAAGTTTTTAAACATTCCTTTTCTTCCTAAATCATCTGAACAGTGCAACACTTCACCATTTGTAAAAGTTTATCTGTGCTGCAGTCATGTTTAATCTCATACAGAGACGTGGGCTTGCAAGACGTGGGCTTCTCTTACTCATTGAACAGGCTTATTATAATCATTATTTTTGATTATTATATTTATTATTATCATTATTATTAGAACACATTTTTTTACAATTTGTGAACTTGTTCTAGAATTGAGAAAAGTAGGATGCTGGAAATTAATTGTGTTGGGGGCACCTGGGTTGCTCAGTTAAGCGTCTGACTTTTGATTTCGGCTCAGGTCATGATCTCATGGTTTGTGAGTTCAGGCCCCACATTGGACTCTGTGCTGGCAGTGTGGAGCCTGCGTGGGATTCTTTCTCTTTCTCCCTCTCTCTCTGCCCTTCCCCCGCTCACGCTATCTCTCTCTCTGAAAATAAATAAATAAACAAAAAAAATTAAAAATAAAAGAAGCTAATTGTGTTGAAGGTGGAGTACTTATGTTATCAACAAAGGTGCCTGCCAGGGATGGAAGGCTGGGTGTGAAATGATAAATTTTGTGAAAGCACTTTGATTACTGCTAAGGCATTCAGATACCTAATTGTTGGTATTTGAATCTGTCCACCTCCTCTTAAAACTTATGCATGTGATCCCCCAAATGGAACCAAAAATGATGTCTCAGATCTTTGTCTTCCTGAGAAAAGTCTGGTGGGGTTACATACATTTTATATTTTTCACTTGAAGCTTTAAGGGAAGACTATGGAAACTGATTTACACCTGAATGTACGCAGGCGTTAAAAATAGCAGCATCAATGTGTGTTTAATCAGTATGTTTAAGAACTATTCTAATATCTGTTCATCAGGTATTTGGAACAGCAGTTTGATAATCAAAATGCTAATCTGCACAGACCATTTGTAATCTGGCTGTGCTTGTAATAAATAAATCTTGAAAACTAATATGTATTCCTTATGTTGCTGTTATTTGGATAGGAAGAAAAGAGCCTCTAAATTCTCTTATAAACCAAAGAACCCATCTCCTCCTTGTTTGTATTCCTTTCTCATAAATCCTACCAAACAGATGTGTACACTTGTTGTCAGCTGTATTTGTCACTGTACAGGCTGCCTCTTGCCAGCTTGTCAGCATGTCGTTAGGCATGATTCATTGTGTGCTGTCGGTCCTGTAGTTTCTTTACAAAGAAGCAAATCTGACTTCCGGGCCTGAATAAAGAAGTCATCAGGGTAGTAATCAGTGATGTACAGAATTTATCTAGTCCAGTAGAGCCTGACACCTTCTAGCTCACCTTTTGGTGAGTCAGCGTCCCAAGCTTGAACAATATCGAATACAAAGGAAAAAAAATTTAAAAAGTAGGTATTGAAGTATTTCTCAGATTAAAAAGTAAAGTAAATACATTGATATTCAAGGTTCTCTCTAATAGAATGGTTAGACTTTTCAAATGTCCTTTATCACAATAGAATCGAAGCTCCTGGGGCTATCAGAGTGCTGAACTATTTTCCAATTACCACATCGTAAAACTGCTCATAGAAGATGATGCATAGCCTGGAATAAATTGAGATTTCAAATTCCACGTCACTTCGTAAATCTAGCTCAAGCCAAACTCATCAACATAATCTAGTTCAGCTAATGAGGATGATTTATACCAGAACAAAATATTGTTGGCTCCAGAGGTGGTGACAGAGGATGGGGTAGAAAGACACTGGGGGGCAAAGATATATAGCACATCTAAATCTCATCGATGTAGAACTAGTCTCATTATGGACTTTTATGTAGAGTAACCAGTTGGTTAGAAATGGTCGATTATTCACTCAAGAGGTTTTTTCCTGGTTTTTCCTTTCTCCTTCTCTGTAGCATCTACAACACGGTGCTAATAAAGTATTTGTAAAATACAGGACAGAGTGACAAAACATTATTTCTTCTTCATGCAGTTTTAGCTGCCAGTAAAGCATCAGTGATCAGTCACGGGAAGCGGATATGTTTTCATGCTTGAAACAGTTCTTGCTATTTCAGAAGAAACAATTGCTCTAAAATATAAATAAAACTAAGTTCTGATGAAGAACTGCCACTTGCAAAGTACCCTTTTCTAAAAAGATATTTATTTATTACTTGAGAGAGGGAGACAGAGCGTGAGCAGGGGAGGGGTAGAGAAAGAGAAGGAGACACAGAATCTGAAGCAGGCTCCAGGCTCCGAGCTGTCAGCACAGAGCCTGACATGGGGCTCAAACTCATGAACCGTGAGATCATAACCTGAGCCAAAGTTGGATGCTCAACTGACTGAGCCACCCAGGCGCCCCAATAATACGCTTTTTTTAAAATAACCTGTATGTGTATACTCATACATATATCACCTTTATTCATAAATGTGTACCTTGCATTAATTTCTAAATAATTACTTCTCACTTATTTTGTGCTGGACATTACTCTAGGTATTGAAGGTATAGTAAAAAATGAGTTAGACCTTACTTCTTCCCCTAAGAAACATATATTCATATGGGGAACATTTACATAATATGTATTATTGGACATAAATTCTTCTTTTTATATATATTTTTGCAATGCATATTGTATGTAAGGTGGATACGAATCAGGTTATATCTAATTTAAATATACTCATTGGATTGAAGACCCAGAGGGATCATCTGCCCCATGACACTTAAGAAATCTCACAGGAACATACATATACATACATATTCACGTATGATGAATGTCTAACATAAGACAGTGATTTACGTGAAATAGGTTTATTTTTTTAAATTAATGTTTATTGATTTTTGAGAAAGAGAGATAGAGTGCAAGTGGGAGAGAGACAGAGAGAGTGGGAGACACAGAATCTGAAGCAGGCTCCAGCCTCTGAGCTGTCAGCACAGAGCCCGATGTGGGGCTTGAACTCACGTACCACAAGATCATGACCAGAGCCGAAGTCGGCCGCTTAGCTGACTGAGCCACATGGGCGTCCCTGAAATAGGTTTATAGGATAAGAGCAATGACATTTAAGATTTCAGGTTGTCCTTCTTTCCATCAGGGTTTTATAACCAGTGTTACATCTGTATTTTGAATGTTGGGACATCAACTCTACAGAGAAGTACACATTTTATTTTTATTTTATAAATGTATCAGTGATGAAAGAAAGACATTTTTGAACCTGACAATAACTATACAACAAGACTATTTCACCGTTTTTGACAACCAGCTTTGTTAGTGAACTCCCTCTTGACATTTCATTCCAGACTCTGAACTGAAATCCTTCAGTATTTTCTGAGCTGTTCTCTTATTTCCCTCTAATACACCACCTAGTGTCACCAAATGGAGTAGAGTCACAGGCGTTAAGACTTTGGCTCATTCATCTAGTCCAACTGAGGCTTGACTTTCATGGAAACAACAATGAATGATGTTGAGGCTTGACTGGAAATACCCCTACTGATGAGTTCTTATCTCTTATCGGAGCCCTTTTTCACCTCCGGACAGGTCGGTTGCTAAACCTTTCTTTCTTATATTCAGCTAAAATCTGTCATCTTATATCTTTCTACCCATTTTGGCCAAATCTGTCCATTGTTGCCTCTCAAAGTGGGTGTAAATCATTTTTCTTTGATGAGTGCCATGGAGAAAGCCAATTTCTCTTTTGTATCACTAATCATAATTAGCAACCACCTATGTATGAAGTTATTGACTTCATGTCAGCTAACTATATCTATGAAATTATATGAATTGGCAACTAATTATGTATGAAGTTATTGACTTCATGTCCATTTTCTCCAGAATCTTGTCTTTTTCATCACTTCATCAGTATTAGCACAATGCTTAGTACATAGAGAGGTTTCAATAAATATTTGTTGATGAACATGTGTGAATGATTTGATATTTTAGAGTATTTTGTCCTATGACTTAGGTATTGTACACCAGAAGCTATCCCTGAAATAAAGATGTGTTTGCAAGTAACCTTTTTAAGGGGGGGGGGGGTGATCCAGGGGAAAATGGTAAGAGTGCGGGAGGTTGAACTTGGGGGTAGGAAGCCAGTTAAGGGGGAGATCTCATGTAAGGTTTTCTAAAAGGGTGAATTTCAGCCTGATTCTGCAAGTATGCTGAGAAATTGATAATAGCAGGGGCACCTAGGTAGCTCAGTTGGTAAAGTGTGTAAAGTATGCTGAGAGTTGTTAATCTGGAACAAGAGAGCTGAGCTTTCATGACCCGGCCTGCGTCATTAACTGGGTAAGGGCCAGTACACCCAGTGCTGGTAGGGTCCCAGGTGCTTCTCACCCTCTGTGCCTAAGGAACAAAGGGTAACTTGACTCCAGTGTCTCGAAGCCTTCTGCTGAAGAAAAGCTGTAGGTGTTGGGAGTTAAAAACAAAGCCACATAGAAGATCAGGTGTAGGTGTATACAAATAAAGATAAAAAATGGCCCTCGCTGATCTGGATCGAATATCAGTATCATTACAGTCTGATCTTGAAAATTCTTCTTCCTAGGCTCAGTATTCTAGTCTATGAACAGTGTCACATTATGTATTCCATTCACCTCCGAATCACCCTCCTCTGAAGGGGCTTCAGTCTCTTAGATTTTAATCTCGACCAAAAAGAAAAACAAAAGTAACATGAATTCTGTATGCTATTATTAATTACTTTTTCATTTATTTTTTTAATGTTTATTTATTTTTGAGAGAGAGAGACAGAGCATGAGCAGGGGAGAGACAGAGAGAGAGGGAGACACAGAATCTGAAACAGGCTTCAGGCTCTGAGATGTCAGTGCAGAGCCTGATGCGGGGCTTGAACTCACGAACCATGAGATCATGACCTGAGTCGAAGTCAGACGCCTAACCAACTGAGCTACGCAGGTACCCCTGCTATTATCAATTTCTAGGCAAAAGTCGGATCCTCTGGATCTCACAAAATGTCTAATTCAAAGTCAACAATATATATACAAATTCATACATTAGCTTCTTTTCTGAAAAGAAAGTGAGGCCCACATAGGATTCTGGGATAATGACTTAAGACTGATACTCAAAGGAAAACTGGGCAGAAACTAAAGACACGGAAATACACTCTAAGAAAATGTGAAGCCAAATATTGGAGCTTTCCCAGGGGTATAAGACTCAAATGAAAAAGAAAAATATGTGAAATGAAATGGTCTGACAAACCATTTAAGTCCCGTGATTGTAAGGTTCACATGAATGACATGCCAATCTACTGATCCCAGGATTTCTGGTAGTAAATTTTAAGATAAATGAAGAAATTGAAGCAAAACAAAACAATGAAAACTTGACAGTTCATGCTAATTTACTACTTTGAAAATAAAAATGTTAAAACTTCCAGGCAGTTCCAAATAAAGAGCTTTTGTTTCTAATACAGCACTTCAGATGATACAGGCTGGGCTTCAGTTCTATCTGAAACTTTCTCTTTTCCTATTCTATCATTCTTCAGACTGTGAGGCCACATTCTTCAGGGGACTAAAGAAGGCCAAGTGATCAGGGGAAGCTGGCAGGGGACTTTGAAGTGAAGGTAGATGTAAGGATTTAGAGCTCCTTCTCATTCCCAACATCAGACCTGCCTTTCTTGATGTATTTCTGGATTTTAGTTTAGGAGTCTGACTGGGACTTTAAAAAAGAGAAAGACAAATGTGAAAAAATAATGAAAGTAGCCCTGTCAACTTTTCATTTTCTCCTGAGGTGGGGGGTGACCCGGGAATTCTTTCAGGATTACTCAGTATTGAAAGCAGAAGTTTCAGAAGAATGTCTATTTTGCCTTTTTCTTTCCCCTGACATTGTGACTCCAATAGAGACATACTCTGATCTAAGAAAACAAGTACTTAATGATGATGAATGGAAATTTTACCCCAGATAGGCATTTCAAGTGAATTTCCTTTAACTAGCAATGCATTTTCATGGCTACATTCAATTCCTCAAAAAATAAAGAGGGATTTTTCACTAGGAAAAATTATTTATTAATTGTTGACTAGTAATAATACAAAGATGTTTTTATAGGAATTGTATCTCATAAAAATATGTGTATGTAAATATGTATACTGATTTACTGCATTTAGAAACAAACATTTTGTATTGATTCCTAATTGCCTGCCCTGGATGTGAGCATTTTACATTTAATGGATGTATACAATGTTCATAAACGGGGCTAAACAACTAAGTGGTCCATGCTCACACATCTCAGAAGTGTTGAAGTTGAGGTTTGAAGCGGAGTAATCTGGTTCCAGAGTCTTTGCTTTCAGTTAGCATCCTGCACTAGTCTCTATATTTTATCCTGTCCTTAATAAATACATCACATTATCAGTCACATGAAACCAGCAGTGAATTTGGAAAATAATTACTCCTTCTTTGCTGGCATTTTTGGCCCAAGGTGATCACTAATATTTTAAATTTAGGTTTCTAGATACAAAACAAAGTTGCAAATGAGAAACATATAGAAATTACAGAAACCAGTTTTTGAAGGAAAAAAAAAGACACTGCAGATGATTTAACATAAAGTTCTCATTTTATGGATCAGGAAGATGGAGGGAATTCATGAATGGGACAGGCTCTAGGAACTGAGTCCCTGGTTTCCACATGGCTGTTCTGTTTTACTTCTCAAAAACACAGCAAATCCTCACACACACACACACACACACACACACACACACACACACACACAAAATAAAATAAACAATTGAAATTATAATTTAATTCCTAAAAGCTTCCTTTTCAAATTACCATCTTTAGTCTTGTGTATTGATCTCTAATTTGGACTATTCATTCTTCATTATTTTTAAGTCAGAAAGTGAGTTGGTAAGGCTACTCTTTTATTTAAAAAAATTAAGTTTATTTATTTATTTATTTTGAGAGAGAGAGAGAGAGAGCACAAGCTGGAGAGGGGCAGAGAGAAAGAGAGACAAACCTAAGCAGGCACCACACTGTCAGTGCAGAGCCTGACATGGGGCTTGAACTCACAAACTGTGAGATCATGACCTGAGTGGAGATCAAGAGTCAGACATTTAACTGTCTGCGCCACCCAGGCACCCTAATAATGCTACTTTTTTTTTATATATATTTGCTTATGTTTAACCAGTATTTGAAGTGCTTTGTGAGTGAGTTTTGATATACGGTGTGGGCATCCACTTGCAGGTGGGGTAGAATGGCCTTTGAGAGCTCAACAGTCCCATTGAGAACAAATGGAAAAGCTGGGGGAAATTTTAAAAAGATTAATGGCATCAAAGAGATTTTCATGTAATAAGGATTAGAGATCCTTCCAGAAAAGAAGGTCACGCTGGGGGTCATGGGATGGGGGGACTGTGCAACGTTGGTGGGTTCATGGATCTGGAGCTCTGAAATCGGTGGCTCAGAAGGCTCAAAGGAATGGCAGTGTTTGCCCTCAATGCTTTTGCTAGGTTTTGAATAAGTGGGAAGCTAGAAAGCTTAGTGGTAAATCTTTGAAAAGCAGAGCAGAGGTTAGAGTAGTGGGAAGGCAAGGTCTCTATAATAAAAGGACCCCACAGAGTAGGAGAAAATATTTGTAATACATACAGGTTACAAACTATTTGTGCTAAACTGCATATTAAGTTCTCACCAATCATCTAGTAAAAGATAATGCAAAAGTAAAACAGAAAGAGAATCTCCAAAGGCAAATAAAAAACTTAGAACTACAATTCAGTGCTGCTGTATGTCACTAGAATGATGAACATGGAAAATAATATCAAGAATTAGCTGGTATATAAAGCCACTGACTCTCATCTGTTGCTGTGTGGAGTGTAAATTGGAATAACCAGATGGATAGACGTTGGCATTATCTTCTAAATCTCTTGAAATGGCTGCGTTTTGTAAAAATTTGTTGATTTATAATACTTAAATTGTGTGCCTTTCTCAGTCTGAATTGTATACTTCAATGAAAATGTCAGTAAATATAAAATAAGTGTAGTTGGAAAGAATGAAAATGTAGAACTCCTAACCTGCCTTATTATATATTACTTATTCATAAAATCATTAATATATTCAATAATGAATAATTTGACAACACGTGTCTTGAGATCCTGGAGTATATTTAAAGTGCAAATGTGAGTATACCCTATTGTATTAACACTGTTTAACCTCAATTAGCCATTATTGTTACTAAAATGTCACTCTCATATATATTGACTTCAAGAGAAAAGACGCGGCCTTTAATCTCTCACTGTTAAAGAGAATTTTAACCAAGATTGCAATTCTCTTTTTAAAAAACCAGCTTCGCGAAGCACAGTGGACCTTTAGCATATGTGCCTTTAATATCCCTAGTTACAGTCACTAGGAATACTTCCTGAAGGTTCGTGACATGTATTGATTTGTAATTTTGTTGAGACGCAGATTTGAACCCTCTTGGCCTCGTGTGTCAGTCACTCAGCTGAGTGTGCCTCTCAGTGTGTTCATTATTTCCTTTAATGTTCTCCAGCTTTGACAGCACAGGGTGCATTTCTGAGTATTCAGACACGCCCTGCAACGGGTCAATTATTTACAAACCGTTCTCACTGCAATATCACAGTCTGTAATGTACTTAGTGAATTAGTTGATTAATGCATATCTTCTCTATTAGCCTCCATAAAGACAGCCATATATCTCCTGTTTCTAATTGGCCATTTTATCATCTAACATTATTATTTTATCATTATCAGATTGATTATCTTATCATTCTGCCAAGCACAGTGTCTGGTTTCTCAGTTAATGAAGAGGTGGATTATGTGCTAAAGAGCATCCTTAAGTTTGGGTATCCTCAAAGAGCTCAGCATATAATTTTTCAAAAAATAGAGTCAATATTAGATAAAAAAAGAAAAAAAAAACCTGTTGATTTGGAAGCATGGCAGTGGTAAGGACCAGTTGGCACTAGGCTTTTTTTCTTTCTTTGGATTGAATCTGGGCCAGTTCTGAAGAGTTATGAAAGGGATCTGGATTAAATAGAATTCATCTAGTTATTTAATATATGTGATATGTTTAAGACTATTTTTTTGTTCCAATAACTTAAAATAAAAATATTAGTGTGTATAACGTAATAACACTAAGCTTTTAATAAGCTTGCACTTAGTTAATACAGAGTAAGTTAGTCTATGATATCTTTATCTTATCCACATAGACCCCTGTGACCTTCACTAGTGATTCCTGGTTCCCCTGGAACCAACTGGGTGAGGTTGTCCAGATAGTTTGTCTTGTTGCTTGGTATTCTCAAGAACTGCCTTTACAGGGGCACCTGGGTGGTTCTGTCAGTTAAGTGTCCGACTTTGGCTCAGGTCATGATCTCACGGTTCATGGGTTCAAGCCCCGCATCAGGCTCTGTGCTGACAGCTCAGAGCCTGAAGCCTGCTTCGGATTCTGTGTCTTTCTCTCTCTACGCCCCTCCCCTGCTCATGCTCTGTCTCTCTCTGTCTCAAAAATAAATAAACTATAAAAAAATTATTTTAAATAAAAAAGAATTGCCTTTATATTGCTGAACTCTTTATTTCCAGAGTAATTATTCTCAGACTCTGGCACTTAACCAACAGTCACAGTATCACCTACAAACTTAGAAATAGAAATGAAATTCATGGGCCCTCTACCCAGAAACTCAGGAGACAGTACTCATGCTCTGTGCTTTAGTAACGCCTCTAGATGAGAGAACTAGAGAGAACCCACCTGAAGAAACATGGTTCTCTGAATTTCTGAACAGACAATTACTTCATGCTTGGTTTTACTAGATGCTGTAGAGATAAGAAAATACTCAGTGGCCAGTCCATATAGACCGTGTGATTTTCTTTTGGCACTTTTTATTAACCCATAAGGAGTTTGTTTTTCTAATGTGGAATAGCAGTCAGCTGCCTGTGTGGCATAATCTTGGTTTATCTGCATTATATCATGTCCCTGTTCAGCTTCAGAGATTGACTTCCTAATCTCTATCTAAAATAACCCCTCAGAGTGCTCGCTTTGGCAGCACATATACTAAAATTGGAACGATACAGAGAAGATTAGCATGGCCCCTGCACAAGGGTGACACGCAAATTCGTGAAGCGAAGAAAAAAAATAAATAAAATAACCCCTCAGAGACTGATGCGGTGGACCACACCTGCAATCATGAATTGCCTGAATTAAAAAATCCCTGTGACTAGGTCATACCCGAGGCAATTCAGGATCTCAGGAAGCTGGGGTGGGGTGAGAAGGGGGAGTTGAGAGGCGGTGGTTAAAGCCTTCTGTGTAGCTTCAATTTGCAACCAAGTTTGAGGACCAGAGAACTGGAGCAGGGGTCCCCAAGTGTGGTCCCCAGACCAGCAGCAACAATATTGTGTAAGAGCATACTAGAAATTCAAATCACTGAATCTCACCAAATGAAAATTTGTATTCCCCGCTGAAGACCTACTTAAAAAAAAAAGTCTGGGGATATCCCCAAACTCACTGCCGCTCTTGAAGTGTTTTAACAAACCCACCAAGTGATTCTGATGAAGTCTAAAGTTTTAGAATCACTAAATCAAAAGCATCTCACACTTCATGCTCAACATGGCACAAACTGAGAAATGGTGAAGGTACCATCGGAAGACTAGAGCTTTGTAAGGTAACCCCTCCAGTATTTTCGGGGTGAACAAGGATCTCTAGATATAAAATCTTCACCATTGTCACTATCAGTAATTTACAGTCATTACAATGTACTCCCTTCTCATCAAATGCTTCTTGACTCAAAAGCCCACCTAGAGGTGAACTCTTAGGGAAAGTTCTTTTGTAGAGAAGCTCCATTGGAAAGTACTGATCTGAAGACTCTCTATTACAGAAAACTGGATGCTGAAGGAAAACATGATGCTATTTATAGTTGCGTGTATAACTCATTAACCTTTGGAAACTCATTTCAATTGCAGCATCTGGTGTCAATGAGCTCTTATGACAGGATTAGCCTTGCCACTGACTTCTCAGGAGGGCCCCAGGACATGTATGAAAGTGTTCATGTGATGAACCTCTAGTGCCTTTCTACCTCTGCTCCCTGCAAGTGTGGAGGGCTGACACTGAGGGGTCTGTTAGGTTAAAGATATTCCAGCACTCTAGAAATTGGGAAGCTATTAAAATTCAGAGATAAAATTGTAATAATACTGCAAGTTCGAAAACTCAAATCTCATAGCAATAAACCATTTAAGAAGTAAAATGCTGGTTAAAAAAAATACCTTGCAACCTCAAGTTCATAGTCTGGCTGGTATTTTATCCATTTTATTGACATATTAACTTAAGAAACAAATATTTATGCTAAGTGAAGGAAGTTTTTCAGAGAAAGACAAATACCATATGATTTCACTCACATGTGGAATTTAAGAAATGGAACAGATGAAGAGAAGGGAGGAGAAAGACAGAGACAAACTGTCAAACTGTGAAACTCTCTTCACTATAGAGAACAAACTAGGGGAGGTGGGTGGGTTGAATGGGTGATGGGCACTAAGGAGGGCACTTGCGATGAGCACTGGGTGTTGTATGTAAAGTGATGTATCTCTGAATTCTACTAACTAACATTACATTGTATGTAAACTAAAAGGAATTTAAATAAAACTTGAAAGAAACATAAAAGAAAAATTTTAAATATTATAAAGATAGAAAAGCAAAAAAAAAGAAGGAAAACAAATATATATAAAGCACTTAGTGTGTGCAGAGGATTTTGTGACACAAGAAAGAAGAAATAGACCAAAGACATTCTTTGTTTTAAATCACATGATAATGTGGAGAAAGAATAAGAAGACATGAAATGAGACACAGAGTGAAAACAACATGGAATGCATTAGAGAATAGTTAAAAAAAAAAACTTTGGCAAAATATTTGGAGTCCGAATCATCGCAAGACTTACTGACCAGGTCAAAGACTTTGTACTTTATAAAGAGAAGAGACCTGACATTTTTTTTTCTCCATCATGGAATTAATATGACTGGAATGATTTCAGAATATTATTGTGAAAGAATCTTAGAATAGAGACACTTTCTCATCAGAATGAAAAGAGAAGTGGATTTATGTAAATCAGTTAAAAAAGTTGAAAGGTAAAACGGACTTGGACTTGAGTAATAGTGTGGTTCAAGTGGGGAGAATGAATGTTTGAGCAGGAAACAAAACAGAATGGCTAGAGATGGGGAACCTGAGTGTTGCCAGGAGGCAAGAGAGATGGGAGAGGTCCAGATGTCCCTAAAGCTAAGTGTAGCAGTTGAAAGGAGCAGAACAAGGGTGAAGAAGAAGAGAGAACAGGCTGTAAGTAACATTTGTGTGATGAATTTGATGTGCTGTTGGGAGAACAAATTCAAAGGGCAACACTGAAATTCTGCACGGGTGACATTTGTGGTATCTGTTTAGATTTGTCTACATAACACTAATTGTTGGGTCCATGGATTTCCCAGAGTGCCAAAGACAGTTTAAAAGCTTTTAGTTTTTAAGAGACTTTAAGAAAACCAGGCAGCAAATGAGATGGATAAGCTGATCAGAAAAGGTAGAGAAGAAAATAAGTGAATTCAAAGTCAATGGGACAATCTGACAAAGAGACAGATTCTAGTATCAATGAGATAGTAAATAAGAAAAAACAATAATGCTGAAGATATGGTCAGGAGGAGTTAGTGTACAAGAAGGTCATTGGATTTCAAATAGGAAAAACAATATTGCTGAGGATATGGTCAGAAGGAACTAGTGTCAGAGGTCACTGATCAGAAGTCACTGACGGCCTTCACAATGTGTTCTCACTTAGTGAAGCCAGAAGACAGATGATAGGAAGCTGAGTAAGTGAGAGAGTAGAAAGTGTGGAATACACTTTTAAGATGTTTGATGGGGGAAAGGTGAAATAAGAGGAAGAGAAAAGATGGAAAATATATATACTAGCAGAGATTCTAACCATTGTTTTAATGCTGTGTCATTAAGAAGATAATTAAATATTAAGAGGCAATACTGTAAAATTCACAAAGATCAGAGAAATTAGTGCACTGACAGAGTAGAGCCTGCTTGGGATTCTCTCTTCCTCTCTCTGCCCCCCTGATAAATAAGTAAACTTAAAAATTATTTCAAAAATCGTAAACACTACATAGTATATCCATTTATAAATAAATGAATATCATCATTGATTCATAGACTCGAAGAATGCAAAGTGCTATATACTGTTACACATTTTAACCACTCACTAATTCATAAGGCAAAATGTCTTACTATTGAATTACTAGAATGGTCTTAGAGTTTTGCCTCAAACCAAAATATATCTAACTGTAACTTTCACCAACTGATGTTAATTTTATTCTTATGATTAACTTAGTTTTCTACTCACCTTCCATAAGCTGAATCCTCACATATTTCATAATGGCATTTAGGGACTTAATAACCCCATAAAACTAGATTTTCTAATTCAGAGTATATATTTCCAGTTTTTTAAACATTTCTTATTACATAATATATAATATCACAGCTGCAATATAAGCTTAGAAAGTTTTCTATATATATTTTTATGTTTATTTTGAAATATTTCAAACCTATAGAAAAGTTCAAAAAGAAATTAATGAACACCATCAAGATTTTTTTAAAAAAGTTAAATGTTCTGATAGTTTTTCTGAAAACAAAACAACACAGATACAAGAAGAGCCCTCTTTTATAGCCTTTTTTTTGGATACAATTTGCCTCCTTTACTGAATAAAGTAACCGCTATTCTCTGTTTTTAAACTTTTACTACTGCCTAGGCCTATATATAGTAAACCGTGCCTGTATCGTCTTAATATTTTGAGCTCCCCTTATATCGTTGGGTCATGAAGGTAGTTTTCTCTCTCCTTTCCTTTTCAGATTCTTCTTTGAAAATGGATTTACTTCTCAACTTTATCATCCTGTAGTCTAAACCTTAATAACAGAAAATGGTGATTACAGATGACTAGATTTTATAGAACCCTATGTCCATATGCCTATTTCTCCCACAGAAGCATTTTGCTGAGTGTATTGAATGACAAGAGAATGACTCATTTGTTTGTGTATCTTTTATTTTACAAAAGTTAGATATTTCAAAACGTCCTTTGAAGTTAATAACACAACCTTTGCTGTTCTCAAGAACTGATTTAAGGTAGCAGTTCAAATTACTTCTTCATGGTAAACTGAAAACATAATTTCTTTGTATGGTGGAAAAAATACTGTATGGTCTCATACTGGAGAGAGTTCAGAAACTTGGTTTGGAACCAAGAGAACTTGGCATATTCTGTGTTTGTTCACTTTTGGTATCTACTTGGGCAAATGGGTATGTGGACTGCTTTTCAACTGATAAATGGCAGTTTTTAGTATTTAGGCAGTAGGTTTTGTCTGAGTCTTTCTGACAGAAGTAATTTCTAAAGACACAATTCCCAGACATCTGTTTCTCCACCCTTTGGTTTATTCAGTTTTCATAATATATATCATGTTAAAGTTCATATTTAAAGTATTAATTATAAGGGTGCCTGGGCGACTCAGTCGGTTGACTGTCCGACTTCAGCTCAGGTCATGATCTCACAGTATGTGGGTTCAAGCCATGCATTGGGCTCTGTGTTAACAGCTCAGAGCCTGGAGCTGCTTCAGATTCTGTGCCTCCCTCTCTCTCTGCTCCTCCCCCACTTGCTCAGGGGTGCACTCTCTCTCTCTCTGTCACTCAGAAAGATGAATAAACATTAAAATTTTTTAAAAAAATAAATGAAGTATTAATTACAGGTCTGGCAAGGGGGGAGAAAAAAGAATCTTGTGTGAAGGGGGTGGGTCAGGATGAGGAGAAAGTAATAGATAAGTAATGTGGATGGAATTTGTTTGAAAAGACTGATATTTCTTTGGAAGATTAGCCTGAGCTGTTTTTTTGTTTGTTTGTTTGTTTGTTTGTTTTATTTTTTTTAAGTGTCTTGTGAAGTTTGCTGGTTTGCCTCTGTCCTTCTTTGGAGGGTAACTATCTTTCATTTTTGATTTAATTGTTCAGAACATAGCAGTGTGATAAAAGTTTTTTATGGAAATTTCTCACAGCAACACAATCAATCATATTTCCAACTCATGTGCCGTCTTGAGCCTCTGAGCCTCAAAGACTTTTTTCTGGGGAGCTTCCTTGTTAAATTAGCACTGATCAAAGGCTAAAACATTTATCATGCTTATTAGTGAATAAACCTAGCAGCAGGTATCCCAAGTGAGGAAGCAAATCCTCATTTCCTGCAAGAATGAATTGGAAATTATCCAAACTGCTTGCAAACATTTTTCAGGAGTGACGAATTGTCAAAAAGAAAGCAGCTGCTAGATGTGGCAGCAACCAGAGTTGGGGGGGGAGCATCTTTCTAAGGTACCTTCAAACTAGCCCGTGGGGATGTTCTGCGGTTTGAATTACTCTAATTGCCTTGAAATCCTGCATCAGCTGACCTTACCGATGAGCTTCAGAATAATATCCCGACTAAGACCATTTTGAAATGGCACATTTTTCACCTTTGCTCTTCCTACCCCTTGTTGTTGTTGTTGTTTACAAGAACTCAAATTGACAAGTACCAAATTGACAGACTTTTGTTTCCATTTATTGCAAAATGCCCAGTGCTGGTTTTATAGGAGGTACTGTCTCATCAGCATAATTTAATCAGTTAGCGGATGTAGCGATGGAGGGAAATACACACTGAAAATCCTTTTCTCCAGATTTAAACTTTGTTAATAAAAATTAAAACACGAAAATCCTTGGCTCAGTTGGCTCACATTTTAAAACCTTAGGTCATATTTAAGAAGATTACATTTTAAAAAGGTAGCAGTGCTTAAAACTTTACTCAGGCAATTATGAATGAATGAATGAATGAATGAAAGCTAAAACTAATCAGAGAACTATTTAAGATATGCATATATGTTACAAATTACACAGAGTTGAAATCTAGGATTATTTCTTATAATTTAAAGAAGTTCATGGCTGTGCAAAACAAATGCATTCCCTTTGTCTCAGAATTGTGATAAAGTATATCATACTTAGGAAGATTATTACTTAAGAGCAAAACAGAACCTTTCCTTTGCAAATACAACTGAATTGCATTTAGCAAAGAAGAGACAATATATTTTTGGCAGACTTAAAAACAATCAGATCCAATATGAATGTATTTTTTAAATGTTTTAATGTGGTTTTTGAGAGAGAGAGAGAGAGAGAATGAGTGGGGGAGGGGCAGAGAGAGAGAGGGACACACAGAATCGGAAGCAGGCTTCAGTCTCTGAGCTGTCAGCACAGAGCCTGATGTGGGGCTCCATCTCATGAACTATGAGATCATGACCTGAGTTGAAGTCCGGTGCTTAACTAACTGAGCCGCCCAGGCACCCTGCTTTGGTCAGATACATGTGGTAATAACAGGCTATGTCATAAATATAAGCACATGATGGGAAGGAGGTATTTACAAAAAATATTATAAATGATCAGGTACTATTTATACTTGCTCCATTTAATATGAAAAGACCAGTTATCACTTCCGACAGTTTTAACTCCAGTTAGAGTCTAACTAACCTTTGACTAATTGTAGACACCCCAGTTTACGAAGCGTATGTGCCTCAGTCTTCCATGCATCTTGAAAAGCCAACTGGAACCTTCTATTAAGTCTAGACCATGTCATCATTTTCAGTATGGATTTGAACACCCCGCAGGTCTGTCTTTCCTTGTTTAGTTATCATTGCATCCATAATATTGAAACTAGTTGGGAACAAAAAGGAGACAGAAAATAAATCAGTTCTGTACCTGGTCAGAGAACTTTCTCTCAGTTGTAACAAGATTTCATGTTTCACAGCTTAGAAAAATATCCAGAACTGCATCTCTAGCGTTCTTATAAATTCGTAACTCCTCTATTTTCAAAGACTCAGGTCCTAATGAGGACTTTCCAGTTAATGCTGATTCTACAACCACAGGCTACCAGATCCATTGTAGAGTCTCTTGTCCCCCAGTGTCTCTCAGAGTCACCCTCTTTTATATCTAAACCGCTGCCCCTTTATTCTAGGTTTTCATTATTTCACACCTGCATTCCTGTTATAGCCTTTTTGTTGCTTATTCATCTCTAGATTTTCCCCTCTAGGACAATATTGTTACAATAGCTTCTTTATGTAAGACCCATTCAGGAGCAAAAGGGGGTTTTCTCTTTTTGCCATTCAGGCACCTGTAAGTCTGTTTTCACCTTACATGGTCCAGGCCACTCTTTGTCCTCATTATGGGCCTTGTATCCCAGCCTAAATTATTCGCTCTCCTTTACAAGGGTCCCTTGACTCATTCATCAAGTACATATGAAGCATACACTGTATGCATATCTGAACCTTTGTTTCCGTATTCTGTTCCCCTCTCAGACCTCATCCTCTGTGCTTTGGATTGAAACTCTTATCCAACACGAGACATCTCCCTCTACTGCAACCCATCATCATTTCTATCTTTACTAATATCCTCTTGCCCCTCGAGTCAGTATGGTAGGTTGAGGTTAATATTTTTCATTACTTTCTTAACATCTTGCACTCTACAACTTAAAACTATTTAATTGTAGGGATTTATGCTGGATAAAGTTATAGGTTTCTGTTGATTTACGTACCATTTTGTTATCTTTCATATTGCTAAGTGCCCCAAAGCATGCTAATTTATTCACGAATATGGAGAATATCAAATAATCCAGTGAACATATAGGGCTTAGAATCACTCATCACATAACTGAAAGAAATATGAAAGTTGTCCCATCTATATTCTCGTCTGATGCTTGGTTTCTTCAAGAACATCTCAGAAAGTAACCCCACAGCTCATCAGTACCACCCATATAAACTATATTATCTAAAATATCCACTAATGCCAATGCCATTTTCTTTGCCTGAATTTTACTTTTCAGTTGGTATAAAATAAGGCTGGAGAGGAGGTATCGTTAATTTGTCACTTCAGATCCTCATATTACTTACTTTAGAAAATTTATATTAATACCAAAAGTACTAAATACAATAGGATTTTAGGATCCTATATTTGGCAAATTCTATGATTATGCTGCTTTCACACATATACATTAGGTCTAAGCATTTTCTGGTTTTTGCAGTCATAGCTGTAATAAATTAAGGTTCCCATTTGAAACAAAAACTTTCTTTTCGAGTAAAAAAAAAGTCACAATGTAAGAGAAATAATGTCCGATTTGTTTCTCGTGCACATAGTGTTCAGCTCTTCTTTGACTATGAAATAAAATTGCAGATTATTATGTTTGCATATAATTTAGTTTTTTCAAATGTACAGTTATTGTTTTGAGTCACCATAACTTAGACATTGAAAGTAGAAGTTGAGGGGTTCCTGGAAGGCTCAGTCGGTTAGGAGTCCAACTTTGGCTCAGGTCATGATCTCACAGCTCATGAATTCGAGCCCCCCATCAAGCTCTGAGCTGACAGCATGGAGCCTAGAGTCTGCTTTGGATTCTGTGTCTCCCTGTCTCTCTGCTTCTCCCTGCTCTCTCTCTCTCTCTCTCTCACATATAAAGGTTAAAAACAAAAAGTAGAGATTGAGAATATGGTCTCACAGACCAAACACATCTTTTGAAATCAGAACAAGGAAAATGAATTAAATGCATGGACCACTCCCTCCCAAAACTGAGTGACTAGCTCTGGTCATCTCTTGTGTTTAGTGCTTATACGTGGATTGGAGCTTCTAATAATATGTTTTAACTGTCTGCTACGTATTGGAATAATCATTCTTAAGGATTAGAAATCCGTAATATACATCTTTGTTGCGGGCCAGAACCTCAGAAGATAATCAATAAATAACTATTCAGTTGGTTAATGCTCATCCGGAAAACCTGTGATGGGAGCAATAGTATCTTTCCTCAGGCATGTGCTTCCTTTCCTGAACAAATTTTTGCAGGTTCTGCTGCTCAAACTCTCAAGTATGTGGCTTTAAAGCTGGAAGATGGAAAAGTCCTTAGAAAGTATCTAATTTAACTTTTATATTTACAGGCATGAAAACAGGAAATGTTTAGTAATTAGATGAAAGCCAAACGAGTTGAGATCCAATATAGATGAGTCTGGAATTGCTAAGATATTGTGTGGTATGGTGAATAAGAGTCCAGCCTCTGCTCAGACTGTGGTCAAATCCCAAGATTTGTACTTATTAACTATATGCTTCCCAGCATCTCAGTTTCCTTGAATATAAAATAGGTACACCATCTACATTAAATAATTTAATATATTAAGAATTTAGGGGGGGCGCCTTGGTGGCTCAATTGGTTGAATATCCAACTTCAGCTTAGGTCATGATTTCACGGTTCATGGGTTTGAGCCCCGCATCAGTCTTTGTGCTGACAGCTAGCTCAGAGCCTGGAGCCTGTCTTCGGATTCTGTGTCTCCCTCTCTTTCTGATCCTTCCCTGCTCATGCTGTCTCTTTCTCAAAATAAATAAAACATAAAAAAAATAAAAAATAAATAAACATTAAAAAAGAATTTAAAGTAGTGTCTGGTACATAGTAAATACTAAATAAATGTTAACTCAGATTATACATTGTAAAAAGGTTTGCTTTTATTTTATTTAATTTAATTTTTTAATTTTTTTTTTGATAGAGAAAGACAGCATGAACAGGGGAGGGTCAGAGAGAGAGGGAGACAGAATCTGAAGCAGGCTCCAGGCTCTGAGCTCGCTGTCAGCACAGAGCCCGACACGGGGCTCGAACCCACAAACTGTGAGATCATGACCTGAGCTAAAGCTGGATGCTTAACCGACTGAGCCACCCAGGCGCCCCAAGAGGTTTGCTTTTAAAGAACTGCTTTTGCAGGATAGAAGTCACATGTTAGGATTTATACACTTTTTATCTATTATTTCCTTTATTATTCAAAAAAAGCCTTATGCTTTTGAGACATTTCATGGTTCATATATACACACATGTGTATGCATATTCATGCTGTACTTTTTTCAAAAGGAGGCATTGGAGAGCACCAGGGTGGCTCAGTCAGTTAAGCATCTGACTCTTGGTTTCAGCTCAGGTCATGATCTTACGATTGGTGGGTTGGAGCCCCACATTGGGCTCTGTGCTGACAGCCCATAACATGCTTGCACTCTCTCTCTCTCTCTCTCAAAATGAATAAACATACATTTTTTCCCAAAAAGAAGCATCAGGAGACCTTTTTCTTTCTTTCCTGTAATAATCAAAATAATACAAACCAGTAAAACCTTGGTTTGTGAGCATAATTCATTTCAGAAATATGCTTGTAATCCAAAGCACGTGTATATCAAAGTGAATTTTCAAGACCCGTTGTCTCCGTTGTGATCATGTAACATTCGCCTCACTCACTAGTCGTATTGCAAGATGTCGCTCGTTTATCAAGTTATCGTTTATTAGAAATGTTTGCTCTTCTTGCGAAACATTTGCAAGACAAGTTACTCGCAATCCTAGGTTTTACTATAATATTTTCTATGAATAAAAATGATGTGTCCCAAAATTTTAGCAAGAGAAGAAAGAGTGGTTGTGAAATACAATAAAAATGAGGGCAATACAGATCTTAAACTCTTAAACTTAAGTCGTCTGAAATTTATTAAGGTATTTGGGGTTAGTGAGTGGATACAAGCTGAAAGGTAGCATTGGTACAGAGAGGGAGTGGTGGGAAAGGTTCCGGCAGTGTCTTCATGAAAGAAAAATATCGCCTGACTACAAAATTAGTCCACCGATGACCCCACTAACGAACTAGTTCTAGATAATTATGTTCCCGTCGAAGCTGGACTGTCTTCCTTCTTTAAAGTCATGCACACACACACACACGCACACACGCACACAGGCACACACACAATCTCTGGGGCTTTTTGCAATCTTGAGTATGATTTTTATCTATTCTAGAAATTATTTTATTGGCCGTATCTTTTGATAACAAAGTGCATTATCGGGGAGACTCAAATATCTTTATTTACAATATTTTTATTTAGGAATATTTCCAGAAAAATTAATCCAAATGCAAACTTTGAATTATTAATCACATAGGCTTAATGATGAAAAGACCAAGATGGCAGCAATATGCCTCTTAAAAATCTATTTACCAAGTGAGTTTTACATGTATTTTTGTTGTTTTTCTTTAAAATTTCATCCCAGGTCCTTTGTACTTGAAAGGAAGCTACTTCCTTTTTATTTAAAAAATGGTATGAATCATCCATTAAATATATCTCCTTTCACAATATGAAGTGCTGTGCCACTTGCAGCATATGCTTAGGAGAAACACACCAGGATTTCTAGTCCAACTATTCACTGCAGTGAATTATCCCTTTGCTGAAAGACAAACAACCAAGGCATTAAAAGGCTATGGAAAAAAATGAGTTTTTCTCAACGGGTGGTAAGGAAATGAAAGCAGATTTGGATAAGTAAAGTGAATCTGATATGTGGATGGGTATATTGATTTCAAATACTAACAGCTAAAATGCAAATGTTCTGTTTCATGATGGTGCCTAACCCTCCACTCCGGCATATTTATTTCTACGTGACAACTTCAAATTTTAGTAAAAATATAACATGTCATCTCCACAATCTCTTTTGGGTTATAAACGAAACAAAAATACATCAGTCATTCAATCTAATGTGAATTAGATTAATTTCTGATAATTTAAGTTAAATATAAGAAACTGGGAAGTAATTTAGAAAAGCATAAGATAACTTTAAATAAACCTAAGCTATAAGCTAAATCATTTAAAGAGCAAAAGTGCCCAAATTTTAGATTTCAACCCATTGTCTGGTCCCATAAATGACTCCATAAAATGAAGTTTAAAATTCCATTGCTCAGAAATCCCACTGATTTCATGTATCACTAAAAAGGAAAAAACAAAGCACTGCTAATTAAATTTGATATAGCACTTTCTTATAAGTTAGACATTTTTACTTTACATTTACTGAAGGAATCATTTTATAATATAATCAATTAGAAAGAAGTATTTATTTTGAGCATGTATAAAAAATAGAAGCAAAATAAATTGGTTATAAAGTATTTAAGGCATTCACATTTAAAATCTTGTTTCAGTGAGATTACTGCTGTCCAGTTTTTCCCATACAATATAGTCTTCTGTCCCATCAAGTTGTTAAAAGACAAGATTCTACTGAGTACGTTTGAAGATCTAATTGGCTTTATTAAAGGATTCATGAATCCATCAGGAGCCTATTCCATCCCTCAGAGGGGAGCTCTGAGGAGTTGTACAAAATGGAAGATTTTTAGAAAGGGGGAAGAGGTAAGAAAGTTGTTTGCGAAAGAAAATAAAAGATTGTTCCAGACAAAGTCACCTTCCTCTCGGTGGAAGAGCTAGAGGTCTTATTAGGTGGATTAATTCATCTCCTTTTGAGGGGTTGAGAGGACTTTTTGACATATTCCCTCATCGGCGGTGATTCCTGACCGACCAGAAGTTTTGCATTTCTGGGGGAGGTTGAAACTGCAGTTAGATTAGGTATTAAACCCCAGTTTGATGATTTGGCCTAAGTGACATCATTGTGGGCCTGTGGTTTTCCATTTAACAAAGGACATTTCTTGAAATATTTAAGAGAGAACTAAGTGTCGTTAAGACAAGACTCTCAAATCAGTTTTGTGGTTAACTGGAGCTGGAATCCTTTTGATCAGTCACTGATGATGACAGAGCCTTCCAATTCTCCGAGTCCCAGCCTTTCCCTGCAACTGTCTGGACTTTAGGGGGTAAAATAATGCTTCACAATCGTCTCTGAGATTTTCTTACAAGCCATTGACTGGCAGACTGCAAGCTTTGACATAGCCATTTTTATTTTTACTGAAGGACAGGCGGTGCCAATCGGCCATACCAATAGCTATTAGAAATATTAAAATGCTAAATAAAAAAAAATCTGTATCTTAGAATTGACAGGCACATGGTTATATCCCAGCTGAAAATTGCTGCAATTAGTGCAGCGAGAATATAAGAGCCTCACAAACCATTTGTTTTTCGGCCCGTTAATCTTAATAACTTCAGAATGTGTCATCCTTAACTATCTCTTTATTCATTTGTTCTGGGAACATTTTTTAAAGTTTATTTATTTTTGGGGAGGGGGAGAGACAGACAGAGCAAGTGAGTGAGAGAGAGAGAGAGAGAGAACCCCAAGCAGGCTCAGCACTGTCAGCGCAGAGCCTGACATGGGGCTTGAACTCCAAAACCGCTAGAGCATGAAATCAAGACTCCAATGCTTAACCAACTGAAACACTCGGGCACCCCATGAGAAAGGCAGTTTAAACAAAATCACAGCTCAGAAGGATAAGCACCCTGCCAGAGGTAAATTTAGGTTTTATGATCACCACTTTGAGAGGCATTTAATCCAGCCCGTGGAGAGGAGGGTCAGAGGATTATTCCTGAAAGCCACAAAATCCCTTAGCTCAGTCAAGGTAAAAATGTCACTGATTATATAAAAAAAAGGAGGAATCACAGACGTCAGGGTTAGGAAGAAGCAGGAGCGTATGTGAGCGTGAGCAAAGGTGTGGAGATGAGTAAAAAGCATGGCGAGTCCCAATAACTGTAGGCGGAAAGTGGGGCTCCATAGGGTGTGATGGATATTAAGACTGGGGGCAGGCCTCAGCACCCAGGCCACAGAACGTCCTTTTCCTGGGCCACAGAGAATAAATTTTACCCAAGAGTAATCGGTAGTCTCTGAAGATTTTAAAGGGGAATTTGATGTACATTTGATAAAAATGGACTCTTTACAAACCCGTGAGGATAACATAGTGGGGATTACATGGTGGCAAAAATGTGGTCACTGTTCCCGAGTTCCTGGGCCTCAGCTTCACTCAGTTGTTCACGCTTGAATTTTTCCAAGTCCTTTATCCAAATCTTGCTTCGTGCACAACTAGGAGTTTGCCTGGGTAGAGAGCTACAGAACATTGAGATCCTTGAGTGAAAGAGGCTTTCTCTAGTCTAGTGATTTTCATGCTCACCGGACTAGATTTTTTATTCAAGTGAAACCTTACTTAAAGGTAAATATGGTAAAGGGATTAAAAAACATTTTGATGTAGTCATCCCTGTGGAGGTCGGAAATATCAAACCTCACTGCCCAGTAGAATGCTGGTACCAGTTTGAAAACCTTTGTTTTATTCCAACTCGTACTGGTAAAAACCAAACAAAACAATAAGTCAACAGATTCAGATGCTATTCGAGGGCTAAGACCAATTTTTAAAACCTTTCTTGAAATCCTGTATCTAGTTTGCTCTCTGTCCCCCAAACTAGATGCTCAAGCTTGCTGAGGTTAATTTCTATACTTGGAAAACAGGGTGAAACAATCTCATAACCTGCTCTTCTTTTCCTGAAAAATTAAGTCCCTGCAATTCTTCCTGTGTAAATGCAGAACGTATCAACTGTTTCACTGTTTTTGGTTTGGTTTTGGTTTTTGGTTTTGGTGCCACTCTGTCGTTTTTAGTTTATTATTCAAATAATCTCCAATAGCTTTTCTGTATCACTTCTTTTATTTTCCATGGGTGTACTGGAACAGAATGTTTTCAAAACAAAAGGGCTCTCAGATTTATATATTTTGTTTCCAAATATAACTTACCTCAAGGTGATGTGTTTGCATTATCTCCTGTATCCACAGCTATTCAGTAAGATCTAACTGAGGGACTGTGGAGTGTGTGTGTGTGTGTGTGTGTGTGTGTGTGTGTGCGCGCGCACATATGTTAGTTACTGAGTAGAGGTGATGGTAAGTAAGGGATATTTCTAATTAAGGTGTGAGGACACTAAGGGAAATTAATATTTTTCCCCAAATTTCCTAGCAAAATTATGTTACCTAGGTGTATTGATGAACACTTGTGTAATGGCTCAACTAAATGAGTTAACTCTACCCAACCTACTTTTAATCAATTTGGCATTGATACAACAAACATCTACTTGTAAATATTGGCAGAGAAGAAATGAATGTTTATTTATTCAAATAATTTCTGATTTAAGGTCATTTAATAGTAACATTAAAAGCCATTTGAACCTCTTTTCTTTCCTTTATCTTTTAAAAGTAAGCCACACTGAAAATTACTTGGTTTGTGTAAAGTTTTCCCTAATGCCAAAAGGGATTCTTTTAAATGTAGTGAAGTAAAACAGAATTATGGTTGAAGAATAGCTGGAGGCAAGGAATTAATAAAAGTACTATCCTGTTGTGAGACCTAGAAAATTAGGAGCTATAAAATGGGTATTATATTTAGCAGTGTTAAAACTATTTGGAGTTCATAGGTTTGGGGATTTCTGTAAGCCTTAATATATGTCGTTTAATAGTAATTTTGAAAAACATGGCCAAAAATAGAAAAAAAATGTGTATGTCATTAAATAACGTTTGTGAAAATATCTAGTTAAAGTTTGTTACATGGGTATGATACAGATTAATTTTTGTTCATCACTGTAGTCTTTTGAGCAGAAACACAGAGGCACAAACATTAAACACATTGTGTATTGAGGAGATATTCTTGAAGAGTTTTATTTTAAAAAGCCAGATATTAACTACATTCTGTAACTTTGTTTTCAACCGTTTGTTCTTAATACTCTGAAGCTAAACATCCAACAGTGGTCATTTCTGGGGAACCTTTTCGTAAAGGCATATGTGAGTTTGTTAGGATTGTAACGTTCCGTTTTTGAGTGTGTTGGAGTCTGGCGATTGCGTGATGTGCTCCAAGCTCTGAGCACTGCCCAGACGTCTCTGCTTGTCCAGTTGGTGACGTTTAGGAGAACAGGGAGCTCTTCGCCTTTCTCAGCCTATCATCTCAAAGAAACTGTTCAGTTTAGAACCCAGAAGGGACTATTGATAAAACTTTCATAGTTTTTCCAACTGCAATCCCTAAATATAACTTAACTGTTATATTTATGATGCACACATAGAAGAGAACATTGTGCAGCTATAAAAAAAAAGTGAAGACACTCTTCATTATTATGTGAAAAATGCAAGGTGATGAACAAACTGTAAACAATCCTATATATAGTTTATAAAAGTAAAATAGTCCCTATTTTATTGCTCCTATGTGCATAAAATATTCTGGAAAGATAGTGGAGGAACTCTGAACACTTCCTTCCTTTACCCTCACCCTTGAATGAGGATGGGTGTTGAGTAACAGGAGGAGACAGGAACTTTTTGCTAGAAAGTCTTTTGCACCACTTAAAAATTTTATGTAATTCCAGAGTGTTAATCCAAATAATGAAATGTGAATATTGTCCATAATTAATGAAAAATTGGCTTTAAGTTTGATTTCCGACTTCTTTGCATGGACTTCTTCCTTCCTCTGAGCCTGAATGTCCCACCTTCCTTAGGAAACTCTGACTGCTGAGACATCAGGCAGCTCATTGTGTGATAAAAATGGAAAGTCTTAGTTGCATTAGGAAGTGTGGCATCTTACCGGTAGACACAAATGACAATGGAAATGGATAATTTCAGTTAAAGGTGTCAATCTGATAGTGAAGTGATGAAGTCAGAAAGAAGAAGAAGGAGAAGGAGAAGAAGGAAAAGAAAAATCAGATTTATAGCAAAACAGATTAGGACTAGAGGCCAAAACTAAGAGCATGCCTTTATTGTGAAAGGATTAAAAGCAGAGATAAGCTCATAAGGGATGAAAAATAAGAAAAGAAAGCTGAGAAAGAGGTTCAAGATTCCATGTATCTACATGTTATGACTCTAACAAGGTCATTGAAAGCAGTAACAAAGCAAACACCTACTCCTTGTAGCAATCCCTTTGAGCTTATGCATCAAGTTTCCTACTCATTGTGGGTATTTCAACTGGAAAGTTTGAAAAGTACTTTTCCACATCGTCATGCTCAAGTTCAAAACAAAACAAAACAATTCACCATCATTCTTTTTAAAATTTAATTATTTTATGAGAGAGGGACACAGAGTGCAAGTGAGCAAGGGCAGAGAGAGAGTCCCACAAGGTGCAGAAAGAAAGGGAGAAAGAATGAGGAGCCCGGAACAGGATTCAAGCTCAGCCACAGCAGGGCTTGAACTCACAAACCATGAGATCGTGACCTGAGCCAAAGTCAGATGCTTAACAGACTGAGCCACCAGGTGCCCCAATTCACTATCATTCTTAATCCTTCTATTGCCATGGGCAAGAAATGAGCAAGGCCTTGACCCTACTATTTACTTTTGAGTCCATAGTACCCATCTCGCATATTAGCAGGTAGATAATAAACGTTTATGTAAGAAACAAATGACTCTTGTCTGGGCCCACCTTCTCCTAAACCCCTTTCTGACTCACTATCCTCAGAATCATCTCTTGAAAATATAATACTAATCATGACATTTCTGTGCATCATGACGCTGCTACGTGGAGAATAGAATGCAGAATTGTAGTAGGGTGTACATTCTTAACTCTCCACTGGGTATATCGTGGAATCTCCAGTTCTTTTGTTTTCATTTTTTCCTCTCTCTACATACATCCTTTCTTTCCTTGTGCAATTTGGGAATGCCTGTTACTTTGCTCCCCAAATCCCATGCTCTCTGCAGTGTTTATTCTCCTCCCGTTTCTTCAGAATTAACCTCTCTAACCAGTGTTCTAGGATATGTACCTCAAATTAAGCACTCTAAGCCATTTTAGGAAAATTAGTTGCTCCCACACAGCACCTAGCACAGTGGCTGGGTCACACAGAAAGAAGGTATTGAACTGAAGCTTACAATCTCCATCTTCTCCAGAGTTTGGAGATCTCTTTTGGGAATCCACTTTATCTTTGGGTTCGATGACCTGCAGTCAATCTGTAACTTACTGAGGACATTTTCAGACTCCTCCTTGCAGAGTCAGGTGCTGTCACAGCCCTTGTGATGTCAATGACATCTCTGTTCAGGGCCTTACAACATATTCTCTCTTCACATAGTTTGTCACCATCATATTTGGTTCCCAATAACATTAATCTAATCTAATCTAATCAGTATAGGTGTTTATCTACTTTGTGCTAGATTTGTCTGGCTTTCTCTCACATATCACAATAGTTTTTGAGGTCGATATTATGGTTAAAGCCATTTAAAAAATAAACTTGAGATAGATTATTTTACCAAATTCACATGGCTAATGGCAAAAATAGAAACTGTATGATTTCTTTGACTAAAGCTTCTTCATTTTCTCTCTGTAAGTCTCCCTCTTATTTTTAAAGTTACTATTTGAGGAGCATGTACCAGTGGTAAAGGCGCTCATCCTTCTAGGCACTTTCCATATGCGGTGTCCTTAGTCTTTACAGCGTGTTTTGTTCTGCTAAACGTATTCACTTGATTAGGTACATGCCTGTGTTGACATAGTTAATAAAAGATCACAATCACATATGTCTGACCCCAATAGTTATTATTACATCACTTTACCACCAGAGTAGAAGTTTGTGGAAAGAATAAACGGATGGGTACATGTATGGATATCAGAACATCTGTTTGCACAAAAACCTGTTAGCCCCAGAGCACTGCAATCTTCTTAGTGGAGGAGTGTGAAGAATATCAGAAGGAGGAAAATATAATGAGTGTGAATAATTACCACAGCTATCCCAGACAGAATGGAAAGAAAGAAGGAAAGGGAAAAAGCAAGTAAGCAAGCAAGCAAGAGAGGGAGGGAGTGAGGGAGGGAGAAAGGAAGGGAGAGAAGAAAAAGAAGGAAGACAGGAAGGAGGGACAGAGGGAAGGAGGGAAGGAGAGAGAAAGGAAAGACGGAAGGAAGGGAGAGAGGGAAGGAAGGAGAGAGGGAAAAAGGAAGGAAGGAGGGAGCCAGGAAGGAAGGAAGGAAAGAAGGAAGGGCATAAGGAAAGAAGGGATGCAGAGGCAGACATACCTTTCCATTACTTTAGACTCAAAAATGTGTTTTTCAAGAGATTCTTTGAATAGAAGCATGGCATTATAACCAGGGGAAGTTGCTTTTCTTGGGATCTACTTTCTTGAATAAACTTTGAATCAGTCCTCTTAATTTTTAGGCTACTATGTTTTTTTCTCTGTAACACTTCAACTTGAAGACTTCAGAGAAGGGGGGGGCACAGAAAGACAGGTTTTAATGGAACTTTGGGTTCTTTTTTATTTTATTCTGCCCAGTACATCCAGTACAATCTCTGCTAGGGCACAGAATCTGCTTTTGGCTGGAGATTCCTTTTTCTTAAAATAAAAAGAGAAGAATACAACAGGCTCAGAGAGCATTTAAATATGTCCCATATGGGAGGGTCCAACAGTTATCCACAAATTTAGGCCCAACAAAGTTGAATGCTTTCTTTAGTCACTCCAGAAAGTGAAAATATCTTCTTCTTTCTTTTCTATAATAAGTAAATCAGAAAATCTGGAAGAGGTTTTAAATAAGCATTAGGCAGGCATATTATTTATATATATATTTTTTTTATTTCCTTAATTCTTCAGTTAGATCCCAACATTAAAGAACTTTCCGCAGGGGAAACCTTCAAGAGGGTAAAGCACCTGCTGACAGGTAGGTGTCACAATAGTGTAGCTTTCATATGCAAATTGGGACTACTGAGCTGGTTCTCATCAAGGATTCACAACCTGAAATACACACTTAAAAGAAATTAAAATGTTTTAACAATAAAATGTGAGAATATTAGTCTCCAGTTGACTTTGATGTGACAGAATATAAAATCAGCAGCAATTTCCCTAATGGGGTGATTGCTCCTCCTCTTGTGATAATTGATTTTAACGTCAAATAAAAGATCAACATTTTGTCAGCCAGGCCTTAAGCCCACATATTGCACTTGAGTGTTCTGAGCAAAGGTTTAAATCTTAGGCCGGCTTGAATGGTCATGTTTCTCAGACAGTTGGGGACTGCAAGTCAGATGCTTCACTTAGAGAAAGATTTATTTGAACTGTGTAGTAAGTAGACGTTGATAAATAAACTTAACTTCCTAAGGGGGAATAATTGCTAGAAACACGAGTTTTCACATGAGGCATGGGCTCAGTTACTCCATTTATTTATGCGTCAGGCAAAGTTCTTGATGTATTCCAGATAGAGACGGCATAAACACACCAACCTGTGCTTTACTGTCTTTCAGGGGCAACTCTGAGGTTTTAAATACGTGCTGATGAACAAGGTTGATTGCTTTGCATTTAATCTTTTAATCTAACTTTGTGTGTCAATTTCCAATCTTTTCCATAATTCAGGAATTAGTATAAAGATTCAAGTTTCTCATGCCCTAAACAGCAGGCTAGGCCTCACATAATTGTTCAAAAGCAAGCTTTCTCTTCAGAACTTAGGATGTATGTTTTGATGTGAGAATTAACAGTTTGGGAACTCCATCACTAGTGACGTAACTCTGGGCAAGTAAGTAACTTGCCATTTCTCTGCTCTTAGTGTGATCATCTAAAAATTATGGGATTAAAGCAGAATCTACCTCATACATTCATTATGATTAAATGTGTTAATCTTAGAATTGTTTCTGGCACGGGGTAGAAACTATCGGCATGTATTATTGTCTTTTATTAACCAAATTGCATATTTAGACTACAGTAGATTTCTGAGGTCAGAGTTTTCTCTGAGGAATCAAGATTTTAGAATTAAGGTCAAAAGTTCTCAAATTAACTTTTGAAAATAATTCAAATCCATCAAGTATGATAAATAAACTTACCTTCCTAAGGGGGCATAATTGATATTCATCCACTCATCTACTATTGATATGCACTGACCTACCTGTGAATAAATGTAGATTTACAATTTATAAATAAGACAAGAATGGAAAAGACCAAAGTATTTGGATAGTAACACACATTCTACCATCAAAGGGTAAGTTATTGTTTTAATATAAAAAAGTTAGTTTAGATATAATATATACAAACTTAATCAATAAAAATAGTAGAAACTTCAAAATTTTAAAACAAATCTCTAGCATTTAGAATATAGAAAATAGTATTTTATTACTAAAAGTATCTGTAATTTTAATTCAAGGTCCAATTTTAGTTCTGATTTACATCTGGTTCTTCAGGGAAACTAACCATATTATTATTATTATTATTAATGTTTATTTTATTTTTAAGAAATACAGAGTGCAAGCAAGGAAGGGGCAGAGAGAGACACAGACCAAATCCGAAGCAGGTTCCACACTCCCAACTGTCAACACAGAGCCCTTTCCGGGCTCAAACACAGGAATTCTATGATCATGACCTGAGCCGAAGTCAGACACTTAGCTGACTGAGCCACCCACGTGCCCCCAGGAAGCTAACCTTATTGAATACAGAATAACTTTCAGAAATTGTGCTAAATCTATTTATATACGTTATCTCAACCATTTATCAAAAAGTCTATTAAACAGGCATTATCTTTTTATTATTTGTTAGGTGAATACATTGAGGGCTTAGCGAGATTAAATACTTCCCAGATTTATACTGTGTTTTAAATGATAGATTTGAGCTATACCTCAAACCCACGTCTTTCCAAGGAAAATTCCCTTTTAAGGGAAGAAAAGGGGTAGAAAGAAGAGTTTATTTTTCCAGTCCAATCAGATCAAGGCATATTCCAGGAAGAGATAAGGCTAATTCTTAGAAAAATAGGATGTAGGAAACATCATGATTTCAAAGGCAACTCTTTACTACATGGGGTAAGTTATCATATTCAGACAGTACATAGGTTTGCTAGCCACTCATATATGAGCTTAGTTATCTTTGTATGTGCAGGTTGGGGGAATTGATATAAAAGTAGAACTAAAAGAAGATCTGTTTTGCTCTAGAAAATAACAAAAATTAATCATCATGCTAAATATAGCCCTTACTCCCCTGACAGAAAACAATGGGTGAAATGAATTGGCTAGAGCACAGAAGGGGTTGAGAGTGGGGCTAAGGAAGAGATTCTTTACTGTCACAGTAATGCCCACAGCCCAGCACAAAACGGTCGACCAGCTTTTCCCTTATTGTTTTGAAAGGGCAGTGCGCTTGTTAACAGAAGTATCAGTAGCTTAATAGTGGCATGGGGAGAGATCCTGGGTAATTACTACAAATGAATACTTGACAGATTGTCTACGGTATGTGGGGTTATTTGTTTTAATCTTAGTAGAACAACATTGGTTCAGATACTAGTAAGAACTGAAAAGGTACATGAGAACCTCACTATCATTATAACCTCATAAATAACAGCTTAGAGATTGTCAAAAAATTGGTTACTTTTCTTCATAAAGAGCTTCTCTTAGTAATTATTATAGAGAGATACAGTAAAATTTACCTGCTTATTGATATCAGATTCTTGTGCTCAGAGTAGGCAAACACCCTTAGAATATACTGTTTTTTCCCCCCTTTGGGTTTCTTTCTTTCTTTTTTTTTTTGGCTGATTTTGTTTTTTCCTTCCTTCAAGTATCACGTTGTCTGGGTATTACATGTCTTACAGTTGAGTCTAATCAATTGGGGTCATCACTGGTGGATGAAATTTCTTTAGTGTTATATTCACCTCATCAACCCAACCCTCATTATGGATAGATAGCAAAGTAAGTGAAGAGACTCCATCTCTAAGTTTCTCAAAAATAGTGAAATGAAAAATCAAGAGAAAATTTGTATAAATATTGATCTGTCTAGCTTGACATCCTTTGCTACCACTTTTCAAGATACTTAGTTGCAGGTGTAATTCTCAATGCAAACACAGCCGAAATGAATACAAATTCAGTGATTGCTTTGTTTTGACCATGGTGTGCATTTCAGAGAATTCTATGAAGCCAATTTTTGACATGAGATGTGCTTTTCTAATTCATCAGTAAAAGAACAAATAAGGAAACCAGATCTATCTACTTGAGTGAAAGTCAGGACCAAAAATTGGTTGCAGAAATTGGCCCTGTGTAGAATTTGGACAATATTCAAAAGAATATCTATAATCTTTATGTTTTGGTTCTCCTTTATGCTACTGAGTCATTTGAAAGTAACATAAAAGCTTATCATCTGGATATCGAGCTTTATATTTGAAATGTGAATTTTAGTGTCACGTAGTTAACCAGTGACATGACCTGCAGAAGGATTTACTCCTCTTTTTTTCTGCAAATTAAATATCAAGAGATATTTCTCCTCCTTTTCATGATGAATGACTAAAATATATAATAATGAAATCTATGAAGGAAGTGCAATATAAAAGATACAAATATAGATCACACTAAAAATGTAAGGAAAAATCTTTTTTAATGTTTTTTTGAGAGAGAGAAAGAGAGAGAGAGAGAGAGAGAGAGAGCGAGCAGGCACAAGTGGGGGAGACAGAATCTGAAGCAGGCTCCAAGCTCTTAGCTCTCAGCCTAGAGCCCGACACGGGGCTCCAACTCACGAACAGTGAGATCATGACTTGAGCCAAAGTCAGACACTTAACTGACTGAGCCACCCAGGTCCTCCTAAGGAAAAATCTTTAATATAGGATTTGTTAAATAGAAATCATGTTTTTCCATGTGTATCATCCTCTGTGTTTACTTAAGTAAAAAAAATATAAAGAGAAATAAAAGATGAGGTAAAATTACAAAATGAAACTAAAAGGAGCCATCAGAAATATTGAAGAAAGAATATAGAAAAATCAAATTGTCAAATGTTATTCCTAACGAAGCCACTAAACAAATGGACATGGATTCATGGTTAGTTATAGCTTGTGGAATTATAGAACTGCATATAAAATGGTTCATGGTGCACAGAGAAGAGATAAGTGGTAAATGTTAGAACATAAGCTAATGATATATTGGAATTTAAAGGATAGATTAAAAATCTTCAAAGATCCAGAGGAAGTATGGAAAACTATTAAAAGAAGAAAGAACTTTCCATCTACAGAAAATAATGGAACACGGTTTATAGAATTTGAGCAAATCAGAGGATAATTTCTAAATATTTTACTTATGAAAGTCAATTATTCACATGTAAAAACATCACCTGTATAATTAAAAATGTACTTCATTCAAATGAAAAGTGAAAACAAATAAAAACACAAATGAAAAAATTACATGAAGGGTATGGAAAAGTTATAAAAGAAATAGAAGTAACTATGTAAACATTGAATAAAATCTAAATGACTCATACATATAGGTTACAATACGATAAAAATGTTAACAATAATTTCTGGAAATCACAATGTATAATTAAGTAAAATATAACTAAAAATGAAGTAAATCTATGAGATATATCAGTAAAATTGCAAGGCCGAGATTAAATAGTAAGTACAGATGGTTTAATTGCCTATTTAACAGGCTAGAGTTGAAAGGAGCTTTCTTACCATTTATTTTATGACAACAGAGAAATTTCAGTCCAGTGATTTTCTTTAAAACTACAGAGTTTTACAATAATTTAAAGCAGATTACATGCCTTTAAAATGACTAGCTTAAGAACAGGAAAGAGTTTACGTTGCATGACATAGAAGGCATGGGGGGGAAATGAAGCCCCAACAATGTAAAAAACACAAAATAGACAATTAGGAAATTATGTTGATAAAACTAAAACTAAGCATATTCATTGTAACAATGCGAAAATGAATTTGTTGTACTAAAAGAGTAAGAATGTAAAATTGGGTCAGAAATAAAATCTGCTAATTATAGGAAAGTTATTTAAAATAAGATTTTTAAAAGTTTTTTTTTTAAGTATGGACAAAAATATTGGGGAAAGGAAGACAGGATGGGTAATTTGAATATCAGAGAAAGATTATAAACAAAAACCCTTTTATCAAGAATAAATGTGATGTCTTCAGTGATGCAGAATTTTATTTATCTTAAAATTAGGTATGCATTTGAAAAAAATAATTTTATTTTTGGGAGTTTTCACCTTTTAGTCCTAAGTCTTTTACCCTTTTAGAATAGTCAGAGGTGAACATGCACTTAAATTTCCTACGTTAAATGTCAACTGTAAGTCATCATGTTGTCCATTACACCCCTAGTACTTTTTATCTTATAACCGAAAGTTTGTACCTTTTGACCACCTTTCTCCAAATCCTTCTCCCTCCCTCCTGGCCTCCACCTCTGCTCAACACAAATCTGATCTCTTTTTGTATAATACTTTTATAACGGCAAAAATGTATTGGTTTCATTAATACCCAACAGTAGAGAATTGATTATAAATCTATATCTTGGACTATATTTTGTTAATTAAAATGTGCTAAAGGTTAATATATAATGATACTTTGGATATTCATTTATTAAATAAGTAAATATTTATTTAGAAATAATTATATATATTTTAGTCTTAGATATAAGATATATATTGCTTAGTGTCTTAGCATGTTGAGATATTTGCCTTCTTCCCTAATAGTACACTGTTCTTAAAGAAACAAAACACAAACACAACTTTAGAAATTCAGAATCATGTATATATTATATATATAATTGCATGGCATGATATGATACATGTGTTCGGTATATTTAAAAATAGACTGGCAAGATATACTCTAAGTGATTATTCTTTTGGTTGTAGAATAATAAGTATATTTGTCAGAATTCTTTTGACTGCATGTGACAGAACTCTTAATTCAAAATGACTTAACTAAAAATAATATTTAATTGTCCTATATAACTGAAAATTCAAGAGATAAGTTTGCTTCCAGCCAGGGTGGATCAAAGGGTTAAAACTATGTGAGGACTTTCACTGTCTCCATTGTTCAACTCTCTTTTTGTTCTGTGTGTGTGTGTGTGTGTGCGCGCCCGCACGTCTTTTACAAGTGATTGTTCCTGGTGTCTCCAAGTTTCTGTCTTCTCATGACTTAATCCAACGGTAAGGAAAACTAAAAGCATCTCTTTCCAACAACTTCTATATAAGTTCCGGAAGTCACTCTGCTTGGACCACTAATTGCTGCCCCTGTTCGCGTAGCATGTACATATCCATCAGCATGGTTTAAGGACCATATGTTGGGCTGATTGGTCAGATCTGGGTAATATTTATTCTGACCCTGAAGGGGAGAGGTGAGCACCACCTGAAGCATATTCATCAGGTGTTGAAAAAAGCTTCCCCCCACACTCCAAATTAGATAGATATAAAGATAGAAAAGAATGGTGGCCATGCAAAACACCAAGATATACTACCATTGCTAATCATTTTCTTCTTGATATTTTTCAGTGTTTTCCAAATGTTTTGCATTGAAATGTGTTACTTTGATAACTAAAAAAAAAAAAGAAAAAATATCATTAAATATGTTCACAAATACCAAATATTCTTATATCTCATCTTGTCCTAGAAATAAATCATGAAAAAATTTAAAAGGAAGACAAATCTTATATGCCAGTAGATATTTATTTCAACAGTGCTTAAAATTGTAAAACACAATACATTTAAATGTAAAACAAATGGTAGAATCGTGGTAGTAAGCTGATCACTTACATATTATAAACCTGCATAAGCAAATTATTGTAAAAACTAGTAACTGCAGGAAATATATATTTTCATATCATCTGATACTAAGTATAGCAGAATGAAAATTTGGGCATTTTATAATTCTGTTTTTTTTTAATGTTGGAAGAACTATTAACATGCACATGCGAAGGTAATCATGTTTATCATATTAGGGAGATTATTTTTGTCTTTTAAAGTGATTTTAAAATTGTAAGCTTTCACACCAAAAAAGTCAAAACACCTGAAGATATTATTTAAGAGTTTAAAAATTATATAAGCCTTTTGCATATATGAATTCTGATGTCATAATAAGCACTTTACCTCTAATAGTGAAGATAGCCATAATCATTTTTCTTTCCCAAATGTTGAGATGTTTGGGTTGTTCCCTAAAATTGGAATATTCTTACAGAAATAAACACAAACACAACTATACAAACTCAGAATCAAATCCATACATTAGTTATTCATGGTTTTTAATACTAAAATTATAAGTGGAAAACTCTTTAAGCAGGTGTTGATTTTTATTTTCTGTATTTCAATCAATGTCGGCCAACTGGAAATCACCTACATTTGATGCTAGACAGAATGAGGTTCAAATCTGCCTCCACTGTTTACTGTGGGTTTAGCCTTGAGAAAGTTTCTAAATTTCTTTGCATCTCGAGTTCAACATCTGCAACATAGGGGCATTTCCCCACTTTACTTGTCATAGTGTGTATTAAATAAGTACTTAATACAAAAGTGTCTGGTGTACTGCAGAATCCAGAATGGTTCCCTTGAAATATTAAGAGCGTTAGTGGCCAGGCATAAGCAAATGCTGCAAACAGTTATGATTCTTTGTCACTTTTTACTCTTCCCATTAAACTGTATGGGGATGAATTGAATCCTGGCCCTTCTGCCAATATAGAAATGGCTGAGGAGGAAGATCATTTCTGGGAATAGACATATTTCCCAGCTGAGATAAACGGACAAGGAGGATGAAAGGTTATTCTAGAGAAACAATCCAAATGAGTTCTTACTACCTAAGATGTCCCAAAAGATTCTATAGGAAATGAAAGTAAAAGTGACAGAAAGAGCAATGGTGTTAATATGTTTCTAAAGGAAAAGGGGTATGCATTTCCTAATGTGTGCAAAATGGATACTCTCAGTGTAATGTCTAGTCCTCTGGTGGCTTTCAATAAGTGCTTAATAATGGCAAGGATAATGCGATTATTTTCCCCCCTCTGCCCTTTCAAGAGCTCTCTGAAGTGAGGGCAGTCTATAATCTCTTAATATCTCCAGGTGATTGTGTTAAGTAGCATTACCTGGACTAAGGAAAGACATGCAAACAGGAAGCTCAAGGTCATGGATGGTTACCACTTGTGCTTAGGCATTTTGTCCCACAATTTTGAATTCAGTGAGACCTCTTGTCACATAATCATCTAGAGAGCCAGGCCCAGGAGAAATAGAAGTAAGCAATTAAAATCCCGTTTGCTGCCCTAGGCTTGTTTTGAGTTCATTGTTCAGCAGATGAGCTAGTTCAAGAGTTTCACTTTCAGCAGTTCATTTGATTGAACTTGGGACCAATAAAAGCAAGAGACAAGATAAAGCAAGAGGAAATAGCTACAGCTTGGGAGCATAACTAAAACTGGTAGTGATAAAAAATAATCTGTAACGTGACAGCTCCTAGATTGCTTTATTTTCAAAATTGTTAGATTGGTAGTGAGGTAGTAAGGTCTAACTCTGGCCTGTCTTCATTCCCTGGGCCATTTTAGTGTGTCACTTCACAGAACACAGTGGCTCCCAGAATCATCACTGTCTTTTCCTTCCTTTTAATCAGTGGTCTTGATAAGTTGCCCCAAGGTAAATCCTCTGCCAACCTTTCATGTTTAGTTTGATTCTCAGAAGTCCTGGTGAGTTCCTAACTGGTGGACGTGCATTTCTTTGAAAAAATATGAATACATAAATCAGATTTGAGAAAGTGATGAAGGACTAAGATGTATGTCATCTTACACCACAACTGCTTTTGATGGTTCAAAAGACCTACAGCACTTAAAACTTCGGTGAGAAAAGAAATATGGGAAGAAGATATATAAGAAAAGACATTAGACATTTCTAATCTCATGCTATGGAGTGTGTGAAAATAGATATCCTCATCAGATAACTCTTTTAGTATGATTTCTGACTTGATTTCTTATAGTCTCATAATAATGTGTTCCTAAGTAGGACATATGATTTTATTTTAAAAGTAAAAGATAGCTATGGTTGCCAGTTTCTGAGATAGCCCCAATGATTCTCCACCACCTGGTATCCACACCTTGATAAACTCCCCTTCTACAGTGAATAGAGATAACCTGTTTAACCAGCAGGATGTTGAAGGAATGATTTTTATGTGTGACTTCCAGACTTTCTCATTACAAGAAAATATTGAGACTTCCGTCTTACTTCGTCTTGAATGACGTGCTCTGAGGGAGGTCAGCTGCCATGTGGTAAAGACATTTAAGTCCCTCAATGCAGGGGTCCACATGTCAAGAGATAGAGGCATCCTGAGAGCAGGGTGAATGACCTAATTTGGAAGTGCGTTCTCCAGTCCCAGTCAAGCTTTCGGATGAATGCGCCACCAGCCAACATCTGAAATGCAACCTCCCAAGAGACTCTGAGCCAAAATCATCCGCCTAAGCTTCTCCAAAATTCCTGAACTGTAGAAAAAGTGAAATAACAAACGTCTCTTATTTTAAGGCATGCATTTCTGGATTACTCAGCAATAGATAAATACAATTGCTAATAGGAATAATACCATCCTTTACTGAGAATAATTGAGTCACAGTATTTGAAAATACTTTCATAAATTCAAGTCTGTTAGCTGTATTTTTAATATGCCCTATGCTTTTTTTGTAAGCTCTTTTATCCTGCTGTTTCATTCTCCAGGGATTCTTTTGCACTTGTCAGAATTCCACCTATCTTTCTGTGCTTGCTGAAATTCCAAATTCCCTCTCCGTGTAACCATCTGCCTAGTCAGAAGCAAGCTCCTTCCTCAAAACTCTCACAGTGCTTCATTTGTACATTTCTTATGGCACATTATGTCTTTTCGTGTTTTTTCTTCTCATCTTAACAATAGCCAGATTGATATTCTTGAGATGCAAGGCCTTGATCTTGCCTGTCTTCTCGGAATTGTGGTCACTAGTCTTCAGACTGTGGGAATGTAAAATGTAGACTCTGATGTGGGAACAAGCCAACTAAATCAACTTATCATTTCAAATATGTGAATTGCCTCATCTATGGAATGAGTGTAAGAACAATGAAGTGTCAGCATTATCATGAAAATGTGAGGGTATAATTTAGGGATAGTACTTGGTTGGCACAGTGTTAGCATAGTGTAAGTGCTCAAAAAATAACTATAATATTAAGCTGTTTTTATTTTATGTTTGTGTAATATGTAGTAATAAGCCAGTATATATTGATTATTTCTTATATATCAATCTATGTTTTAAACTTTTCATACTGATCATCTCATTTAACCCTCCCACAACTCTTATGCATTATCAGCACTCCTAGGAAGAAAAGAGCGTAGAGTAGTTGCAAGGCTTGCCTGAACTCAGAAAACTGGTGAATGGAAGTCTGGATTAGTAATAACTGTTCTGAGACCAGAGACCAGTGCCTAACTAATTTAACATTCTGCCCTGCCCATACCCAAGAGTTAAAATGTGAACTTGCTAGATCCAGGAAGTGTGATTTACTTGGGTATATTGTCATAAATCATTTACATTTTTTGTCAACTCACAGTAAGCAGGAAACAAATCCATGTAAAAACAAACAAACAAAATGTGAGGTCGGACGTATACTCTTCTATTCTAATATGTTCCCCTTGGGATCACTCTTTTGCAAATTTAAGAGCAGCCAGATGGAGACTCACAAGGAACAAGGATGGTCCTTGGTTATGTAGAAAATTGTTTTTTATTAGAAAGTATGCTACTATATCGTGCACTCCATGGATGGAACTCTTCAGAAGAAGAGTTGAGGAGTGTGCCACAGCAATTAATGGCACACGTGACAAAACTGAGTTGGCAATCCATTCGTAAAACACCAGTAATAATACCAACCCTATATGGATTATTGTGATGAGTAATTGACTAATTTTTTAAAGTCTCTTATACAGTACTAGGCTCATTCAGTAAATGTTAATCCTCTTATTTCCACACTGCCAGTGGGCTTAGTCAGTATAGGATATGTTATGGTTCAGTAACAAGAAACTCCAAAATTCTCAGTGGCTTAAAAAAACACTAAAGTTTTTTTTCCTACCTCATGCAAAATCCTCTACAAGCCAGCTATTGTCTATGTTGTAATTTATCATTGCCCTTCCCTATCAACACGTGCCTTTCGGACTGCTGAGGTAGAGAAAGGAAAGTCCAACACCAGCACTTAAATGCTTCTGCCCGGAAGCAACAGATGCCACTTTCAATTTAACTCCACTAGTCAAGCAATGCATATAGCCATGCTTAACTTAGAAGATCTGGAATGCACAATCCTTTCAAGTCCCATGAAGGCAGAGGACCAAACTCAGTAGTGAGTAGCTCTATCACTACCACATCAGTATTATTTGAACTTCTCCACAGGATGATTTGCTCTATTGCTGTTGACTCAGGGTCACAATGGTTAGGCTTCAACTGATACTGATTTTAACTCTTTTTTTTTTTTTACCATACAGTTAAAAGATAATTGTGTGTTTTAATGAAAAGTAAATCATTTGCTCTAAATTATTGTTATTTTCATGAGTCAAAAATTGCAGCACATGGGTAGATATGCATGTGTGTGCCTGTGCCCACATACAATCCTCTCATACCACAGAGAGAAATGTCAAAGTGATGGATGAGCATCTAGAGTTTCTGCTTCCAGCTCCATAGTCTTTATTAATGGTTGTCCTTTTAGAGGGGAAAAAAAGAGACTTTCAAGGTCACGTACAGAAATACTCTAGCCAAAGATCCATTAAAATTAGTTGAGATGTCACAGGTGAAGTGCTTTGGTGCTGCACCGGATCTTTACTCTCTCCTTTGCTTGGCCTATCCCATAGGCTGCGCCTATGGAAGGGACCTAACTGGAAAGAAATATGACATGGGTAATTGTCACATAAAATTTTAAAAAATGAAAATATAATCTTTTATAGAATATGACCTTCAAATATAGCTTGGTTTAACTGTGGCTTCAAGCAAGCAAATTTGCAAACTACATGTGAGTTAATTGACATCTTTAAAACACGATGTCATGTGATCTTTAATGTCTTTTCTTTTAACACCTGTATAAGCCATTATACTGTAGGGGAATAAACACTAGCAAAAGAATATCATAGAACTGGTGTAGCCTCAACCAATGCTATTCCTCCTTTTGAAAAGCCAAACGATCTCTCATCTTTCATGTTGCTTTAACATCTGAATGTTGACGTTTGACTTGCAGGATAAAGACAAAAACAAACACACATCTAGATACATTAAGTGATTTCAGGTTGTCTATATTTTATCCACATAAGACATCGTAGTATTTTATTTAGTTAGATGCCTTGTCTAAATAATATGAATGTATTTTTAAGAACCCCAAGCAAATATTCTTTTCATTTCTCAAGTTATAAGTATAATAAACGTGTGTGTTTTATATATTCACATATGTTTGACATATTTACATGCATATATTGTGTATGTTAGTAATTATATCAAATAATTACCTTATTAAGAACAAATAGTGGATTAATTTTACTTTTAAAAGAGATTAGTATGATGTACATCCATTATGCATGAATTACTAGTTTCTAAATAATATACAGACATTAGGAACAATGTAAAAATTTAACAAATTAAACTCTACTAATAGGTATTAATGACAAGACATTGTGAGTTACTTATGCTAATTTTGAAGTGCTGTGGCTGTGGAATGAAATTTTTTTAAAGAATATTTTTGATACCCTGGCGTAAAGCTTCTGTGGGGTTATTTGACAGATGTCCTGTGAGTTCTTTCAAAGCAGGGGATAAAAGTATAGTGCTCCAAACAAGAAAGTGTGAGCAGAATGGCTTTCGGGCATGTGGGTGGAGAGGCTGGCACTTTCTCAGTTCAATTAAATGGAATTTTAAATTGTGAATTTTCACAGAGCTGAAAAAAGGCAGCCATGTGGAAGTTTGTTTTCATTCTTAAAGTGAATCTTGCTCTGCCCTTGATACACTCATGCAGTGCTCAGAGCTGCTAATGTAGAATCTTCCTCTAATGTGAGATGTTGGGACACATGTTCATCTAGAGACATGTTTCCCTCCCAGACAGGGGTATGGGATAGCTAAAACAATTTGCTTCAGCATGACAGCATCGGCTTTCTAAAATACATGATTTTTCTCATGATACCTGGGAATTGAATAGAAATGATCTTGACTGATGACTAGCTCTAGTTAAGATGGAGTACACAATTTCTACAAGACCTGGCCCACTAATTACAATTACAATTCTATCAGAACAAAACATATAAAACAGCTCTCAGAAGCCTCTAAACAGGTGGATAGCACAAGATGGACTGGCTAGGAGTGCCCCAGTGGGCGGTGCCAGAGGGAAAAGATATATGTTTTGGCCTGGGTGCTAAAGCAGCCCACAGTTCAGAAATTTCAGTGATCAAAGAGAGGTACCTGGGTGGCTCAGTGGGTTGAGCATCCTACTTCATCTCAGGTCACGATCTCTAGGTTCATTGGTTTGAGCCTGCATTGGGCTTCCTGCTGTCAGCACAGAGCCTGCTTTGGATCCTCTTCCCCGCCCTCCCCCCACTTGTGTGTGAATGCAGGAGCTCTGGAGCTCGCCCGCGCGCGCGCGCGCTCTCTCTCTCTCTCTCAAAAATAAACATTAAAAAAAAAGACATTTCAATGGGCAAAGAAACAACACAAAAGGAAAAACAACAACCTGAAAATCTCAATCTGGCCGGAGGACTAAAAACAGGGTAGTCTTGAAGTACAAACCCTTTCAATTATATAGCTACTTCAGAGAAAAGTTTAGCGTTTCTTATGAAACTAAATATATACTTATTATAGAATTCAGCATTAGTACTTTTGGATATTTACTGTAAAGTAATGAAAACTTCTGTCCATACACCAAAAAAAACCCTCATCACTATGAATGTTTATTGTAGCCTTATTCTTAATTAGAAAAAAAAAAGAAAGAAAAATGAAAAAAAAAAAGAAAAACTACTAACAAGCTACAGTTAAAAATATAAATGATTCAATGCTGTTATTTTTATTGTATTTGGCCTCTACTTTTTCATGAACAGTTGATTACAACAATTAAAAATATTGGAAATCTTATAGGGGGTGATTTTATTTTACTGGTAAGCAACGTTATTTGGCAGATCAGTGCTCAAATCCACTCAATAAAAATGAAGAAAGAAAAGCATTGAACCTAAGGAATTAACATTTAACTAAAGTTATAATCTTTCTTTTATATTTTGGCCACCAGCAATACTGTCCAGGGCTATCCTTTGCAATAATGATATAAAATAAATAGTGCTATAAAATGTCTTTTTCCCCCATATTTATTTTAAATGAAGCTCAATGAACATACCAACTCAAAAGACCTATTGGCAATAAAGCATTGTTTATCCAAAGCTCCAATACTAGTAGCTCTCTCAAAGTTATGGCCAAAACCTGGCTGAAAGAGACTCCAGTATGTGGAACACCATCCCAAGAAATGATCTCCCTATAAAATTGCACTCATGTGCTCTCCAAAAGTATCTACTCACTATTTATAAATGAATCTCAGCTCTTTTGTTATCTCAGTTTTGCTAGTTTTAATATGATCTGGTCAGGTAGTTACTGTATGTAAGTGATGGGGTTAAGTCCTCCTAGACTTCGTAGGGAAGGACAGCTACTGTTGGGTCCCTCAGGATTTTGCATTTTGAATGTATAGATTAGCACCTAGGGGCGTTACTGGCACTAAGCAAATGCTTAAATCTGTATTATTTACTTTATGTTCTTAGCATTTAGGGAGGAACTTGGCGCATTATAATTGTTCAACATGGAATTTTAATTGTATTGTAAGAGCGGCTGGCCCTATAATTAAAACAATTCTAATTATCAAAAAAAATGGAATTATTTTAGAATATTAAATAATAACAACACTACAATCAGAGACACCTTTTTAAAGTGAAGAGCTTGAAAAGGTCACTATTTCTATGAATTTATTGTTACTGGTTAGTTTGTTAAAGTAACAACCTTATCACATTATGGCCATGCTTTGCTCTATGTAATGATCTATTTTTCAACATTAAAATATCATTTATTATAACCCAAGATTGAAACCTTTATCAACTTTGCAGTCAAAGTCAAATCAATAACAATGATGGATGAAATGCCAGAGGTTTACAAAATGAACCTTAGACTAAAGGTTTCTCTAACTCTCCTCAAAATCTCAATTTGAAACTAAAAAATTAAGTGACTGTTGTTACATTCTTAAAAAAAAACTATTTTATATGCTCAGAAAATTATCAGCTTCCCAATGGCTCAGAATTTTAGGGCTTTGGTCTCAGTGGAGACTTGCTAGGGATAGTTCAATGGCAAGATAAGCCAAACTAAGGAAATAGAAACAGTGCGTAGAAATCATTGTGTTCATTTGAGAAAGTTACTACCTGCTTCTTCCTGGGTAGGCTTATTGGAAATGAATCACCAAATTACAATTACAGATACATTTGATTTAATTTTAAAATAAGCTGGAAAAGATATAAAAAATATCAGACACCTCAACACGTGGCTAGGGTGAGGTGGGGAAGAAACTGATTTCTTTTAATAAATCATATTCTTTTATTGCACTTGCACATCCTATTTGTTACATAGATTAAATCCAGTGTCACACAAATAAATAGTTACATGATGCACAAGAAAACCAGTCTCCTCGTATCCAATCCAGGGCTGTTTAAACACAAAGGTGCCATTTCATAGATTATTCCTCAGGTACCAATATTTCATTTTATATATTTGATAATAATTCTTATGTTGTTTTTTTTCATAAAATTATGATATTCATTCATACCGTTCCTTTGTTGAAATTCTTCTACTGCCCCTCCCCTTCTGTGTCATTCGAAATAAGATCTCATAGGCACCTGGGTAGTTCAGTCAGTTGAGCCTTTGACTCTTGATTTCAGCTCAGGTCATGATCTCACGGTCATGAAATTGAGCCCTGAGTTGCCCTCCACGCTGAGCTTGGAGTAAGATTCTCTCCTTCCCTCCTTCTGCCCCTCTCCCCAGCTTGTGCCCTCTCTCTCTCTCTTTAAAAATAAAATGAAATAAAATATGTAATCTTTAGATCCCATATAAGCCAGGCGCTACATTCCCTGCCAGCACATGCTTCCTCCCATTTGCTCCTGACTCACTTCCTGCCAGTCTGCCTGTGCTCACTGGCTTCTTCATTGCTCCTCTTACCTGATGGTCTTGTTTTCCCTGTTGCCTAAATGCTGTACCCAAGTTATCCATGCTTCAGCTTTTGATTTCCTCTAGATCTTTTTGAAAATGCCACCACATTGGAGATTTCCCACCAGGAGCCTCCAGAAAGAGATGCAGCCTGATGATACATTCATTTTAGTCTGTTGAGAACTGTGTCAGATTTTTGACCAACAGAACAGTAAGATAATAAGCTTGTGTTTATTTAAGCCACCAGGTTTATGGAAATTTGAATGGAGTCAATAGAGAACCAATACAGGGACCTATCCCAGTGGATGCATAGAAATTTCACCAGATAGCAAGTTCTTGAAGTTTTGTGGTATTTTTTTTTTCTACCCTTTGGCACTCATTTGTCTTACCAAGGTTTCTAAAGTTGCGCTACCTACCCTTCAGCCACTCCATACAATAACAAGATCATCAATATCATGGGCCAGTGTGGTATCCTGTGGACTGCAGACAACAGATAATCCTGGAAATCAGGCATGACAGGACTGGAGAGGTCCTACAACTCTCAAGTAGGACCTTGGAGATCCACTGCTGGTCTTACAAGGTCAAGTACAACTGCATCTGATTTTCGTCTTCTAGCCAGCACAGGAAAAACAGACAAACAAAAACCCACCAGGTCAATGCTGTATCTACATACCAGGTATCAGGGAATGTGTTGATCTACTCCAGAAGTGAAACTACATGTGGAAAGATAGCTGGCATTGGAGTCACCAGCTCATTAAATTTGCCTACTTATCAAAGTAAGTAAACAATACCCATAATGGATTCAAGGCATGAGAACAATATTGTTGAATTCTGAAGATGCAGTCATCTAAGCAGAGAAGATTCTTCAATGTCAGATGGATAAGATGACCCATTTGTGGTCGTTTTTTCTGCATCTGGTCTTATGGTGGTGGTCATTGTTTATGAGTACCTTTTTTTTTTTCTTGGACATCCATCCCATATTCCTTTTGTTCTTGGCAAGCACCCACACTGTATGTGGTCTCTTGCCTAGTACAGTTACCACACAGCAGTCATTAATTTAAATGAAATAAGCATCCTAAAGAGCACCATCCCAGGCTTGCATAACTGAATCATCAGAAATTTATCCCATAATTCTCTTAGCTCAGCTGCTTCAGAGTGACGGACAACCCAGCGATGTCCTGTGGGTATTGTTATGGTTCTTTTTTTTACACAAAATGCCTTAATCAGAAAATGAATTTCTTCATCAGAAGCAATCCTACATGAAATGCCGTGACAGAGACTAAGGCATTCAGTAAGCCTAAGGATAGTGTGTTTTGCGAGAACAAAATCTGGGCAAGGAAAGCACCTATCCAGAGTAAGTACTCATTCCAAAGAGAATTAAGTTCTGCCCTTCCCTTGATGTAAGTGGTCTGATGTCATCAGCTCACCAAAAGGTCCTGCCTGATCCCTTGGAGAACATGGTGCCCCGTCTCATACTCATTGTGGATCTCTCCTGTTGGAAGTTTGGGAATCCCACAGTGACTGTAGTTAATGTGGCCTTTGTAAGTGAAATTATTTGTTGTGTGAGTGACTTTCAGAAGAAGCTGGTATGTTTCACCTAAGGGAACATGCCGACTTAGGACCTGGAGAAGGTAAAGTTAGATCTGGTGAGAACTGGAGAAGGTGTGGTTCTCGAAGCCGTCTCACACCAGATAAAGGACCTGTCAAATCCGTGACAACAGGCATGAGCTGCCACAGGGCCGGGGATGTTTCATCAACCAAAGCCCAAGAAATATGGCTTCTGCTTCACTTCGATGATTCTAAAGTGTTTTTTGTAGCCAACACTAACGAGAGAAATGGAATGCTGGGAAATATAGTTTTGTGTTAAGTTGACAAATTAACAGCATTTTACTAATTTTTAAAGCTATTTTTTCGCTTATTTGATGATTCTGTAGAGAAAATAAAGAGTGTCACCTGGACATAGAGATGATGGATTGAGTCCACTAAATGAATAGCAGTTTTTGTGGTCAGTGGCAGAAATGAAGGCCACTTTAAGGATATTTTTTAATTCAAAAAATTACAAAGAGGGCCATTATTAATAAGATAGAATAATACTTTTGGCCTTTGAGTAAAAATTAGGTTGTCTTAAGTATTAGCAAGGTGGATTATTTGGAAGAAACACCAGTCTGATATCCCCCAAAGTCCTGGAATTTTATTATTTGATTTTATTGAAGTTTTCTCATGGGTAGATTGGAGGCAATATCTTAAGACATCACTCAGTCTGAGAAAGGGATGCTTGAGCAAGTATTTATTGAGGGAAAGAGTCTGGCAGTTTCTTATGAAACTAAATGTATTCTTGCCATGTGACAAAACCATTGCATTTTGTGATATTTACCCAAAGGAGGTGAAAATTTATGTCCACACAAAAGCCTGCACATAGATGTTTATAGTGGCTTTATTCATAATTGCCCAAACCTGGAAACAACCGAGATATTCTCCAGTAGGTGAATGAATAAATGAACTATGGTGCATGCAGACAATAAAATACTGCTTAGCACTGTAAAGAAATGAGCTGTCAAGCTATGAAAAAACATGAGAAGTCTTATATTCATATTACTAAGTGAAAATGCCAATTTGAAAAAGCTGCATATTATATGATTCTCACTATAATGACATTCTGGAAAAGACAAAACTAAAGAGACCATAAAAAGATCAATAACTTTCAGGAATTTGATTGGGGATGGCTAGGCAGAGCACAGAGGATTTTTAGAGCAATCAAAGTAAACTGTATGATACCCCAATGATGGATACATGCCATTATACAGTTTTTCAAACCCATAGAATCACAACATCAAAAATGAACCTTAATGTAAACTATGGGCTTAGATTGATATGATATGTCCATTTAGGTTCATTAATTGTAACAAATGCACTACTCTGTTGGGAGGTATTGATATGGGGGAAACTATGCTTTTATGGGGACGGAGGGTATATTGGAAATATCTGTGCTTTTCTATTGGTTTTGCTATGAACCTAAAATTTCCCTTAAAAATTAAGTCTTAATTAAGAACAAAACCAACAAAACTCATAGGCAGTATTGCCAAGTTCCTACGCTTGTAGTATCTGTTGTAATTGTTTGCCCCAACACACACACACACACACACACACACACACACACACACACACACCTATCTCTTTTAATGTCTTGATGTTATTTATTCTATATTGTTAAAAACTCTCACTTTGCCCCATCTCATCCCACGTACTGGTCACACTCTCCTTAACCATTTCCAAGGTCCGAACTCCTGACCTGTTCCTTATTTTCTATTCTGACTGCTTTACTGTGTTAGGAGAACTCCCTTGGATTCTGGTAAATACTTTCTTCTTCCTACCCAGTTCTAATTAAAGATTGCATTAATGCAAAGCGGGTTGAGAAGGATCTGGAAAGTCATTGGTTGTGGATAGTGTTCTTAGTCGATACTAATCTTTTTACCCCTGTTATACTTCAGGGGGGCTTGTCTATATTATCTTCTTACTCTTCAACTTAGAGCTTTGCATAAATATGTGGCCTATCTATATTAGTCAAATTGTCAGAACCCCTCAGATTATGTAGAATCCTGAATACCATGGAGACTTGGCCTAAATTTGGCAAACTCTAATTTTTGTGCAGACTACAAAAAGTGAACAACTCACTCTTTTGCCCAAATCTAGAATGTTCATTGATTGGTTGCTGCTATGTTGCTACCGTTACGGTTGACCATTTTTCACAATTTATAGGCATAAAACAAATATTTATTTGTGCCTAGGTATTTGGTTTCTGGCTTCTTTTAGAGAATAATGAGACTCTCAGGATTTCCTGATTCAGTTGTTATCTCTGTTTTGAAGAACAGTGTTTTTTTTTTTCTTTTTTTCTGTCTAAAAATTAAAAATATATTTTTGAATTCATAATCCCCAGTAATGTAATATGAGTTGGACTCCCAATCTCCAAAATTATTTTATTTGGTCATTTGCAAAGTCATCCTGGTAATGTTTGTTTTCTTTTCTTGCAAATACTGGCTAATCGTTTGGATTGCTGTGAGATACAGAGAAAAGATAATTTTGGTAAAAATAAATAAATAAACAAATACATAAAGCAATTCTCCAGTATATTTTCAGTGATTACTTCCTTGACTAGTTCTTTGACTAGTTTAAAATAGGATGAAAGTCCTCATGGAGGAAGATATGCTAACATTAAAGCCTCCTCCATATTTTAAAGCAAAGAAAGATGATGCCTTTTCTATGAAACTGATTTGAAATCTTTAATTTTCAGTATTTTAATGACGCCATGTTTTATATTTGAAAGACAAAACAGAACAAAATTGCCTTTAATAGAAAAGGGGCAACCCTTTGAAACAAATGACTTAATATTGATTTGTCTGAAAGGTCAACTTTCTTTGTAATACATTGAAAACAATGCACTGCATGTCTTTGAAAAGACTAACATGTTGTTGCAGGAAAGGTTTTTAATTGACCAGATGCTCTTCATCTAGGAACAACATGTGCCCACGTGTCAAAAAGTTTTAACTCTTTACAACACAGAAAAGAAGCATGGTTTGGCCATGTCACAATTTTTGCTTTTTGTTCTCTCTTAAGTGTCTTTTCTCAACAGACTCATTCCTTGACTTCAAGGGTCACTTCTACATAATTACAATGCAAAAACATTGTAATTTCTCCCCCAAGTTCCACTTCCAACATTCACCTCCATTTTGAACATTTCCAATAACTGTCCTCACCACTGGCTCAAATTCAGGATTTAATATCTTTCTCCATCAAAACAGAAAACATTGTTCTCATAATTTCTACTACTAATAATCATTAGTCACCAGTTATCTAAGATGAAAAAATATGAACAATTTTTTCCTACATCTGATCACTCAAGCCTTGTTCATCTTTTCCCCACTTAAAAAAATATAATTTCTTACTTTCTGATCTCAGAATTACCATTTTCACTTTGATTTCTCACCTCATGCTATACTCTTATTTCTAAAATTGAATCAACCTGCACATCACAATGACATGAGAATCCTCAGTTTTACGTTTCATCAACTGTTGAGACAGTTTTCAGGAATCTCATAGTCTAAATTAGAGGAAGAAACCAGATCACTTAATTTAACATGCATGGCCTAACAGAATGTGTCCCTTACTCACTTTTCCCACATCATCTTTCACTTCTCTCTAATGAAAACCGTTCTGTTTCCAGGAAGGCTAATTCTCTCACCATCCCTTTCATATTGTTTGCCAAAACTCAGTACATTCTACCCATTCTATTTCCTTCTGACCCATTTTCACCCTAGTTTCTAATACACAACAGAAGTATGTAAGTCACTTCTATAGTCTTTTAAACAAACAGATATGTTATCTTGCTCTTGCTTTATAAATTTTATCTTAGTAAAAGCATCAGTAATAACTAGTTTTAATATATCACATCATTAGATTCTAGGAATGTGTATTTTATATAATGGAGATAGTTATCCATTTTACATATGATAAAAAATGAAGATCTTCGAAGTATGGTGAATTTCCCAAAGACAACCAAGAAACATTTTTTGGAAAATGTTTTTTGTTTGTTTGTTTCATTGCTTTTTAAAGAACAATTAGATGGTTCTTTCTTTCCAATTAGACTCCCAAGTCCCACCAGTTGGATTTCACACCATTTATACCCGTTGCTACCCGGGAGTGTTCCTTAATTCACAACCTTTCTGACTTGTTTGGGACAAGGGAACTGTGCTTTTCCACATAATGAATTTAGCAAAGGGTTAATTCCATTCAGTGGTTAAGAGCTAGGGTCATGGGGTAAATAGTCCTGAGTTTAAATCACAGCTATATCACCCACTTGCCATATAAACTTATTTAAGTTATTTAATGTTGCTAAGCTCCAGGTTCCTTCTCTATAAAATGGTAATTGTGATAGTGCCTGCCTTCTCGCACTGGATTATAATGAAAGTTCACTGAGATGATTAATGAAAACACTTAACATGGTGTCCACTAGCCAGCAAATGCTATTTTTAGTACTACCTGCAACTGTCAGTAGGAAGAATGGTTCAGAGAGTGAAATCTATTTCTCAAGCATATGTATATGTTCCAGAGGTATTTAGATTTTTAAAACCATATATGATGTATAATACAATGGGAAAAAATCCATGATGTAATTTTGGTCACTCTAGTCACCCAGGATGACATTTTTTGATAAAGATGCCTCCCTTATTAGGATGTTGAGCTATTTAGTCAAATATTATTCTGAATGTGTCTATGAGGGTATTTCTGGATGAGATGCTTGACTGAATAAGTCAGGTTGCCCTCCTTAATGTTGGTGAGCCTCATCTAATCAGCGAAAGATCCAAATAGAACAAAAAAGTTGAGTGAGAGGAAACTTTGCTTTCCTGACTATTTGAGCTTGAACTTCAGTCTGTCTTGTCCTGCCCTCAATCAATCTGGAACTTACACTACCACCTCTCCCGGGTTTTCAGCTTGCCAATTGCAGAACTTGGGACTTCTCAGCCTCCATAATTTTGTGAGCCAATTCTCTCTCTTTCTCTCCCTCTCCCTCTCCCTCTCTATCTCTCTGTCTCTGTCTCTGTCTCTCTCTGTCTCTCTTTCTCTTTTTCTCTCTTTCTAATTCCTGTTTTATATTAACATAGTGCTATATATTACTAGAAAGGAATTTATAAGAGGATTTGAGCTTACAATGTGCTCACTGAGTGAATGCGCAAAAGGGCCCAATATAAGCAGAAATTTAAAACAAACAAACAAATACCTTAGCACTGAAAACAGAGCCATGGTCTGAATCAGCAGAACCAAAGGAAAACATTACATAAGGAAAGAATAAGGCTAATAGTCTGACTAAACTCAAAGGCCAGAAAGACTCCCTTTTTGAGGTTTGGAGCTTTCATTCCGATGACAACTAAAGGAAAAAGGAACTAGGAAAAGAAAAGGGGACATTTTTAAACTCTAAAAAAAACCCCAATCATTCTCTGCTTTAAGTGATTATTTTTCTAAAGGCAGGTCCTCTTACAACTTTATCATGAATTTCATTAAAAGCGGCATATGTGTCAAAATTAATTCTATTATTTTTGGATATTTTTGTATTTTCATTTAATATTAGCTTTATTTCCTAAAACTTGTAAACTCAAATAAAATATAACTTTTACAAATCAAGGAAACATGGAGTAAATATTAGCATTTTCCCAAAATTTGGGATACTTAGTGAAAGTACTTAGCTTGAAATCTTAGGTTTTAGTTTATAATCTGTTTATAGAATCTCTGTTCTTGAGTAGATTCATTTTATCCCTCTGTTTTTCCTAATCCCTGGGGAGGTAAACTGAGGTTCCCAAAGCAAAATAATGCCAAGAGCAGTTTGCTTGACATTTTCAAGGAAATGTTGGGCTATTCCGATGGAACTTTGGAGTTGTGTGTGGATCCCATGGACCAGTTCATGAAGTGATGCTAAATCCAGATAAAGCAGGTCTGGAGACCTGCCTGCCAGATGCTTATGGGGCTTATGTGGCTTTGACTGGCCTGGGGACGCAGAGAAGAGACAGAAACAAAGTCAAAATTCTTTCTCAAAACAGCCAAGAACATTCCATTCATTGGAGGCCAAAGCTTGGGAGGCCTTTATTTTAGTACTGGTAAATTGTCTTACATTGCTGAGATTATTTTATTTTATTTTACTTTATTTTTGGTCTGGTTGTTCAGGACACTTTGTTTTAGTTTATGATGCTTGTTTTATCTCTTTTTAAGATAAACAACTATGTCTTAACATAATAGAAAACAAAATTCTAATGCATTTTTATGTTGGTATTGACTTTTGATGTTGTGTCTCTATAAACTTTACTTGGATAGCTAAACTCACCTAAACCCATCTATTTGTTATATATCAAATGTGATCACTATAGTTTGTTTATCAGGTGGTCCTTAGGTTTGCTTTTCTTGCATTCAAAATGTATAATGTATTTTGTATGCCTTTCCTCTTGGATTGATGTTACTTATGAATGCTTTTATAAGGTTAAGCAGAAGTGATTCTCAGGTTCCCAGCCCCAGTGCAGAAATTTTTTTTTATTAAGGACAGATCATTGATGCCACCATTAGAGGGGCTTGACGATCTCTTCTGGAATTGTATTAAGAACTCTGGGAAAGTGGAAGATGTCCTGGACATTCATGAGGTCATTCCCTGACAATGATTTAACATACACCTACTCTCAACCAAGAATGACTGAAATATACATATATTTATATATATATATATATATATATACACACACACACATATATATATTCCATAATTATAATTGTATCATATATAATTTTAAAATTATATAATGTATGTATAGACACTCTATACATACATGACTATATATAATAGTTTTAGTGCTTTAGGAATATGAAAAGTCTTGGGGCACCTGGGTGGCTCAGTCAGTTAAGCATCCAACATCAGCTCAGGTCATGATCTCACCGCTCATGGGTTTGAGCCCCATGTGGGCCTCTGTGCTGACAGCTCAGAGCCTGGAGCCCACTTCGGATTCTGTGTCTCCCTCTCTCTCTGACCCTCCCCCACTTGCACTCTGTCTCTCTCTCAAAAATGAATAAATGATTAAAAAATTTAAAAAATAATATGAAAAGTCTTCAGAATAGTTCTAATGATAAATTGTAGAAATAAGAACATGAACTATAAATGCATAGCCCTACACTCTAACTGTGGTATTATGGCAAAAGTAATATCTTCTTTATACCTGGACGTTTCTCTGTGATAACCAGTTGCAGGTAAAAACTAAGAGGGCTTATAATAAGAAAGTAGTGACGAACCCTATTTATTATTTTAGTGTTCTCTGGGGGAGTATCATGTCTTCTCTCTATATCAGATGTCTTTTCTAGATAACAAGAAAGTAGAAAAAGAGTGAAATTACAATTAAGAATTTTCAATTAGCAGCTTCTTAAAAAGTGTACTGCAACACAATTAGTTAGCCCAATGAAATATAGTAGCATTATATGACAACTATTTATTGAGGAATCGGTATATTTTGGCATTGGGGATACAGGAGTGTATTATTCAGGTCAAGTTCATGTATGGATCGCAGAAGTCTAATGTTGCAATCACTTAAGATAGATGTTTCCTTCTATCACACGTAAAAAATCTCACCTTGTTTTACCTTGTTGCTCTGTTTTTTTCAATATCTGACTACTGGCTGAAGCTTTACCCATGAAGACAGAATTTTGGCCAACATGAAGAAGGAAACTAAAAAACGACATCTCTCCACCCCCACCCTCAGCTTTAGGAACACTTTACATATGACACATAAAACACCTCTACTTCTATCCCACTGGCCAGACTTAATCATGTGGTTATAGCAAGTTTAAGGAGGGCTGAGAAATGCTGTCTATTTTGTTTGTTTATGTTTATAGCTAACATTTCACCAAATCTTTTAGGAGGTCATCCTCCTTGACAGATGCTCACAGAAATCAAGGAAATGGATTTTTGTGACTATGTGAGCAAGAAATCTAAAGGGGAGGAAAGCACTGGAAATTTGTGGCAATTCAGATTCAAGAGTGATTGTCGGAGAACAAAGGACACTAATGCAAACTCATCCTCCCTCCAGAAACTCATCTTTTGAAGCTTATCTTCTTTACTCAAAACATGGGGAAGTTTTTGGAGACGAGTTTGGTTGGAGAGAATGTATTTTTCTGGCATTATTGACAATGACTTCATACTTCTTCTCCAAAGGACTTAGTTGAATATCCATAGGAGGAGAGATCTGCGAAGCTAACTGAATTAGAGATCAGTTTGTTAAAGAGAATAGGGCTTCTAGCTTTTTCTTTTTTTAGTTAACTCTGATCTACACTGGATATCTTTGATGTGTTAACCCGTACTTTGAGTCAAGACAAAGCAATGTATCATCCCTTATATTTCAGAATGAGTATAATTTAAAGACACAGAAAATTCTGGATTTTAAATTGAATAGTATATAAGTAATATCTCAATATAAATTTTTTTCTAATGTTTTTATTTATTTTTGAGAGAGAGAGGCAGCATGAGCAGGGAGGGTTAGAGAGATAGGGAGACACAGAATCCGAAGCGGGCTCCAGGCTCTGAGCTAGCTGTCAGCACAGAGCCCGACGCGGGGCTCAAACCCATGAGCCACGAGATCATGACCTGAGCTGAAGCCGGCTGCTCAACCGACTGAGCCACCCAGGCGCCCCTGTAATATCTCAATATAAAACCAAGTTCAAATGTGTCTTTTTGGATTGGGAACCTTGCCATTTTCAAACAAATGAAACCAACCCCATTTCTGTGACGATGCATATACATATCTAGGCTCTGCATATATTTAAATTTCATTTCATACAGTATCCAGATGAAGAGAAGAAACATTTTCTAGTCATCAGATCAAGTCATCATATTTAAATACTGTTGGATGTAATAAAATATTAGTGACATATTGTATACTTTAAGCACCATTTACTGAGCACCTAGCACTGGTGGTATGAATATACTACATTGAAAATTAGAGACACAAGTTGAAGTAAACCATGCTCTCTGCCCTAATGAAGCTTACAATTAAGTTGAACAAAAGGCAAGATCCAGTATAACTAGTAATATAATGTGGTACAGGGTAAATGTCAAATTAATAAAACATACAATAAATGAAAAAATTCAGAATGCCAAGGAAGAAACATTATTTTAAGCTGTTGTGGTGAATCTTCAGACAAAAGGTATACCTTGATATATTTATTGGAATATTGGTAGAATTTAAAGAATTTTTATGTATGTGTCCATTTGAAAGCAGAACAAAAATCTTTTTTAAAGCACTTTAGATATAACCATTTTGTAGGTATAATACTTGAAATCATGTTTGTTTTTTGAAGCTAATTTATATTCCAAATCTTTTGCAAGGACACCATGATCTGGAAGTTATGAAGCTCAGGATCAACTGAATTCGTAGCTTCCATCCTGACTCTTGCTGGAATGAAGGCCCTAGGTTATGATCCCCATAAAACACACTATCTCTGGGGTGCTTGGGTGGCTCAGTTGATTAAGTGTCTGACTTCAGTTCAGGTCATGATCTCGCGGTTTTTAAGTTCGAGCCCAGCGTCAGGCTCTGTGCTGACAGCTAGCTCAGAGCCTGAAGCCTGCTTCAGATTCTGTATCTCCCTCTCTCTCTGACCCTCTTCTGCTCACACTGTCTCTCTGTCTCTCAAAAATAAATTAAAAAACAACAAAAATTTAAGTATACAGAACTAAAAACCAATGATGTTAAATTCATAGGTGAGGTCTGATGTAACGTTTCTTTTGACCACCCAAGATGGTACATGATATGAAAATGCTGGGTTTCGGTACAAAGCATCAAGAAAGAATTCACCAGGGGCACCTGGGTGGCTTTGTCAGTTGAGTGTCCTACTCTTGATTTCAGCTCAGGTCATGATTTCACAATTTGTGGAATCAAGCCTTGTGGTGAGCTCCTTGCTAAGCATGGAGCCTGCTTAAGATTCTGTCTCTCCCTCTGACCCTCTCCCCTGCTTGCACTCTCCTTCTTCTTTCTAAAAATAAAAACAATAAATAAATTTAAATTTAAATTTAAAAAGAAGGGTTTTTGAGACATCCTCAGTGCAAATAGATGGTTTTCTTAAAGCTCGGGGACAGGACCCGGGGGCACAAAGAGCTCCACCGGGGTTGTGAGGAGTGACTGATACATGCTTTCAAGTTGGAAGAGGATTAGGGGTAGTGTAAGTCTCTAAGAAATCTTGGACACAAGGTTTCTGGAACCTTGAGGGGGCTAGCTTTTGTTAGGAAAAAGCCATTTATTACTGTCTAATAAAACTTTACTCGTGAGACCCTTTAGATGTATATCAGTGGGCCATATGCTTGGAGGATGGTTGCTAATGTATCTTGGCAGAGAAGGGGGCGTGGCTTGAGATAAAGGAAGTTTCCGCAGGAATTTTTATGTTAACGGAGACTTACAGGATTCTGGAGGTCAAGCTGATGTTAAGGTAAGATCGCCTTATGCTTCTAGCAAAGTCCTAACATAGAGGCAGCTGAGCTTCTAGAGGAAGGCCATTCCGCCTGTCTCAAGGACCTGTCAGTGGGCTATAAGTTGTAAAGAAATTTACTTTTTTCTTCTGTCTTTGTTTCCCACATCAGTACCTATATCTTCAGAACACAAAATCTTTCTAGTGATCACAAGCAAAGCATGGAAGTAAATGAGGCCTTTTTTTTTTTTAAATATGGAGTCACTTTTAACAAGACCAAGCTTACATAAATTAGGTATTGAAATAAAGAGAAGCTAACATTTCAAGTGTAAACCTTGAATGTTGAATTATGCATTTGTATTTAATATTTTACAATTCACGTAATTGCCTTTATTCTGTGGTGGTTTAATTTTTTTTTATGTTTTTTATTTATTTTTGAGAGACAGAGAGAGAGAGACAGTGTGAGCAGGGGAAGGTCAGAGAGAGAGGGAGACACAGAATCTGAAGCAGGCTCCAGGCTCTGAGCTGTCAGCACAGAGCCAACGCAGGGCTCAAACCCACAAACCGTGAGATCATGACCTGAGCCGAAGCCAGAGGCTTAACTGACTGAGCCACCCAGGTGCCCCTGTGGTGCTTTAACCAGCAAGATCATCTCTGTTACTTTTAACAGCTTCTTTGATTTAAATTTTAACTTAATTTTGTTACCGATTATGATGAAGAGGGGGATTAAAAAAAGTGAAACCACAAAATACACTGGGATCAAAACCAGTATGTACAGGTCCACGGTCTGGTAAACAGGGTCACCAAGGCATTTACATACACCTGTGCATGTGGGTGAAGCTGCAGGCTGGCTTGGCTCGTGATCTGGAAGCAGGGGACTACGGCTGAGAGTGAGCTGTGCCCTGTGATACAGAAAGAGGATTCTGCAGGAGGGGTGAGGCCAGAGTCCCCTGTGGAACTGGAGTAAGGCTTTCCCACTCGAGGAAGTAAGCTAACTAAGCCTGTTTCCCGGCTAGCCAGTGCTGCACTTGAATGGAAAGCTATGAACCTGAGAAGGTAATGGATGAAGACCAAACCCCACATACAGGAAGTAACTTGCTGGCCAAATTACTGATCTTCACGTCAGTGTGAGCTGATATGCAAAATCATTCTGGAAAGTGGCGGGAGAGGGAGTGGCAAGTATAGGTACTGGGAACACAGAACAAACCAGCAGACCAGACACTGGTGAACACAAAACAAAGGATGGGAGGGAAAGGAGAGAGAGAATTCAAAATATGCACGCGTGCACATCCATCCATACACACACACACACACACACACACACACACATACACACACACATTGTATGCATAGCGTTAAAATACTAAAATTTAACTGAGTAAATTTGGAGAGCTAAGTGGCTTTATTAAATGATTCATGAGTTAGGTAGCATCCCATCTCGCATTAGAGGAGAGTCTCCAAAGATCTGTATGAAGTGGAAGGTTTTTCTAGGAAGGAGGGTGGGTCAAGGAAATTAGTCACAAAAAAAGGATTATACCAAACAAGGTCCATTTCCCTTAGGGGCGGAGAGCAGTGGGTTTTATCCTGCAAATAACCTCATCTTCCTTTGGGGACATTTGGAGAGGGCCCCCTGTGATAGATTACCTCACTGCGAGCTGGTGAGAAAATTCCTAATGGATCAGTTAAGAGTTACATTTGGGGAGCTTGAAACTGCATTTCGATTAGGTATTAAGCCCTGGTTTGGTGACTTGGCCTAAGTGATGCCATTTGGGCCTGTGGTTTTCTGTTTAACAATAGTTATATATAATATGTAGATACTGCGTATGTGATATATATTGTTATGAGATAATATATGATACATATGAATATGTATATCCCTCGAAACAAACACGTTCTGGATTTGAGAGGCTAAGTGGAGAGATGAAAGCTAAAAATATAAATGTGGGAGAAACATACTGATCTCTTTGAATCCCTAGCACTCACTACTGGATTCCATCAATTCAAGAAGGGTTATAGAGAGATAGAGAGGAGGAAAAAAGAGTCCTAAGACTTTGCCTTGAAGTAAATGTGAAGAAATTTGACTTAAGATGAGAAACTAGAGAAGAATGTGTTACAGTGGGTGCATCAAGAAGGAAATCAATACATGGGTGAAAAATCAATAATATAAATAAAATAAAGTTGTACTTATTGGCCTACAATATCCAGAAAACATTTAGAGACAAATTATAATTTTGTGTAACAAATCTCCACAGAGCTAATTGTGCATGCCATTTACTTTGATCATAATTATTACTTAACTACAGAAATGTATCAACAAAAAATAGTTAAATTGCCCCAAAATGTAAATAATCCCAAATAAGTTCTATTAGATGGCTAAAATTATTTGTTTTTTAGTAAGCAAAAAAATGTACGAATACAACTTACCAAAATACAAAGACTTCCACAAATAGCGTACATACTTTTTGTTATTAATAAAAACAATAGGGGCCCCTGGGTGGCTCAGTCGGTTAAGGATCCGACTTCGGCTCAGGTCATGATCTCGTGGTTCCTGAGTTCAAGCCCCACATGGGTTTGATGCTGACAGCTCAGAGCCTGGAGCTGCTTCGATTCTGTGTCTCCCTGTCTCCCTCTCCCTCTCTGTCCTTCTCTCACTGCAACTCTGTCTCTCTGTCTCAAAAATAAACATTAAAAAACTTAAATAAAAAAGTATTCAAAGAAATGAATAAATTATACTAAACATATAATTAAGTTGTATAGTATTATTTAGTTAAGTGAAAATAATTCATAGGATATTGTACATAAAATATTAACTCTGTAAAGGGCATATACCCTATGTATACCATACCAACATACAAATCAGCGTAAGTCCTAATTAAAGCCTATAATTGTCTTCTCTGCATGATAAGTTTGTACCTGATATTTATTTAGTTCTTTTTATCACTGTACATTTTCTAAATATTTCATAAAGAACATACATCTAAATTCAGAAATAAAGAACAAAGACAACGCTTAAGGATTTTAGACAGAAGAAATGTAAGTTGGGTTTTGGAAGAATGAGCCAGTACGTGGAGTTCAATATAAGGAAGAAAATAAATTCAATATGATCTCTGCAAGATTTTAAATGGGTTGAAGCTCATTTCAATGGATCTTTGAAGGTAAAATCTTGGAGCAGTGTTTTAACATTTTCTCCCACGATACTGATAATGATCTCACAAAGTTGTTTATAATCATTTTATTGCATTCATCAGCTGAGACTAATTATAACTCAGATGAAAATCATCCTCGCAGAGTGCATTCTAAATATTAATAAACATAAATAATGCAAGTTTACTATTAAAGCAATTCAAAACAACAAACAGAACCCACAGGGAGTTCCTTAAAATTAATCTGGTTCCACATAAATTCTGTCTTAAAATGTTCAAAGCAACAATAGCCCATATCACAGGATATATTAACTTACTCCTTTCTTTTTGTTCTGTTTTCTAATTTTGTAGGACAAAGTAATAGACGTGAGTGGTTGGCAGGTCAGGAAGACTTTAATGGTAACTTCTAATAAAAAAATGGAATAATTCAAATATGAATTGACTAAGATAAAAACTGAGAACTGTCTCCTCTTGATGTTGCTTTTCTAAAATTCAGGAAAATTATTAATACCTTTTTCCTTCATATCCTAGACTGTCAGAAATGGCAACTATCAAGCATATGGAAACATATTTGAAACTTGAAATATCTATTTTAAATGAATGGGCTTCAAATCTCAAATAAATTGGCACTCTAGTGTTTAAAACTTGTAGCTTTTAACAACATCTCTATTAAATTGTAAGGAGGCTTCATTTTGGTTGTTTCAGATTTGAAAATATATCACATAAGCAAAATGATTAGCTTTGTGACCTTGGGCAAATTAATTAACATTTTAGAGTTGCCATCTGATCATTGGTGATAAGTTTTTCTCCTTCACAAAGTTGTTATTAACATGAAATGAGATATGATTTGTAAGACACATAACACAAACTCTATTAATGTCTATCCTTATTATCAGCGTCATGTTTCCTTTCTGGATCTGCATGCCATCACAGGTTATTGCCATCACTTTCCTGTTATAAGAACAATTGAATTTGAAGAAACATGTCAATGCCAGTTTTCACTGTGCCCCTTTCCATGCGGTTTAACTTTTCTCAGCTTCACTCTTCACGTGGTAAATGCCATGGTACCTGATATAACATACAGTCACCTGTAACTACTCCAAGTACACTGGCGAGGAAAACAGAACACACACGTGAAAATACTTGCAAACTCTAAAAGGCTATTTGAAGGGTAACTCACATTTTAAAGCTGCACATTCATGCTACTTTTGAAGTTATACAATGTAAAAACTTTATTTACAATCTGATATACAATGAGAAAATGCTTCCAAACATTTGAATACTACAATATTTACAAATTCTTCAACATAATGTAAAGATAACTTCTAAACTTTTGTACTGATTGATCATGTGTATGTAAAAAAGACACCAATTAAAAAAGAAAATCATAATGCTTTCTCTCAGTTTCCTTCTGTCATCCAGAACTGTTTGGGTTCCATAGACAAAATTTACGTTTTCTTGGATAATGTCAGAAAGTTTGTTTTCATTAAGAAATTTTTAACCAACCAAATACAAGAAATCTTAACAGTCTCTACTTTGATATTTTTTGCCACAAAACTTCTTATCATAATTTCTAACATGACTTAAGGAAAGATCTTTCATTTCTTCCCTTCTCTATAAAAAGAAATGTTTTATCTTAAAAAGGAAAAGCTACTTAATAAATATGACTACAATTATACCATGTGAAAGTTAAAAGCATTTCAAGTTCAATGAAGGTAATGAATAAAGAAAATCCCCAAACAGAAAGTTTGACTTAAAACGTTCAATGCATTTTAATGCTTTAGATTAAAGATTGCATGTAAAACTCTTAGCAAACTTCAAAATCACAATGTCAGTGATTGCTAAAGGTCATATTTCAAGTGAAGAGAAATATCTAGATTTAATGTTTATATGTTTGGTTAAATCATTTATGCATGCATAGAAGAAAACAGAAGAGTAACCAACTTAACCAACATACATGATGACTTCATTTAATCATTAATGTTACTGAGAGCCTGGGTGGCTCAGTTGGTTAAGCGTCTGACTCTTGATTTTTGACTCAGGTTGTGATCTCACGGTTCCTGAGTTCTAACCCTGGTCAGACTGCCAGGGTCTAACCCTTCACACTGGCAGCACGAAGTATGCTTGAGATTTTCCCTCTCCTGGTCTCTCTCTCCTCCCCTCTCCTGCTCACTCTCTCAAAATAAATAAATAAACATTTAAAAAATTAATATTACTAAATCTTTAGGGTGATGTCATTTTTTTCATATTTGCAGATTTTTCTGCTGTCTGGTTCGATATGGAGGAAAGAACATCTCTGTAAACAGTTCACGTTGAGAACAAGTCTCAGGTAAGTGCTGAAAATGCAAAAGTTGTGTTTTTTTAGTTCCCTCAGATCCAGAGATTTGTGCAGGTGAGTTGTACAAAACCTTAAAGAAACTGATCACTTATGTTCTATACATAGAGCCTTCAATGAAATATAAGGCTCCCAAATTCCTAATATGATAAGCTCTAAATAAACTTTGATGATCAAACTGGACAAGAATATTGATGAACATAATTCCTAAGATCATAAGTGGTAAAAACAACGAATGATGATGAAGTAAATTTTCGCACTGGAAGGCAAAGCCTAATTGATTAAATTTAGTTCACAGCATTACCATCTTCCAGTGGGAAAATGCTAATGACCTTCTCAGTATGTTACATGTTCTTCATAAATGTTACCTTTTCTTTCTTCCCCATCCTTTTCCCTCTTCCCTCTAACTTCAACCTCTCCTCAACCCCTAACAAATACTTGCATTCTTGTATACTTAAATGAATTTAACCTTGTGTCTCAGAGTAGCGATATCTCAAAAAACTTATTCAGACTTACGTGTTACATTCATAGACACCTTTATATTTTAAAGACCATGTAGGATTGAGGCAAGGCAGTCAGTACTATTAGTTAAAGAGTGGTAGGCAGTAATTCAAGGACCATCTTGGAGCTAGAATGGGGGTAATTTTCTTTATGTCTTTATCTATTGAAGCTTATCTAAGAGCTACCCACAGTTCTCTCTGTGGGAAATATGATAGGGGTCCCTACTATTACACACAGGCTGGGCTGCACTTTGCTGCTGATTACCTTTGACTCCAGAGCATAACTTCTCTTCTTTGACTTCCCCCACATCATGCAATGGCGATGTGTGGCTTTCACCCCTTGGCTAGTAATGGTTAGATCATTTAGCCTTATACTTTAATCTGCCCCTAGGATATGCCTTTCAACTTTTTTTTTTCCATCCAGGAAACTATTCTTCAGTACACCCCATAGGATTACTTGCCATGCTCAGGCTCAAAATCTAAAATCATAATCCTTCTAATATGTTCCTCATCTTCATTTGAATGGAGTATCAAAAAATAGACTTTTTGGTTATTGTTATGTTTATATAATAACTCTACTCCACCTTTTATATCTACTAAAATCACCTGGAAATTAAAATACAGTAAAGAGTACGATATTTTTAAGGTTAAAAAGTAGGCAGTGAAGATAGATGCTGTCAAATATTTGGAATGACTAAAACTGGACATTAATACTAGCAGTGAAAGCACAATGAAAACTTAGATGATGGAATTTAATTTTCTACCCCCAGGTCCCACCCCATGAATGCCATGAACCTCTCACCCAAATTTCTTTTTATTTCCCCATACATGAAAGCCACAATAATACAAATGAATAGCTAGCAAAAAATAAATGCATTTCTGTTGCTCCCATTTTTTTTTTTGAAATACATGTATAAAAGAGAAAATATGCACGGTGGTTTTTTTTTTTTTTTGGTAGAGAAAGGAAGACTGCTACAACCATTCCTACATGTCCATTGTTCTGTTCCACCCAGCAATAAAGAAACATTGTACTGAAAATACATTTGTAAATTTGTAATATTTTGATCTTAAATATCTTCCTAAAATTTCCTAACACATAATGAAGCTGGAAACTATTTGAGAGATCCAGTAATTTCTCTTGGGGTTGAACAGTTCAGAACAGATAATCATCTTTCTTGTTTGTAAGAATTTACACAGCTATCTATGACATGATTTTATAATCTTGGGTGGTCAAGAATGAGCTAAACCCTGTCCGTTCTCAATTAACAAAAAAGAAGTGCAAAAATAAACCAAAAAGGCTAAAATATCAAAATGTTCTGTGAGACAGTACTTGAAACATTTCAGCAAAGCATTTTGTAAGTGATTTGGTGTAGATATGATGAAAAGCATAGTTTTCTCAACTGCAGTGAGATTCTCTAGCAATTCCTAAAATATTTTATACATTTTTGTTTATTATATATATATACATATGTATATGAATTTCGTAATTAAAAAATAAACAATTTTAGGGGCACCTGGGTGGCTCAGTCAGTTAAGCATCTGATTTTGGCTCAGGTCATGATCTTGCAGTTTGTGGGTTCAAGCCCTGTGTCGGGTTCTGTGCTGATAGCTCAGAGCCTGGAGCCTGCTTTGGATTCTGTGTCTTCTTCTCTCTCTCTGCCCCTCCCCTGCTGATGCTCTGTCTCTCTCTGTCTCAAAAATAAATGAACATTAAGATAAAATTTTTAAAATGAAAAATAAGCAATTTTACACTAAGGGTCTTCACAGAGGGATTAATGTGTATCCCTTTTGACAATCCAAAAGAAGAAGAACACACATAAACGTATCCTGGGCATCTTTGCTATTTTTTTCACATGTTTGTGATATCTTGAGTCGATATAGCCCAGTAGGTGAAAGATATGGATATCTTAGTCTGTAGCCTCTCTTTTCGGTTATGGGATGGCATATAATCCTTCCACAAAGCAGGGTGGAAGTGATGGAGTTTAACTTCTCAGGCAGACTTATAAAAAGCTTGTGTGTGTGTGTGTGTGTGTGTGTGTGTGTGTGTGTGTGTGTGTGTGTGCATGCACGTGCACACGAAGCTGACACCTGGAGCCACCATACAAAATGTCTGATGACCCTAACACTGCTGTGCTGTGAGGAAGCCAAGCCATTTGGAGACCCCACACAAAGGTGTTTTGGTGGGTAGTACTAGTTTTAGATTCATCCCGTTCTAGGGGCCAGAGATGTGAGTTCTTGTGCCTCCAGATGCTTCTGGTCTTCATAGAGTCACCCCTACCTTTGGATCGTTCTAGCTGAGGGTGTAGATATCATGGAGACCCACAGAAACCATAAACAAAACGAATTGTCATTTTAAACTGCTAAGGTTAGGGGCAATTTTTTAATGAAAGAATAGTAACTGGAGTATCAGTAATGGTGAACAATAAAATATAAAAGTTAAATAACTTAATTAAAAAAAAAAAAAACAGAGGGACACCTGAGTGGCTCAGCTGGTTAAGCATCCAACTTCAGCTCAGGTCATGATCTCAGAGTTAGTAGGTTCGAGCCCAGCATCGGGCTCTATGCTGACAGCTCAGAGCTGGGGCCTGCTTTGGATTCTGTCTTTGTCTCTCTGCCCCTCCCTGACATGTGTTTTTTATTCTCTCTCTCTCTCTCCTCAAAAATAAATAAATAAACATTAAACAAAAAAAGCAAAACAGAATGTAAGGTCATGATTAATTTCTTAAAGAGAAATATAAATTTTTAATGGTAAAAGGAATATAATTTTCAGATTCTACCAAAATAAAGCTCATTTATTCTTTGTTAGGCATCCAAACTGTAGGAATACTATTTCTTTCTAAATGTTAAATCTATGGTATAAAACTATTATGTGGGACATTCTCAACAACATGGTTCTAAACCTACATATTAAACATTAATTTTGAATGAACTAAATGTTAGAGTTGAGATAAACTTAAACGTATTTGTAAATTTACTTACCATATATATATATATGAGATATAGGGATAGAATACATAACTAACAATGACCAAAAGCCATACTACAAATTTTAAGCACTTCCTCTCCTTCTACATATTTTTCTTTTCTCTCTCTCTCTCTCTCCCCCACTCCCCCACATAGGGAAATTGGTTAAGTGATTTTGAAATTCAAATTTGAACAGCACTAAAAAAATAACCTTTACCTAGATACTTGGTACTCACATTTCAAACCAGATTTTATTTATCTTTTTAAACAATTTATTGTCAAGTTGGTTTCCACAAAACACCCAGTGCTCATCCCCACAATTGCCCTCCTCCATGCCCATCACCCCCCTTCCCCTTACCCCCTCCCCCTTCAGCCCTCAGTTTGTTAGATTTTATTTTTTAATCTGATCATTTTCCAGTGTTTCTACAGAAAATCTGTATACACGTTTTATTGGACTTTCTGGATTTTGTGCTTGGCTTGGTGAAGTAAAACAGCAGAATTTATCTGCTTAAATAAGCTCTTTTCTTTAATTGTGAATTTAAAACACAACAAGAGTATTTATTCTCATGGTTGACAAATCTTAATGAGTAAGTTACAAGTGTAGGTCCAAATGAATAGATATTGTGGTAAAAAATGTCTTCCCTGCTCCAAACTTTTGCTAATATTAACCATTTCTTCTATACTTTCATCATTAGGGCAAAATGAGGTTATTCTTTGGAGGGGTGTTAAGTCTTGTTTTATAAAATGCTGTGTTTTTAAAGGCCGTGACTCATATTTGTGTCTGTTTTTAGAGTCGGAGAGATGTGACTTGGGAAGTGAGCATACAGATATTCTACGACAATATTTTCATTTAGTTAGAAGTGCCGTATGCACAAACTGCACGGTCGGGTGTGACAATGTGAACTTGGGAACTGGCTCCCTAACCCACTAATGGGTGATTTTCCCATTAACTTATTTACCAGTTTTTCCAATTGAATACACATTTGACAAAAACACTTCATAGTTTCCTAATTTCCTAGTTGTGCCTTGTTTATAAAAACTTGAGAAAAGTAAACCAAACCTCCCAAGAAAAAACAATCAAATGAACAAAATAAATTAATGGGCAAATTAATTGTAAACATGTCCACAAACCAGAATTAGGGGGATGAAAGGGGGAAAAATCTTTAAACTTCTGCCTTATTTTTCTTTGAAGAGGATTAAATTTTCTACAGAAAACTGAGTGTGATAGATTATGTTTTAAAGTGCTGTATGGCCTTTGTTCTGCTGTAGAAATTCTCTGCTATAGAATCAAATGCTTGTTAGGAGGCTAACTTTTGATCAACAGTAAAATTTTTATGGGAACCGAATCAGTCACAAAATCCCTATAACTCCAAAAGTCTTACTCATTAAAACAAACAAACAAATAGCCAAAAAAGAAACCCAGATAGGTTTTTCAATATAGTTTGCCAGAGATTTGCCAAATCGACCGCTACAGGGGCGCCTGGGTGGTTCAGTTGGTTGAGCGTCTGCCTTTAGCTCAGGTCAGGATCTCACATTTGTGGGTTCGAGCCCCACGTCAGGATCTGTTCTGACAGCTAGCTCAGAGTGTCGCCTGTCTTCAGATTCTGTCTCTCTCTCTCTCTCTCATCCTCCCCTGCTCACACTGTCTCTCTCTCTCTCAAAACATAAATAAAATATTAAAAAAATCACACATCCAGATGGACAACTACAAAATGTCACTTCTTAAATATTATACACAAAGCAAAGTAAATGCCAGCACTACTTAATGTTGAAAATTGAGTGATCATTAAATCAAAAAAGAGATTTGGATAATGAACTTGCTTTTAGATTTCAGTCATTCATACATTTATTTTTGAAATTACCCCCATCATTGACATTTTCTTTCTCTGTAAAATACACTGGATATCTAATTAGAAATTTGACTATGCTCACTAAACTTTAGCAAGCCTCATTTAAAATATCAAAGCTTATTATTATGCCCAGTATGTTTTAATACACTTTGAGATGTCAACAGAATCTTGGTAAAGAGTCAGGATCCTTCCCAAAGTTTCATAGTGAAAATATTGTGTTCTTAGCATACATTCCTTTAAACAACTGTTTCAGAGTAAAACATCGTCTCTCAGATTACAATTAAGCTTCAAATTAAAAATGAAGTTTACTGAGCCATCCCCACTGGACGGTTAGATGGACAGATGGGTGATGAAGAGAAACTTTATTGCTAATTCCCTTAGCACATAGTGCTATACATTTGTGGAGGATTCAATAAAAAGAATGAAAAACAAGTAGATTTGCAAAACAATGCCATTTAATTTAAAGTTTAATTTTCCTCCAAACTTTTGTTTGGAAATCTGAACCCTACTACTTTAAATAAATAACGTCAGTGGTACTACTGTTTTCTTCCTAACTCCAGTTTTCTTCATGTTTTCTGGATGCTTTAATGCTACCGGTACCAATGTCTACCTTCGTTTCCTTACACACATCTTCTCAGTTGGAATTTACCAGTTTATTTCCCATTGATCTTTATGTGGTAACAAATTGGCAGATGACAGATAAGCAGACAAAGAGGAAAGAAAACCAAAATGTTGTTTCTGTTCCACTCCTAAGCAGTAAAGGAGGAAGATATCACATTCATCTTTTTGATATGAACCCTTTTTTTTTCACTATTAGAACGAGAGTGTACATCCTACTTTATTTAAAAAAAAAAAAAAAAGGTTCCCTGAGGAATAAAAGAATTGTAGGTAAAGGAAAACCTATTGTACTTTATAGTACTTCTAGCTACTTTAATCTAGCTACCTATTGTTATAAAACTAGCTTTTCATAAATCTAAACTAAATTCACTGAAAGCTATGGCTATTGGTACAGAAAGCATACCTAGTTCATTACTATTTTTTACATTGTTAATTAGTGATTTTTTTTTCAACAAATGGCACAAATAAAGAGTTAAAATTTAAGTATTTCCAAGGCTTGGGAAGAGTGGTGGCTTATTTGGGGACTGTAAGATGAATTGGCCTATGTTTGAGACTATGGTTCTTACATTAAGTTTAAATTAATTATAAGACATTATAATATTTTTAAAGCATCATGGAATATGTATTAATGCTATGCATCAAGTAATTATCTCTTTATAGTAATTTCCAAGATACCAGAATGGTTCAAATTGATGGTTCTTTTTCTATTTTATTGTCTAACCCTTATTGTGACCTAAGATAACACAAAATGATACATAATATAAAAAAGGATTATATATATTATGTGTGTGTATGTGTGTATAATCCCAAAGACAATACAAACCATAAATCAAGGGTCGGTTTTCCCTTTTCTCTTGTAAAAGACACTTTGCCCACACAGATTTTAGAACACGAAGAAAGGAAGGCACACTACAGTGCGTCTGAGTTTGCCCCTCAACCATTGTACTGAGTTGAACCTGCCTGCTTTCTTGCCTTTGGACACAAATCTTATCAGTCAAGAACATAGCTTGAAATTCTTGGACTACTCTCCTTAGTATGATGCAGCTACCTTCCCTGAATTATTCTTCCTTTATAGAAATACTGTTTCCTTAACTTTCCTCATCTCTACCTTTCAGGGAAACATACCTCCTATTCACATAATTTCCTCCTATCTGTCCTGCAGAATACATTTACAAAAATAGGTGCCTTCCAGTCTAGAATAAAAATCCCACAGGACCCCGCAAGGGTATTTGATATGGAAAGTCCCACACAGCAGTCTAGGAAGAATAAAGATATAATAATTCTGGTCATCTTTCAGATTTTCTCAGTAATGTGAGTGGTAGACATACTTTTTCTTCTGTTTGTCATTGGGGATCATTCATTTCCTAAGTATCAGCCAGTTTGAATTACACTGACTTACATTTATACAGATAACTCTCTCCTCTCTCCCTCCCCCTCTCTCCCTCTCCCTCTCCCTCCCCCTCTCTCCCTCTCCCTCTCTCCCTCTCCCTCCCCCTCTCTCCCTCCCTCTCTCCCTCTCTCTCTCTTTCTCTCTCTCACACACACACACACAAATCTCACAGACAAAAACAAATTCTCAGAGACACATCGATCTAAATCGAAGTACAAAGAAGCAAGCTGCTTATGAACGGCAAGAATGTATTCTTTTTAACCCTGTGTAATTTTTTAAAAATCAAATAAGAGTTTACAAATCAGGAAACTTCCCATAAAATTCAGGATATTGACTTTGTTTGAAGTTCATATGACCTTGTTGCATCGGGGTGGCATTCCCAAGCGGCAAGAGCAGGATGAATCTGAGTAGCGTTGCACCCTTTTGACTGAAGGTAAGCTCTCCATTTTGACATTCTCTCCATCACTCACACAATGTATGTGCATGCCCTTCCAACCAGCCACTTGTCACTTCTACCTTCCGTGTGTATGTGTGTGTGTGTGTGTGTATTCATATACATGTATATATATGCATGTATACACACACATATACACGCACTTTTATAATTGGCTCATGCTCTTATGGAGGCTTACATGATTCGTATATATATATATACATAAAGGAATTAGCTTACTTCCTTACTGTTGCTGAGTAGTCTTATGACCTGCCATTTGCAAACCGAGGAGACCCAGGAGAGCCAGTAGTATAGGTCTAGTCCAAGCCCAAAGGCGCGAGAACCAGAAGTGGTGATATAAGTTCCAGTCCAAGTGGAGAAGACCAGTGTCCCAGCTTGAAACCGGTCAGAGGAAGCAAATTTTTACCTACCTGCTTTTTGTTCTATTCAGGACTCAAGTAGATCAGATAAGGCCCACTTACCTTGGGGAGGACAGTCTACCAGTTCAAGGATTAATTGCATCCAGAAACACTCTTGAACCGTAGGCAAAATAATGTGTGACCAAATTTCTAGGCAACCACTGGTCCCAAGTTACCACCAAATTAACCATTACAAGTCCACATCTCATTAACTTGGCGCTCATACACATATCTTTAAACCACACTTAATTTCCAATAAAGATAACCATAGGGTCATAGTTCCACCTAACATGATACAACTGTCCTGTGTCCAACCAAAAATACACTAGCCCCTTCCCAGAAGGAGGTAGAGTCTTCAAGTGATATTTATTCTTAACATAAATACTACAATACTAAGTACTGTGATGCAAAATTTGCAATGCTTTAATATTATAAGTCAGTACATGATATGTTAATAAGTAAATTGTCAATTATTAAAATAAGTACATCTTATGTTATATGATAAAGGAATAAAGCAAGGAGGAAAAAAATATTTGCATAATAGATGTCTATATAGCATATACTAATAGCATATATCCTTATATTTTATTAATATATTATTGATTATATTAATACATGATTAATAAAAGTCATATATATTAAAATATATATAAGAAACATTCATAACAAAATAAGGAAGAAGATTTGGCAGTTAGGGTACTCATGTCTATAACCAGTCACATGGTTGTAGTTGGTATTTATAACGGCCTTCTACTACCACCCATTCTGAATTCCCTTTGCCATCAGCAAGTCTGTTAATACTCCATGGTTCTTTACCTAGTACTGTGACCTAAACCTTTATTTCTGAATCTGGGACAATAGTTCTGCCTGGCCTGAGTTGTTATAGCTTTTTAATTCAATCCCTGGATGTGGAAATTCTAAGAGACATCCCAAGGGATCTCTTGTAATCCAGACATACTCTTCCTTACCTTCACTGTGGAGCAGCAGTCCATATTTTCCCATGCTTCTCTGGATTACTTCATCCTGAACATTGACTTCCTTCTTTGCTTGTTTACTCAGAGGCAGGAAGAGCCTGACAGGGCCAGACAGCGGTCTTAAGTTCCAGTTCACCAGAATCACTGTTGTATCTCCTCGTGGAAACAGTCCTCCCTTTGGAACACCATCCTCTAGGTCAGCAGAGCAAAGGTCATAGCAACAGGAAGCAAACATTTTGTTAGTGGGTCCCTAGGAGTAATCGTGATGTCTCTCCCATTTCCACTCCTTGATTCCTGGACCCATGAATCCTGGTTATGGGATAAACAAAACCACATATTTGACTCTGACCTGGAGCATAAACAGCCTTCTGAAGAGCATCTCTGCAGCCTACAAAGTATTAGCACCTAGCTGGGGCTGTAACTGAGTCATTCCAGCTTTCTACTAAGCCAGTTGTTTTAGGATAGTAAAATCAGTGAATTTCACGCGCATGAGTCAATGTCAGATTTCTTATTCTATGAAGGGAGTTTCTTGATCAGAAGTGATGCTGTGTGGGATACCATGATGGTGGATAAGGCATTCTGCATCCATGGCTAGCAGTTTTGATAGAATCGCTGCATACAGGGAAAGAAAATCCATACCCAGAGTAAGTGTATATTTTAGTAAGAACAAAACCTTCCCATCATGTACTGGAAACAGTCCAATGTCATCAGCCTGCTACTGATAGGTGGCTTATCACTCTGGAGAATGGTGTCATACAAGGGACTTAGCTGTGGTCTCTGCTTCAGACAGTTTGGGCACTCAGCAGTAGCTGTAGCCAGGTTGGCTTTGGTAAATTGAAATTCATGTTGTTGAACCTATGCATAAACCTCCATCTATGCCATCATGGCTGGCTTGAGCCCATTAAGCAATGACAGGAGTGACTGTTAAACAAGATGGACTGATATCCATGCAACAGAATAGGCCATCCTTTCCACTTGCTTGTTAAAAATTTCCTCAGCTAAAATCACCCTTTGATGACCATTCATGGAGAACATGAATATCTTCACTTTTTCCCCCCATGCGGTGAGAGCTATCTACATACGTCTTCCTCAGACTTCCTTGTAACCAGTTTTTCAGTCGTTTCTTCTAGGTTCCTGATCATTCAACCAAGTCATTTCCCTTAGCTTATAAATCAGTACGTAATCACCTGTGTCTGGTCATTTTTCCTTCCCAGTGGTCAGCAACCAAGTGTACTGTTCAAAGTTCTGCCCACTGAGAGGATTACCGTTTGCTACTGTTATTCAAGGTTGTCCCAGAAAGCGTCCCAGTATTCGCTGCAGTTGTCCAACATTATCCAGGTGGTGTCCACATATCACGCAAAGCCATCTGTGTAACAAGCCTGAGTTTTCTCTTCCTCTGTCAACTAATGATAGGGAACACCCCATCAGGGCATAGGTACAGACCAGAAGAGAGAAGACAGTGTAGCAAGAGTGGTGACCATGGGCATTTGGGCCATGTCGTAACTTTCTGGAACATTCAGAACCTGCTTATGTCCAATCTAATATATGCCACTTCCATTTGACGATGTTTTGTTGTGTATGCCAGTTATAGGCTTGAAAGCCCAGATAGCACTGCCCAGTGCATAATGGGAAGCTCACGTCACATGGTCATTTGGTGACTCTTGATCAAGTATTCTGTCTCTACTCAGGTCCAGTAGCAGCCCAAGAGCCATTTATTAAGTGGGAAATTATTTGTGGAGTACTGTAGGGCTTTGCTCTAAAATCCTGAAGGTATGTGGTGCAAGTCACACCTGTAGGCGCTTGCCTAAGGCTCCAAACAGCAACCTTGTCTGCCATTGACCCTTCAAATACCATTAGATCTCCCAGATCATATGGACCACGTGGCAAAAGCAGCTTTCACAGCAGCTTGGATATGTTGCAGAGCCTTCTCTTTTTCTGTGCCCCACTCAAAACCAGTCACTTTTCAGGTCGCTGTTAACTGGCTGGCTTGAGCCCATTAAGGATAACACACCCAAATAAGGGAAATGTTGCTTTCAAGATCCAAAGTGTCCCAGCAAGCGTGGCATCTCTTTTTTTTTTTGTTTGTAGAAGGAGTCAAAAGCAACAACTTATTCTTCACCCTAGAAGAGATACCTTGACATCTCCCATGTAGTAATAATCAATGGATCTGAGCAATGGTGTACTTTTGATTGAGCTGAGACTTTCCATTTACACCCTCTCCATCCATGATATACATGTATGTGCTTCCAAGCAGTGGCTTGTCTCTTTTACCATCCAGGTATTTAGAACATATGTTTGCAGCCAAGGCTTGATCTAACCTACAAGGGGAAATAATTCTTTCTGCACCATAATTAGTATATTGCCTTTTCCATAGGTAGATTAATCTTTTGCATCATTCCATAATTAGTTTTGTTACTTTCCTTCCCCTGTCCGTCTATGCCTAGATCAAATGATGATGGTGCCTTTACTAAGGAGACTCTTCTTAATGGCTACATTCTAAAACTACAGATAGTAGTTTTAAAATAATTAGATTTAACCTTGACTTGAGTTTTAGATAAGTCACCTCTCGTGTAGAAATCGTCATGTTTTGGGAGAAAGAGGACTAAATTTCTTTAATTCTTCTATTTGTACATACTCTAGTAAGATGCCTCATAAATGTAATTCAGTTTGCTTACCTCAGTAGTAGTGATTATGAATAATATGCTTTAAAGTCTACTGAGTTTTACTAAATTCAATTACATTCTCTGTAAAAAGATGCCAAGACTAACAGTACTTTTGTTTTTCTATCATACATTCAGAATTGTAGTACCAGTCAGAATAAAGGCTGCACATAATTACTCATGTTTGATTTAACTATGAAGACTGAATATATGGGTGCAAAGTAGAGAGGAGAAAGTGATATAAGGCAGGGTGTAGCAGTGTGTGTGCAGAGGAGGTGGTATGAAAGGGTATCTTGTGTCTGGGAGGAGAAAGTGCTTCTGTTATGGCAAACGTAAATGGTCATGGGGCAGTGATGGGTGAATGTTTAGTGACAAAATGGAGGGCACAGAGACAGAGCTGCTATCAAAATAATCCCCATATGTTTTGTTCAGGATGCAAAACACTGTCTTCAAAACTTAGTGGTAATCGTTGGCTGTCGGGTCTAGTCGCTCCGGCCTGCGGGATGGTAAATCCTTCCAGGTTAGTTCCTGAGGGAGGGAGAGAGAAATAGGGCAGGAGGGAGATGCAGAGAGTGAGGCAAGACAAGCGATTTCTGATCAAGCCCCCGTTTATTAAGAAAAAAATCACACCTATATAGGATTTGGGGTGGGAAACTGACCCAGGTTGGTTGCCAGGTAACAGGGTCAAATGATTATCAGAGAAAGGGGAAACTGAAACTGAAACTCTGAACACAGCATCAAAAGAAAGCGCCCAGACTTTTGTCTGCAATAATGGGCAGGGGAAGATTAGCGCTGCATAAACCCGAATGTGGTTTGATCTTTTGTTCATTTTGGCTTTTTTTGTCTGGCCCAGTATGACTGTCTCTGAATCCTGGACCAGGAAATGCACTCTCCTAGCCTTCAGATGTAAATCTTGTTTTTCTTGGTCGCTCCCTGGAGAGTGATATCTCCTTGCCTGAGGCGGCCAAAACTCAGCAGCCCCCAACAGTTGGCCAAATGGGTTTATAGAGTATTAGCATAATAAAAATTCTGTTAAAAACAGTTTTACCCCACACACACTATATATTAGGCACTGCAGAAGAAGGCACCTGGATTCATGATATAGAGTAGTGAATTCGTTTGGATATTACAGACAAGAATGATAAATATGTTACATGAAGATTTAGGAATGGGAACAAAATGTACAAGAGAGATTCAACAGTATTTTACAGTTAAAATGGACTCATTGGATATGTAAAGCTTAAACATGGCAAACAAGGGTCATCTGGGGGGCTCAGTCAGTTAAGTGTCCAACACTTGATTTCAGCTCAGGTCATGATCTCGTGGTTCATGAGATGGAGCCCTGTGTTGGGCTCTGCGCTGACAGCATGGAGCCTACTGTTAATCTCTCTCTCCCTCTCTCTCTGCCCCTCCTCTGCTTGCATGTGTGTTTTCTCTCTCTCTCAATAAATAGACATTAAAAAAAAGTGAAGTTTTAGAGTGGCAAACTAAATCGATCAAATGAATGAAAAAGGGGGGGTAAGTTAAAAAAAAGTAACCTGAACAAAGGTATTGATGGTGTTACCATTGAAATAAGATCTTAGTGCCTGACACACATGTGCACTCACACAGTCACACACACAAGCAGATGTGGCATCTTTCTTTCCAAAAAAGTCCCTTTGATTCTTTAATTCATCAGCCCCTCTTTGTTAAAAGAAAAATGATCCTGCCCTTTTCCAAAAGAGACTAGGAATCAGTCTCAGACTTACTTAGGCCTATGGATGGATTGTTATGCCTACAATGCCAGTTTATTCAGTTGTTGCTTTTACCTCCAACCTGTGTCCACCTTTCTCATCTTCAGGTTCAGTTGAATTACAGGTTTTCATTGACCAATGAATAAGTGATGAGAAGTTATGAGCTGCATCCCTTCAGTTATGTAGAAACTCTAAATCAGAGTTAAAGAAAGCAATCTTTTAAATCGTCAGAGCTGCTGACAGTGTATCCATATCTTGCTTCATCATCAAAGAACCAACCTTTGGTTCTCTTTCATTGACTACATTTCACATATTAGAGGTAAAAAAAAAAAAAACATTTATGACTATGGAAGAAATCTTAAGATGAGGATGATATCCTTCATGGGACAAATATGTATTATATCCACATGAAAATAACCAGTTGATAACAAAAAGAATATAAGCCAAGAGCTCCAAAACAGCAAAGGGTCTGATTTCAATCTAGGAATCAGCCCCACAGAAATCACAAAGAACACCAGGGTTGTTCTTGAGATTTTCAAGGCGATAATCAGACAAAAGAGAGAGAAGAGCACTAGCGGTGGGTCTGTGGAATTCAGACTTTAAAGGGCTTACAAAGGGGTGAGAGCAATTTTGAGGAGGTTGAAGATGGAAAGGAAAACAAATATCTCAAAAGTCCAAGAAGGAGAGAATTTCAGTGGATGAGTGATTGGCGACACATGGAACTAAAAGAAAACGAGTTCTTTAAGTGATCCACTAACCATGACCACTGGAGATGGTGACCAGTCTTATCACAAAGATGAGCAGGGTGGGGAAAACCATTTGAAGACCTCTCAGAGAGTGTTTTTTGAGTTTCTAAACTCTTCTGTCTAATACATGACAGTGGAAACTGGTTATGTGGATTATAGAATCATAAAAGTTACTGCAAAGTAGGTGAGGAAGTCCTTTATAATGTTTGACATAGACCTTGACCCTGTCACCCAATAATTCCAGTTTTAGCAATTTACCCAAGTAAAATAAAAAGATATTTTCACACACAACAACAAAAACATAATCATACATGTTCATAGTAGCTTTTTTCATAATAACAAAAACTGAAAACAGCCCCTGTGTCTGTCAACCAGAGAGTGGACTAATAGTATAATTATACAATGGAGTAATACTCAGTAATACAAAGGAAAGAATGAAAAAAAACCAACAACAGCAAACGCTGATACAGTTTACACCATAACTAAGTCTCAAAAACATTCCACTAAGTGAAAATAGACACAAAAGAGCAACGATTGTGTGATTCCATGTAGGTGAAGTTTTATATAAGCCCAACTAAATGGTGGGGATAGAAGCAAGGACAGTGTTTGTGTCTGTGGTGGTGAGAGATTTGACTGAGAAGAGACCCTAGGGAATTTTCTAAGGATGTAATGATTCTATATTGTGGTAGATGTGCGGGTTATTTAATTCTGTGCCTTTGTGAAAACTCATACAATTGTCTACTTCACATCTGATAGTATGTAAATTATTATTTAATCAAAGGCAAAAAGAAACCTAATTGGATAGAAAGAACACAGGTGAAAAATGATATTTAGAAGCTTACCTGGGTTGAGAGAGGCAAAGATAAATATCTAGAGATGAGAGACAAGGCTGAGGAAGAATGGTTTTAAAATAGTGTGGAAGACTTGTGCATATTAATATAAAAAGTAACATTAGAGAGGAAAATGCTAGTTTTAAAGAAAGGGTAGGGGCACTGGGGGCTCAATCGGTTAAAGGTCCTGACTCTTGGTTTTGGCTCAGGTCATGATCTCATGGATCGTGGGTTCGAGCCCTGCATCAGGCTCTGCGCTAACATGGCAGAGCCTGCTTGGGTATCTTTCTATCCCTCTCTCTCTGCCTTGACCACTCTCAAAATAAATAATTAAAACTTTAAAAAATAATGAAGAAAGGGTATCAATAGTGCAATATCCCAGAGTAGGCAGACATGATTTGGATTAAAGTTAAAGTTCTACTTTTCTTCTCCAAGGGGCCACCAAAGAGACAGAGCAGGCACAGATTTAGGGATGTAGTCTTATTAATTTATAGTGGGTTACATAATCAGTCATGAGAATAACTAAAAATAAAAATTTCATTATTTGGGCCCCATGTTGTCCTCAAAAGGATAAGAGGGCCTCTGGGGCTCTGTAATTGACTTCTGTCTAACAAGGCAGATTATTTCGATCATGTTAGAGACCTAGCTGAAATGGACTCCACCCTGAGCCACTGCTCTGGTAGGACTAAGCAATGGCAATGGTCGTCTAAAATTGTTTTTATAGAGGAAAAGTCAAGCACTGCTAGAAGATTTGCACAGGAATTACAGCGGGCTATGAAGACTGATATAAACCAAAATTGCCACATGCATTTGGAAAGAGCTAACAGATCAGAATATGAAATGTTAATTCAAGTATGAACACTTTTATCTGGAATTTAATGAAAAGATATTGAGTGTCTGTGAAACAACAGAAAGCAAATGAGAAATACCTAGACAATCAGGGGAACATTTTGGGGAAGTGACTTCACAGCCCCATTAATTTGGGGACCTAAGGGAATATGTTGGTCGAAATTATTAGGGACAAATGAACTGGGAGAAAGCAGCCCATGTATGTTTGTGCAGTGCTGTTTGGAATTTGAGAATGTATGAGAATCACTAGAAAATCTTAAAGAACAATACTGGGTTAAATAATGGTGATAACTCTAAGAATCCAGAAGCAAAGCTGTGAAGTAGCTTCACTGAAAAGTACTTGCACTTGAAACCATGGATTAGGAAACCTCATTAAGGAGGCCAAAGGGAAGCCCTCTGAGAGTAGAATAACAGAAATGGGAAATATCCTCAAAAATACCCACAAAAATGTAGTAGGAGAGAAACTTATATGTTTATATTATACATTTTGTCTTATTGGGAATATATCTCTCTATATTGTCATTTAAAAACTCTGGCAGTATTTTATAGTGTAAAATTCCCTTTTTAATAAATGCCTATTGAAGTATTATTATTATTATTATTATTATTTAAATTTTCCCATTTTCCCAGTAAAATAGACTTATTAAAATTCTATAGATATGTTGATTCTCCTTTTTTCCCCTCTTATTTGTGACTTATCAGGCTGTTTTTAAAATACAGAGAAATAGTGCAATGACACAGAATTTTCATTATTTTTGTAAATAGAGGATACTGTGATATATAAACAGCTTTTTTTTTCTTTCCAGGCCACCATGTATCTAGGGGGGTGGCTTAGTCTGCCAGAGCTACCATAACACAATACTACAGACAGGGAGGTTTAAGTGACAGACATTTATTTCTCAAAGTTCTAGAGGTTTCAAGTACAAGAGCCAGGTTTCAGAAGGTTTAGTTTCTCCTGAGGCCTCTCTCCTTGGCCTGCAGACAGACCTATTCTCTCTGTGGCCTCATGTGTTTCATCTGTATGAATGCAACCCTGATAATCTTTCCTGTTCTTATAGAGACATCAGTCCTACTGCATTAGAGTCCCACTCTTATGTCTTCCTTTAACCTTAATACTTAATACCTCTTCATAGGCCTTATCTCTCTCTCTCTCTCTCTCTCTTTCTCTCTCTCTCAGTTTATTTTTGAGAGAGAAAGACAGAGTGTGAGTGAGAGAGGGCAGAGAGAGAGGGAGACACAGAATCAGAAACAGAGTACAGGCTCTGAGCTGTCAGCACAGAACCTGACGTGGGGCTTGAACCCATGAACTATGAGATCATGACCTGAGCTGAAGTTGGATACTTAACTAACTAAGCCACCCAGTTGCCCCTAAGTCTTATCTCTAAATGTGCTCACACTGGGGATAAGAGCTTCTACATATGAATTGTGGGGAGCAATGTAATTCCGTCTATAACAAAGACCATGTCAGGTCCAATCTTGGGGACCTTATAATACTGAAAACTGGGTGGTGACTGGGAAGGTTAATGAATAGTGACATTTTGGGCTAGATAATAGTTTGTCATGGGGACGCTATTCTGTGCATTCTAGGATATTTAACAACATCCCTGGCTTCTACTCTCCAAATGCCAGTAGTGTTTTCTGTCGTGACAACTAAAAATGTCTCCAGACATTGTTAAGTATCCTTTGGGGACAAAATTGCCCCCGTTTGAGAACCACTGCTCTAAAGGAAAGAAGAGAAATTGAGCTGTATAACAAGAGGGGTGTAATGTCCTGTGAAGTGTTGGGTTTTCAAGTTGTTTTGTTTTGCTTTAAGATGGAAGATGCTTGAGTATATTTAAAGTTGGCAAAGTAACTTCTAATTATCCATGGAAGGTTGACTATAATTATCTCCTTGTTCTCCTGAAGCCTCACTAAAATTACAGTGATAATAAAGGATCAAAAGCGATGCACACACACTCAGAAGGACAAAGGAAAAAGTAGAGTAGACATGAACAAATGAGCAATTTAAATCAATTTTTATTTTTTAAGCCAGAAGGGAGATGGAGTGATTACTGAGTTAGCAGACCAGAGGAAGTCATAACTTAAGTTTCCACAGAAATATGATTAACTTACCACCAGAACACCAGAAGGTCAAAGGTAGCTCAGAAAGTATGTGTGATGCACACAGACAAAAGTGGGAGAATTGATTAAAAGTTTAAATATGGAAATATTGGATTTACAGTCCTCTCTCCATCTCTACTCAACCACTTATACTCAACCAGGGGTTTACTCCCCAAATTCCAACTAGAGGACTGAAGTCCTTCTCCTACTCCTAGAACAAATGAATCAGTTGGAACAGCTCTAGTTTTGAACATATGAGGCTTAGCAGGAGACTCAGATTTACAAACACAAGTATACCTAATAATATCCACACTCTGTGTTGGAACCATAGTTACATTTTTCATCTGACATCTAGGAATACTGTGTCTGGAATTCATCTCTTCAGGCAGAAATTGGGCAGTTCTGATACCCACTTCATTAGTCGAATTGTTGTAAAACTAGACTGAAAAATATATGATTCTTTAAAAACAATAGAAGTTGGGGTGCCTGGGTGGCTCAGTTAGTTAAGTGTCCAACTTTGGTTCAAGTCATGATTTCATGGTTCATGAGTTTGAGTTTTACATCAGGCTCTGTGCTAATAGCTCAGAGCCTAGAGCCTGCTTCCGTTTCTTTATCTTCCTTGCTCTCTGTGTCTCCCCAAATCATACTCTGTCTCTGTCTCTCTCTCAAAAATGAATAAACATCTTAAAAATAATAACAATTTTAAAAAATAGAAGTTGATTCCCAATTATGTAAATAGGCCTAAGGACTCTGAAGTTGGTGGTGGTATGATCTGTTCTACACAGTAAACCCCAGACACAAGCCGATGAGACTCTCACATCTCCAACATATGGCTTCCAAGTTTGCTGTGGGTACTGACATCTTGACATAAGGGCAATGAAAATAGAGAATGCATTAGGACATTTTGTAAGTTAGGTGGGGAATAGTACATATCATAAATAAAGTCTGCTTATAGTCAAAGGCCATACTTAGATCGGGAGCTTGACATACATAGTCTTGCTGTGTACATCCAGAAAGAATTAGGGACAGTTTTAGGTAAAGAAATAGTTCTTCTGTCATCTTGACAATTTTTTTAACCAATAAAAAGTATGAATGAATTGTCACACAATTCATGCTTTCATTGATTCATCTATTTACATTGTTCAAAAAAAATGTGCTGAACTCCATGTATGTATCAGTCTCTATGCTAATTCATGGACAGACAGGACACGATCCCTCTTTTCATTCAACTTGAACACTGTTGGAAGGGACAGAGAAGTAAACAAATAAACAAATAACATGCTTTCCAATAGCATGTTCGAGAAAGAAAATAAAGGATGGCCAAAGGATAAAGATGGGCAAGTCGGATAATTTTTTATATAGGATGGTCAGAAAGGTTGTCCTGAGGAAGTAACATTTGAGGAAAGATGAAGTCTGAAAAGGAGAGCACTGTGTGAATATAAGACAAAGAAAATTCCAGAAAGAAGGAACAGTAAATTTATAATCCTTGAAGTAGAAACAAGAATGATGTCTTCTAGGGAGCAAAAAACAAGATGGAGATTACTAACAGTAGCCATTGAGGTAAGCAAGGAATGCCTTCTAACTCATAAGGTGTTTGAGTTTCATATAAATGTGTAGAGAACCACTAAAGAGTATGAGCAGGGTTGTGAACTGATCTGATTTATCTTTTAGAGGCTGATTGTAGCTACTAAAATGTAGAAGAAGTAGCGATAGAAGAGAAATTCACAGTAATCTGGTCAAGAGCTAACTGAAGTTTGGACTAAAGTCATGGCAGAGGTTGACTGAACAAACAGGGCATAAACCATGAGAAAGAGGTTAAATAAATTCCTGGGCATAGAAAACTAAAATCTAATTTCATGTATAAAGAAAAAATAAGACTCTGAGAAAGATTTTCCATATGTTTATATGTCATTTAGACCGTCTTCATCAAAGATGTACTCCCATTGTACTTAACACACTTGTTTGCATTTCAAAGCAGAAGAAGAATACAATTCTTATAGTGAGTTTGGATTCTGAATTAAATTGTGTCCATCTCCCAATAAATTTTATTTTTAAATCTTTGGCAGGTGAAGAAGACGTCTTTAAAAAATGGTACTGGTGATAATGTGGGATCAGTGTCAACTCTATAATAGAGCTTGGGCGCCAAGCAACAGTAACTGTATTATAGTTCACAATGATTCCTTAATATAATCCATCCTCAATTTAGCTTAAGACCCACAGAGGAAAGATGGCTCTAGTTAAAATTTATTTCCATAGGTGAATTGGCTTTGTTGCATTTAAAATAATGGTAGGTAGACATCTCAAAAAGGCATCTGTGGATTCAAAAAAGTTTTCCAACAATGCACAGGTAAGGAATTCTGAAAAATAAATCAAAGGTAGATATTTAGGAAATGATCTGAAACTTTCTAGAGTTGGAATAAAATTATAACCTATAATTATAAAAAAAGTTGAGCAGATTAGAGGCAATTATGGCTTCTGTCATTCATGAGATTCCTTCTATCTAAATTCAGCAATCTAAATCTATACTGAAATTTGAGGGCAACAATAAAACAGAATTCTCGAAATTTAATAAGACTCTTATCTCTGTCCCTGAATATAGTGCTAGTGAATGTACAGAAAACCCAAATCATAACTGAAGGTACTTGTGCAAAAATAGCTTTTAAATGAAACTCATGCATTTAGCCAGACATTTTTTATTTAAAGAACTCAGGAAATTACAAATAATTGTCAGGGCTCCTTTTGTGTCATCCATTCTGTAGACAAAACCACTGAAGCTTCTTTTATAATAATGCTAACATGAGTGTGTGAACTATAATACGACGACTAGAAACAATACATGTTGGGTTAGCCCCCAGACATTTGGCATCATCTGAGGCAGATCTCAGGCGAACAGGGAAGTGTTACACTGAGTTTCGGTCATCTGTTTTAAATAACTTCTAACTTAATTTGACTTAACCAAAACAACATTTCACTCCTGCCATTCGTAAGAGAAAGAGACAAATATAACACAGAACGACATCTGTGGAATTCTTGATCGTGGTTAAGAGACTTAATTAAAATTCTAAACTATATAAAAATTAAGATTGGAGAAATCATAGAAGTCACAGAGAAACAATATGTGTGCAACAAAATTTACTCAAATCTTTTTTGTCTTGCCAGTGTTTTGGTGTGTAATAATGATGTTGTTTCACCCATGCTTGCTCTGTCTCAGCAGTGCCTACTTCTCAACAATTGTTTCTCTTGTTTCCACTGTATTGAACTAATTAATCGATGCTATTTGTGTGTACCTACAATATATGTGGATCCGGGTGTAGAAGTCAGTTATTCACCTTTTGAAAAATTTTTGACAAGCTTTATAATTTTAATAATATATAAAATTAATATTTAAGCTGTCAAAGTTGTATAGGATAATGATGCTCAAATAGGAAATTATAAACTAAGAATCATTCAGATGTAATAGTGTATTTTATTTAGCTTTATATCTTATGGAATGAGATGAGACTCACTTGGGAAAGATAATAGATTTTAGTATGTATCTTGCAGGGCTGATAGGTCATTTAAAACTGTGCATTTGGAAGACATGTTAAATACTTCCACTAATAATCAAATATAAATAATGGCATGTGGCAGTATCCTCTTAAATAAAAACAAAACAAAACACTTCTTGAAGGAAGCGCTAAAATGTTAGGACATTAAATACTTCATTAATAAAATAATCTATTAAGAGAGATAAAAATAAATAGGATCTGGAGCTCCTAGGTGGCTCAGTCAGTTGTTTTCAGCATCAGTACAAGTCATGATCTCTTGGTTCGTGAGTTAGAGCCCCACGTTGGGCTCTGTGCTGACAGCCAGGAGCCTGCTTTGGATTCTCTGTCTCCCTCTCTCTCCGCCCCTCCCCTACTAGGTCTCTCCCTCTCTCTCTCAAAATAAATAAATAAACTTTGAAAAAAATAGGATCTCTTTTTTGAGATCCATTTACCTCTACTTTAATGAAACAGATAATGTTAAATGTCCTCAGAAGGATCTAGTTGATCTTCTCCGTATACAGCGACAAAATATATTCAGTTGTTCATGGAGATACTTGTGGAGAGAATAGCAGTGTTGTAAACTCTAGCAAGGTGGCAAGCTTCAGATGGTCAGCGCAATGATGAATATATCAGTGGTTCTCCGTGTTGGCTCTACATTAGAGCTGTTGTGCCTGCTATGATTTGTAAAGACCAATTGCCTCGGTTCCACCCACAGGAATTCTGACTAAATTGGATTGGGAACCAGCCAAGACCAATATGTTTTGCACACTGGGTTAGTCCCTGGCAAGTAGCTACTTTTAATAATCCCATGTTTTTTAAAAAAAATTAAAATTAAAAAAAGTTTAAAATCATACAGAATTGGAAAACTCAAAACATAGTTTAACAAGGTATATAGAGTTAGTATACAGATCTATTAAATCTATTAATTTTTATTTATGGAAACATGCAAATTGTTAAAAAGAAAACAGTATGTATCTCTTTTATGCCATTAGCTAAGACGATCACATCAAAGCTTTTATAATATGCTTATAGGAAATTTATGTTAGATGTCAAATTAGAAACCTCCCAAATGCCCCCATTTCAAAGATATGGCTAAGTTTTGTTTTATTTTGATTTCTTAAATATTTTACCTGCTCCAAAAACCAACCACTTGAACTGACCCAATTCTCTTGCCATAATTTTACCTTTCTCCATGTAAAGTTATCTTTGAAGGTAATTGTACAGACGAGTCCCAGAAGGTTTCCTGAACCATTTCCCCACTTTGCCCATCAAATGAGGCTCAATTATACTCAACAGGAGGAATTGGTATGTGTGTGGTTTGGTGCCCAAGCAAACAATACGTACGACATCAATTGCTCCCTTGGCTTGGGCAAATGGTGGGCAAAAGTATGCAAAATAGCTATAAGATTTCTGTGGATTGGGAGACCTAGCATTTGCTCAGTCACCTTGTCATTTACCTATTTCCAGAGTCACTGGATGATGATAATGTGTTTAAAGAGCCATGCCTCTAACCTTTTTCTCTAAATCAGATTCCCAACAGAGGAGAGGTGAAGGTGGATCTAGCGAAGTTTTTTCTTTAATACAAACTCAAAGTCCCTTTTAGCAAACACCTACTTTCTCCTTAAATATGTGACCCTTGTTTCTTTTTTTTAAATTATTTTTAATGGTTTTTATTTTTATTTTTGAGAGACAGAGAAAGACAGTGCGAGCAGGGGAGGGTCAGAGAGAGAGGTAGACATAGAAGCCGAAGCAGGGTCCAGGCTCAGCTGTCAGCACAGAGCCCGACACGGGGCTCGAACCCACGAACGATGAGATCATGACCTGAGCCAAAGCTGGACGCTTAACCGATTGAGCTACCCAGGTGCCTCTGTCACCCTTGTTTCTTAGGCAACTGAATTTTAAGGGGTAAGATGGTCATAAGTATATCAAATAATTTAAATCACTCTATGCATTCTGGTGACCATATTTTTTAATGGGACCTCTGAATGCATTTTCCTATATAAAAAGTAGGCTTGAGAGTTAGACAGTGTCTTCATTCTAATCATAACTCGACCTCAGTGAGCCCTTGTGCTTTATTCAGTAATGGAGAAAATAGTATCTGCCATTTAGGAATGTTTTAAGAATCGAATAAATAACATATATGAAATATTAGGTCCACAACAGTTACTTAAAATATATTAGTTCTCATCTCTTTCACTTCCCACCAAATTCTAGGAAAATGTATAGAGAAGCCACTAAACCTGGACATGTTTGGGAATAGGATCTACTATTGAATCTTACAGGAAAGCAGAATCATTCAAGTTGAAAGGTCTGCTTACAGATCATTGGTGACTAGTCCCATTTCTCATATAGAAATTAAAAGCATTGTTTAAACAAGAGTTCAGGCCTCCTGTCTGTTTGTCATTTAGAAGAAGTGTTCTAGGGGCGGCTGGGTAGTTTAGTCAGTTAAGCGTCCGATCTCGGCTCAGGTCATGATTTCACAGTTCGTAGGTTTGAGCCCCATGTAGGGTGCTCCGCTGACAGCTCAGAGCCTGTTGCTTGCTTGCTTCAGATTCTGTCTCCATTTCTCTCTGCCTCTCCCCCTCTTGTATGCTGGCTCTCTCTCCCTCTAAAATAAACATTAAAAATTTTAAAAAAGAAAAGTGTTATTGACACAGAAATATACCCTTTTTAAGGTTTATTTATTTTGGGAGAGAGAGAGTGTGTGCAAGTTGGGGAGGGGTAGAGAGAGAGACGGAGAGAGAGAGAGAATTCCAAGCAGACTCTGTGCAACCAGTGCAGAGTCCCAAGCAGGGCTCAAAACCATGAACCTGAACCAAAATCAAGAGTTGGTTGCTTAACCAACTGAGCCACCCAGGCACCCCTCTAGTTTTTTAGATAGATGGCAAATGATAGAAAGATGGATAGATAGATAAATCTAAATCACCTTTTATTTCCACCCTAAATCCAACTCTCCTTCCCTTTTTCCAAAGAATCCTTACCATCAGCCTAGTTTAAACCTTCCAATCCATATTAAATACCATATACATACACATTTGGCCTATGTGTGCATACTGATAGGTAATGTCATTGTTTGTGTGTGTGTGTTTGCGTATTCACATTATGCAAATTGCTTCCACTTTCATCTATCATTCCACATATTATTGTTAAACTCAATACGACATTTTGAAGTCTCTTATAGGGATTGAATTGACTGCTTGTATTTGCTGTATACTATTCCATTTTACATATACTAAATTTTATTTATGCATTTATCTAATAATGAGGATTTAACTTGTTTATTATTAAAGGTAATTCTCCTGGTAATATGTTTATACAATACAGTTGTCTTTGTTCACATGTGGGAAAATTTCTCAATAATATAAAGTCAGGAATAGAATCGGTAGGTCATTCAGTGAGCTATGAACTCTGTTATTATTTCATTGTCTTTGAAAATTTGTTACAAGTAAATTTGAATCACACTTCTTTGTAATATATAAAACTTAGATTTCCATTTTACTGAATTTAGTAAAATGTCACCCAAAGATTCCTGTGGAGAATAGTATGTACTTTGGAAATAATGGGAATCATCTTGAATCTTAGTACTAAGTTTTCTAGCTGCATTCACAAGGTCATACATAATTTTTTGACTTTATCTCTAACAATGACGGTGCATCCTTATACTTTGACTTTGGAAAGCAATACATGTAACTATGTTTCAAGGTTAAGTGTATGAGAGTCTTCAGCCTATTTCAAAATAGAGATTGAAAATCTAAGAGCAGATTAATACTTCTAAACATGCACAAAGCCTATAACATTCAAAAAACAGTCAGCTTCCATGTTTATTCATTTTAGAAATCATCAGGTGTTACATCTTAGTTAAAATATTAAAATTATGTTGAACCCCAGTTTGCTCTTTATTCTTAATATGTTAGTGTATCTTTATCCTATTTGGTCTTCAAGCCACTGAGGATATACCACCTTGTGTTCCAGTGCCGGGATCTGAGTAGGTAATGGCGGTATTCCGAGATGCGGTCACTGGCCTTAATGAAACTTATTGTTAAAGGGACACGAGGGGGGGAGGCGGCGTCTGGGTGACTCAGTTGGTTAAGCGTCCGGCTTTGGCTCTGGTCATGATCCCACAGTTCGTGGGATCGAGCCCCGCATCGGACTCTGTGCTGACAGCTCAGAGCCTGGAGCCTGCTCAGATTCTGTGTGTCACTCTCTCTGACTGTCCTCTGCTCATACTCTCTCTCTCTGTCTCTCAAAAATAAAATAAAGAAAACATTTTAAAAAAAATTTTAAAGGGACAAGAAGGATGCATTTACGAATAAAGGCAGGGAGTAAATAAAGATAACTTAAAAAAAAAAGTACTTAGTGTAGGTGGAAGATGAAATTATCCTGAACGGGCAGAAGCAGAGGAGAGCTTTGCAAGGACCTGCCCCACACTCTCACTGTATGGGTGAGGACCTTAGGCTCTAACAGATGCAAAACCTGGGCTACAAGTCTCCTGGGACAGGAAGCACATGTTAAAAAAAAAAAAAAAAGTGCTCTTTATTAAAGTGCCAGCACAGATTTTGAGGAAAAAAACCATCTCCAAGGTGCCAATTTATAGTTTGGCATTTTAGGGAAGGAATCACAACCGTGGTGATCACAGTGTTTTTTCCCTGAAATCCAAAGGAGATTTAAAGACTTGAATATCTTGTCTTCACTGCCTGTTTTGGGAATCTTAAGTGAAAACAATTCAATTCTATGCTTCTGTCTTCTTATGTTTGAAAATTTGAAATAATTTTCTTGATGAGTAGATCATATCAATTGAAATGAATCATATTTATAAGGGGGTCAGGTTTCCACAGTCTTTCTGTCACTCAGATCACCAGTTTCAAGAAGTAAGATGACTCTACCTTAAGATTCTAGATGCTACAGAATGGTATTGGGGCTCAGGTGCCACATGGATTGGTAGACACCCTGTTAGTGCAAATGTATTTTGCATTCGGTTATCATCAAAGAAAGGAAAAGAGCAATTTACTTTATGTGCCTATGAACAACCTCTGGAAGGCCGTACAACATTTTTGAATACTGAATGAGGTTATTTTGAATCATATTGTTTTCTTTTTTTCTCTTTTTTAAATTTATTTATTATGACAGAGAGAGAGAGAGCACAGAGAGAGGGAGAGAAAGAGAATCCTAAGCAGGCTCTGCGCTATCAATCAGTGCATAGCCTGATGCGGAGCTCGAACCCATGAATTGTGAGTTCCTTTGCTGAAATCAAGAGTCGGAGGCTTAACTGACTGAGCCATCCAGGCACCCCAAACCATAATACTTTAATGATTAGTAAATGATTCTATAATGGGGAGACCCTAACCACCAGTTTGACTAATTCCATTATAATACTGTGTTTATCCACATTATCTGTATATTGTATGCCACAGAGCTAATGTTGTGATTTTCAAACTAGATTATGAGATACAGTTCTATGGTATGAGGCTACGACCACATAGCTAATATTACTGTGCACACTTGATTCATGCTCTAGGAAACAGAGGACATTTCTACAGCAGGATTGAGTAGATTGAAACCATCCTCACATTTCTAGAACTCTGACAACAGTGCCGTGTAATTTTATATTACCTACTGCCTTCATCCTATCAACCATTCTGTAGTTTTTAGATGACAGTGATTTTCCTATTTTTTCTTCCCTTAGTTTTAAAATAATTTGATAGAAAAACAGTGGAGTGAATATTTTTATAATCTAAGAAAGTGCAGGATAGAAAATTAACTGAAAATTTGAAGAATTGTCTAAATGATGAAGAAAGTAAGAGGCTTAAGTAGAGAAGCCAGTTTGAAAAGAATATGTGAGTGGAGTTTCAAAGGGTAACCTGTTTTACACAAAGAAGAGTTAGAGAAACATTGTTAACTGCCTCAGCTTGGTTATCCCTTACTTATCAAAGCAAATTAGATAACGGGCATAAAAAGAGTTTGAAAAATAGAAAGCAGAAAATTTTTTGTAGGTTAACACTATGCTATATACCCAATTCTGCTTCCAAATAGGAAAGAAAATATACCAACCTTTCACTTAAACATCATATTAGAGCAAATCCTAGGCTTCAAACTTTTTAAATTCTGTGCTCTGTGCTTAATAGAATCATTTACTTTTGTTTCATAATATGCAATAATTGGTTTCCAGTTTTTCTTCCTTCCTTTTCTTTCCTTCCTAGTACTGATTTGGAGATTTAAATGAGATAATGTGCAATTATTCAGCACATCTATAAAGATACTTCACTGACACACTGGAGTGACACAGGTGCACCGGATTACTTAATTCAGGGTGACAGTAACAATAATCTTGTTATAAATTGTATCGTGGAATGATGAAATGAATACAGTGAATTCGTAGGAGCAGAAGAGAGTAATTAGGGATAGCCTGGGTTAGCATGATGTAATTTCTTTTTTTTTATGTTTTTTAAAATTTATTTTAATTTTTGAGAGACAGAGAGACACAGCATGAGCAGGGAAGGGTCAGAGAGAGAGGGAGACACAAAATCCGAAGCAAACTCCAGGCTCTGAGCTGTCAGCACAGATCCCGACATGGGGCTTGAACCCACAATCCATGAGATCATGACCTGAGCCGAAGTCGGAAGCCGAATGCCTAACCGAGTGAGCCACCCAGGCGCCCCGCATGATGTAATTTCATTACTTTGGGCAAGTTACTGAATTTCTTTGGGCATCAGTAACCTCATTTATAATAGTAATGTGCTATTCTAAACAGGCTGAATAACTGGCAACCTATTAGCTTTATCTTGCCCATAAATAGCTTCATCTTGTGTGCTTTATTTGGCACTCACGATGTTTAATTTTTAAAACCATTGCTCATTTTTAAGATACAAGTGATTTCACACAGAATTCTTTTATCAAAAAATTGGATGAACTGACCACACTGGGCTGGCATTTCTGGGGGGGGGCAACAATTAACTAGAAGGTGCCCCCTCAGAAGAGACGTGAGCTCTCCTGTTTACCCTGGTCCCTACTTCACCATTTGATAGGACCTGTTGCCTCACACTTACCTGCCACTTAATGTCTGAGCCCTCCTAAATGTGTGCCTCTTGATCTGAATGATGTAGCAGTCGTTTCCATGAATGGTAGCAGTCTATGCCTAGTAACTATCCACGCAAATGTGTTTTAAAAGTTAGTTATTAAGAATCATGACAAATACTGAATTTATAATCTTAATACTCTATTTTTTCTATTCAAGCAGGAATAAAAAAATTAGTATAGTAAAATTCGTAATAGGTGCCATAACAAAAATTTAATCAAAAATTTCAACTGCTTCAACTCTTAAATTTACTTGTTATATTAAGAGAATGACTATTTAACTTACTGTAGTTTGCATCATATGGAATGACAATAATACTGTTGAATGCCACCTGCAAAGTATCTACTAATGTTAAAATAAGCTTTCTACCTCTGTCTTACATGCCAACAAGGATCTTGCCCAAGCAAGAAATCCAGCCATAATTTTTAAGCTGCAGACTTTAGCAGCAGCTAAAGCAGTGACTACAGATACATAATATGATGCCAACAAGATCAGAAAATATAAAGATATATGCCAAATTTGGTTGGCTAATGTGCTATTTGCAAGGAAAAGCCTTAAGAGTTTTCAGCCTTGTAATTCTCAGTGTAGAAAAAACCCATTATAATATTACCTCCAAGAATTCTGTTCCATGGCACATGATCCAATGAGAAAAATGCCATGAAATACTAGATTTAGTGAGGAAAGGAAATTTTTTAAAAGGCACAGATAATTAAGTTATTAAATTTAGTATGTAAACTAAAAGCATCTAAAATATCATGTTATAGGGGCGCTAGGGTGGCTCAGTCATTTAAGTATCCAACTTCGGCTCAGGTCAGGATCTCACAGTTCATGAGTTCAAGCCTTGCATCTGGCTCTGTGCTGACAGCTCAGAGCCTGGATCCTGCTTCGGATCTGTGTCTCCCTTTCTCTCTGCCCCTCCCCTCCTTGTGCTTTATCTCTCTGTCTCTCAAAAATAAAATAAAGTATTAAAAATAAAATAAAATATCAGGTCGTAGAATTTTGGTATCGTTGTTTAAATGGAATAGGGCATATTACAATAACAACTTTTGAATTTATGGGTTATTAAACAATATAGATATACCTATATCTACATGTGGCTCTAGATATCATTTCACTTAGAATGGAGGCAGATAACCACTGGGCAATTGCATTTGTATTTGTTCATATCAATCCATAAAATTAGAACACTAAAAAAGAATAATATACATACATGAGATATTTGCTCAGCCTATACCCATGAGGATGTTGTTGATTTTGTGTTAAATAGCGATTTGCGGTCTTTATTCAACCAGGTAAAGGATAGCAGAATTAGCTATCCTGCTGAGTCAGGGACAAAGTGAAAATCAAGGTCATTTTTAGCCTGTGTTTCCTCGCGTGTCAGGTACTCTTTCTGCTCTGACACAAAGCCGGCAGAGCTTGAGTGCACAGCCTGGGGTGTGGGCACCCACTCAGTCATGGCCTCCAGGCTGCTCTCTGGAACACTGTCTCTCTTTCCTCTGTGTGCCATCAATACAGCCCATGAGCAGTTTTTAATTAGAAAATGAAATGTTTACATTGAAATTACCCCCAATTGTTTTTGTTCTACCAAAATATGTGTTTTAAAAGTCTAGAAATCGAAAAGGCACATTTTTATTCTCTCCCAAAGTTAGAATTTATCAATGAATAAATAACATCATGGGTTCTGATTTGCAGACTCTACCAAAATATAACTTTAAGGTCAGATGACAGTAGTAACTGTGAGCATCTCTTGAGCATTATTATGTGTCAGGCTTTGTTTTAAGAGCTTGAGACAGGGGGACCTGGGTGGCTCAGTCGGTTGAGCCTCTGGCTTCGGCTCAGGTCATGATCACGGCTCATGTCATTATCACTCGGTTTGTGGGTTCAGGCCCCCGCGTCAGGCTCTGTGCTGACAACTAGCTCAGAGCCTGGAGCCTGCTTCGGATTCTGTGTCTCCATCTCTCTCTCTGACCCTCCCCTGCTCACACTGTCTGTCTCTGTCTCTCAAAAATAAATTTTAAAAAATATTTTAAAAATATTCTAAAAAAAAGAGACATACACACATATACATATATAGAGAGATTAATATTGATTAAATATTAGATATTTATATATTTACACAATTGGTATTTAATTTTGATCATACATTTTCATATAAATAATAATCGATAAGTTATATTATCAAATATAATTTAAACTTCAAAACAGCACTTAAATGTTAGTGCGATTAAAACCTCCATTTTGCATGTGAGGCCAATAAACAGCAGAGGAATGCTTACAGCTGATTTAAGTCACGTAGCTGGTAAGCAGTGGAACTGAGCTGCGGTCTTCTCTTACACTAGAAGCAAGGCTCCCCCTACGCCAGGACCTTGCGTCTTCGTTTCCCCCGGAACAACAAAAAACCCTGAAACACTAATTAATGAGCTTAGGTGAGCAGTGTAAAGAACAGCCCAATGCCACCGTTGGGAATTATATGTTACATTTAGGATCCCACAACAATTTGCATTTTTTCCCTTTTTTTTTCTTCTTTTATAGAGGAAAAGTCATTTGTAAATTCTTCCTCACAGCAGGCTTCTGCATTTCAGGTCACAATGCGCATGGTGCACCACAGAGATAAAAAGTCAACTCTAAATTTTCAATTATTGTATTTAAATATATCTCTTCTGAATTTCACTAGAATCCCTGCCTTGTAGTGAATTATGGGAGCTTTCTACTAGGTGGGGGGTGGGGGGAACCCACTTCAGTCTTGTATTAGTGTGGTGTTTCCTGTTTACTTTGTTTTAGGGTTTTCACAGCAGGATGCATCAGGGAAGGGAGTGTTTTTGTCTCTCTCCTCATTTCCATTCAAAACCCGTAATAACACTGGAGGAGTTTAGTGATTCTAAGATAAAGTTACCATCAAGAGGGATGATAGTCGGGACACATCCCAGATTCTAAAGTGAGTTTACTAAAGTTTAAGGTCTTGCTCACCTCCACAAGCTGCCTCGCCTCTGGCAAACTGCTTAATGTCTCTGTGCCTCAGTTTCCCCATCACATGTAAAACTGGAAGAATAAGATCTGCCCCTATGGACTTTTAGGCAGATTAATGATCTAATTCATGTGCAGTGTTCTGAAATTTAGTCGACTTTTTACGAGGGCCCATTATCATTATCAAACTCAGTATCATCATCATCATCACCATCCTGTTCTTTTCACTGACTTTTTTTCATATTATCCCCTTTTCTTTAAAAATCAGAGAGAAGCTTCAAATAATGATTATAGTCAGCCTCCTTAACATAAAAGAGTGATTTGAAATCAAGATTACAATTATTTTTCAATTAAAAATATAATACCCATTTACCAAATCTTTAATGTTGTCAGTTAAAGGACGTCCTTGCCTTTGAATTTAGAAATTAAATCTGTTCTCTAAACTGATTAGAGTTTTAAAAATGGCAGAGTGAGGATTGCTTATTGTAATTCATTTTCTGGTTAACACAAATAAGGGTTCTCTAGGAGCAAAAGACTTCCTCTAAACCCACCATCATTTGAGAGGTTCCAAGTGCCTTAATACGAGGTGACACATTAATTAATTCAAACCTTAGCTCTTGCTTTTAACCCCTGGCATACAGAGCTCAAGACATAAGTTTGTCTCTAAGTTGTCAGTGCTATTTAAGAATCCTGTGTTTAACAGTCAAAACTCTGGCATCACCTTCTGGAGATTTTACATTTGGATCCTATCAAGTCAGTGAACTGCTGATGGGGGTGTGAGCTTACTCGGGGGCCAACCCATGATAGTCTACTTACGCGCTACCTTTCATGCAAATATGATGTATTAAGTACATTCTGATGTTTTGGAGTAGATTGACTTAATTCCTTATAAGATCAATTAGAGAAATGAAATAATAGGATAATAATAATCAAAAATATATTCACATCCAGGTTTGATCCTATTTGGCACTTGACATGTAAAACAAGAGAGGGGTGCCTGCGTGGCTCAGTTGGTTAAGCGTTCAACTTTGGCTAAGGTCATGATCTCATGTTTCTTGGGTTCGAGCCCTGCACTGGGCTCTGTGCTAACAGCTCAGAGACTGGAGCCTGCTTTGGAGTCTGTCTGCCCATCCCCCACTCACAATCTGTCTCTGTCTTTCAAAAATAAATAAATGTTTAAAAAAATTAAAATAACAAGAGAAACGGAGTCTGACAGATTTTTTCTTTTTTCTTTTCTTTTTTTTTTTTATACATATTTTGTTCCCTCTCTCAGAGAACAGTAACGCCCGCCATCTGGGTTACCAAATCAGAAAACAAGGCATGTACTTTTTCCTCCTTGTCTATAACTAACCCACCAACAAGTTACAGCAATTTAACATCCTGGTTGTCTTCATAAGTGTAACTTCTCTTCAACTGCACTGGTACCATTAGTTCTATTCCACAGCATCATCACGTCATACCTGTATCCGTGTAAAAGCCTCCTGTAGATCTCCCACCATTCCAGTCAGTTCTCCACAGGGTAGCTTAGGATCCTTAGGGGAAAAGAATCTGTTTTTAACCTTCCTACCTCCATTCTCTTCTGTTGGGACCCATTGTTCATGCTGCTCATATTTCTCCTTTTAAAGCTTCTGAAAACCTGCTCCATGCCTACACGCCCCTTACCTTCTCTACTCGGACTAGACCGCTCTGTTAGGAGTTTGTATGTTGCCTCCTGCCACAGTGCTCTAGTGCAGGCTTTTCCCTTTGCCAGAAGAAAACCCTCCCCGTCCTCTGCTTCTAGAAAACTCCTAACCACTCTTTGGAACCAAACTCCTTCATGACTTCCCCAGTGATGTCCTCCCTGGCCAACCCTGATCAGATCACATCCCATGGTTAAATGTTCTTACAGCATCATAAGTCTTCGCATGAAAGTGTCTACACAGTTACACTTTTTTACTGAATTGACTATTTGAAAAGCATCATTGCGCAGTAGACTGCGGAATCTTTGAAAACAAGAGCCAGGTATCATTAATGGTTTTTGTTTGCCTCTTTTCCCATAGATCCTCACACCTAGTATAAAATAAAATTCAAGGGGGCACTTGGGAGTCTCATTTGGTTAAGCATCCAACTCTTGATCTCAGGTCGGGTCTTGATCTCAGGGTCGTGAGTTCAAGCCCCATGTGGGGCTCTACACTGGGTGTGAAGCCTACTTAAAAATAAAATAAAATGCAAACTCAATGACTATTTTTTAATTGATTGAAAAAGCGAGAAAAAATGAAATATTTCTCTTTACCTACTATAGAGATCTCAGGTTAGAAATGCTAGCGAAAGATGATAATTTATCATCCTCCTTATTCATGGAAAGTAATAAAGAGTAGTTATCTTTGTATTTTCTCCACCTCCCATTTAAGATGGAGTTTACATTGTATTCATATGTGAATTCCACCGCTCAGGGTAGTGCTTTTTTCATGTAGATATTGAAGATTTATTAGGTGAAAAACAAATGGATATTCTAGGAACTTCATAATTTTCTAAGAGTAACATTAAAATAGAACTTTATAATTATTTGTGCCATGTAGTGGAGTATAATATTAATCGTCTTTATCTGACTGTTATATCTAAGAGAAGCCCTGAACACTCTTTGCAAACTTCTAGCCTCCAGGAGCTGTTATCCTGATTCCAGGGAAGGGAGCCATGGGAAACAAAGGCTCAAGTCCAAGTTGGTGATAGCTCTAATTAGACCACATAATCACTCAATTACATAACCATGAAGGCATGCCATGCTTCTAAATCTGTAATAGCAATGTATCCATTGCAATTGGATCCAGAGAAAACTGAAACTGTAGTGCTATTTGTTGAGAGGCAGAAGTTATGAGAAAACTAGTTGGGAAAAATTTTTTAAAGAACATGCTTACTGTAAGAGTGTTCCAAAATTTAATTCTTAATCAGACTATAATGTAAGTATAAGAAACAAAATATACAAGTCAAAGCATGATTAGAGATGAGGCAGATCTTCATTCTGAAGGCAGTAGAGAGTCATGGAAAGTGAAAACAAGAGAGAGGCATGCCTAGAATTACCTTCTAGAGAGCTGATCTGGATTCCAGGGTGAAGAACATATCAGAAGGTTAGATTTTTTGGTTTAATGTCCAGATAACACAGAGTGAACTATAGATTTGGGGCAATCACTATCAAAAATCAACTGGCGTTTTTCACAAAATTAAGAAAAATTCTAAAAATTGTGTGAATCACAAAAGACCCTGAATTTCCAAAGCAAGCTTGGGAAACAAGAACAAAGCTATAGACATCACACTTCTTAATTTCAAACTATATTACAGAGCTATAGTGATCAAAAAGTATGGTATTGACATAAAAACAGGCACATAGATGGATAGAACAGAATGGAGAGTTCAAAAATAAACACATGCATATATAGTCAATAAATTTTTGACAAAGTTGCCAAGAATATACAATGAGAAGAGGAGAGTCTCTTTGTTAAATGCTTTTGGGAAAACTGGACAACCAAAGGCAAGGAAGGAAGGAAAGGGAAGGGAGGGTAAAGGAAGAAGGAAAGGAAGGAAGGAAGGAAGGAAGGAAGGAAGGAAGGAAGGAAGGAAGGAAGGAAGGAAGGGAGGGAGGGAGGGAGGAAGGGAGGGAGGGAGGGAGAAAGGGAGGGAGGGAGGAAGAGGAAGGAAAGAAACTATCATTTTTTTAAAACTATACATAAAAATCAACTTAGAGTGGATTAAGACTTGAACATAAGACCTGAATGTCAAACTCATAGAATCAGAAAATAGAAAAGTGGTTGCCAGGAGCTGAGGGTGTAGTGGAAGAAATAGAACTTAGTAAAATGGTACAGACTTTTAGTTATAAGATATTAAGGTGTGAAGATCTAATGTATAACATGGTGACTATAGCTGGTAATACTGTATTGCATGAACAGAATTTTCTACAAGAGCAGAGTGTAATTTTTTTCATCAAGAAGGAGAAGAAGAAGAGTAAGCATATGAGGTAGTGGATGTGTGAATTAACCTAAGAGGAAACATCACGTTGTACACTTTAAACATCTTATAATGTTATTGATCCGTTGTACTTAAGTGAAACAGGGGAGGGTGGTGTGGTTCACTTTGAAGAAGGTGGATAAGCCTACTTTACGAATCATGGGAGAAAAATAATGAGAACCAGAATTAAGGATTTTGAGCCAGGGTGAAGGGGATCAAATAATCTTTAAGGGATAAAATTAATACGCGGTTTGTGGTTGGATGTGTAGCTTTCTGCCTTGGTCAGTGGAGTAGACGGTCACACTCTTCCCTTTGATGTCAATTGAAGCAGAATTGCTTCAGGAAAAATCTTCACACAAATGTTCTTTAAAGGCAATTATGAAAATTCAGGAAATGTTTCAGGAATGGAAAAAGAAATAGTTGAGTTGGAGAAATAACGAACAAAAAAAATAATAAATAGTGAAATCTGGGTTGGGAATGTGAGTTGGAAAAGTCAGCTGAAAAAGAAAGTCATAAGTAAATATATGACCACTTCAAAATCTGCATTTTAATTTAGAGTGTATTTTTATTTGCCAAGCTTTTGAAGTGGGGTCAAGGCGTTTTCTAGTGAAATTTTATTTTTTTTTCACTGAAACCACACTTAGAAAGGCAGTGTTTATCATTTCCAAATTTGATTTCTTCAAAATAAAGTAAAAATTTTTAAATATTCTGGAGCAATCTGTGTGGAAAAATAAAAATTCTTTATATTCTCCCTCAAAGTTTCATTTCACAGTTCCTATGCTCACCCAATTTGGCATACTGCTATCTTTTTGCATTTGTTTCTACTTATTTCTCAAAGCTTGCAGCATTGATACACGCACGGACACACGCCCACATCATGTGTTTTTTCAGGCAATATTTAATTAAGTTACATAATTACTAGGACAAATGCCACCAACTTAAAACTGAAGCTTGGTAAGCATTCAACCTGGTTAGAGGGGCAGAAATGTGCAGGTGCGTTAGAATCTTGCGTATTTGCCAGCGAGCAGTAAGATCCAGTTGTACTAAAAAACGGACAACTTGGACAATTCAAGTCACTTAAGTGGATCTTGGTTAGGAGGGTTTCTGTTTTTTAAATACTATTTCATGGACCTGAGATGGGGGAGGTGAAATTAAAGTACACATCTTAAGGAGAGGGAAAAGGATGCTGGTAGCTATAGTAAACAGATGTGGGGGGGAGGGGAAGCAATAAACAAAAAAACAAATGTTTAATATGGCGTTCAGTGGGATCTTCTTAATACAGACTAGCACATACAAAGAATGGAATTGTTTTATGGCTTTATTTGGTGCACTTATGGCCAAAAATTCCAAAAATTCAGAAAGCTGTTTAAAAAATTAAAATTCTCCCTTTCTTTTCCATATCCCATTTTCCAAAGCTGATTCATATCTTTTCAAAAAGAACTCGTAAAAGCCTATTTTTTTCTTTTAGATTTTTATTTAAATTCAAATTAGTTAACGTATAAGGTGGTATTGGTTTCCGGAGTAGGATTTAGTGATTCATCCTTGCATATAACACCCAGTGCTCTTCACAAGTGCCCTCTTTAGTGTCTGTCACCCATTTAGCCCAACCCCCCCACCCAACACCCATCCAGCAACCCTCAGTTTGCTTTCTATAATTAAGAGCCTCTTATGATTTGTGCCCCCCATTTTTATCTTATTTTTTCCTGTTTCTTGCCCCATGTCCATCTATTTCTTTCTTAAATTCCACATATGAGTGAAATCATATGCATTTATCTTTCTCTGATTGACTTACTTCACTTAATATAATACTCTCTAGTTCCATCCACATTGTTACCAAGAGCAAGATTTCATTCTTTTCAATGCTTAGTAATATTCCATTGTATACATATACCACATCCTTTTTATCCACTCATCAGGCTAATGGAAATCTGGCCTCTTTCCATAATTTGACTATTGTTGATAATACTGCTATAAACACTGTGCCCCTTCAAATCAGTATTTTTGTATCTTTTGGGTAAATACCTAGTAGTGCAATTGCTGAGTCATAGTGAGGAACCTCCGTACTGTTTTCCAGAGTGGCTGCACCAGTTTGCATTCCCATCAACAGTGCAAAAGTGTCTCCCTTTCATCTGTTGTTTCCTGAGTTGTTGACTTTGGCCATTGAAGTAGTATCTTTTCATGGTCTTGATTTGTATTTCCCTGATGATGACTGATATTGAGCATTTTATCATGTGTATATTAGTCATTTGTATGTCATTAGCCATTTAGAGAAATGTCTGTTTATGTCCTCTACCTATTTCTTAACTGGGGTGTTGAGTTTGATAAGTTCTTTATAGATTTCGTATACTAGCCTTTATCCAATATGTTATTTATAAATATCTTCTCCCATTCCATAGGTTGCCTTTGAGTTTTGTTGATTATTTCCTTTGCTGTGCAGAAGCTTTTTATCTTGATGAGGTTCCCAATAGTTCACTTTTACTTTTGTTTCCATTGCCTCTGCCGATGTGTCTAGTAAGAAGTGGCTATGACCAAGGTAAAAGAGGCTGCTTCCTGTGTTCTCCTCTAGGATTTTGATGGTTTCCTGTCTCATAGTTAGGTCTTTCATCTATTTTCAATTTATTTTTGTGAATATTATAAGAAAGCAGTCCAGTTTCATTCTTCTGCATGTCACTTTCCAATTTTCCCAACACTGTTTTTTGAAGAGATTGCCCTTTTTTCCACCAGGTATTTTTCCCTGCTTTGTCGAAGATTAGTTGTCCATATAGTTATGGGTCTATTTCTGGGTGCTCTATTCTGTTCATTGATTTATGTGTCTGTTTTTGTGCCAGTACCAGACTGTCTTGATGATTACAGCTTTGTAATACTGCTTGAAGTGTGGAATTGTGATGCTACCTACTTTGCTTTTCTTTTGCAACATTACTTTGATTATTTAGGGGACTTTCTGGTCCCTTGCAGATTTTAGGATTGTTTGTTCCAACTCTGTGAAAAATACTGGTGTTATTTTGATAGGGGTTTCATTGTATGTGTAGAGTTTTTTGGGTAGTATCAACATTTTAACAAATTTGTTCTTCCAATCCATGAACAGGGAATATTTTTTCCATTTATTTCTATGTTCTTCAATTTCTTCTATAAGTGTTCTATAGTTTTCAGAGTACAGATCTTTTACCTCTTTGGTTAATTTTATTCCAGGAATCTTAATGGTTTTTGATGCAATTGTAAATGGAATTGATGCCTTGCTTTTTCTTTCTCCTGCTTCATTATAGGTGCATAGAAATGACACAGATTTCTGTACATTGCTTTTATATCCTGCAACTTCTCTGAATTCATGTACAGTTCTACCAATTTTTTCAGTGGACTCTTTTGAGTTTTCTACATAGAGTATCATGTTGCCCGAGAAAAAAGTGAAAGGTTGAATTCTTCCTTGATGATTTGAATGTCTCATTTCTTTTTGTTGTCTGATTGCTGAGGCTCAGATTTCCACTCCTATGAACAACAGTAGTGAGAGTGGACATCCCTGTCATGTTACTGACCTTGAGGATATTAGCTGTGGCTCTTTTGTATATGGCATTTATGAGCCTGAGGTATGTTCCTTCTATCCTCACTCTTGAGTGTTTTTATCAAGAAAGGATGTTGTATTTTGTCAAATGTTTGGGTTTTTTAATTTTTGCATCTATTGGGAGGATCATATGGTTTTTAGCCTTTCTTATATTGATAAGTATATCATGTTGATTGATTTTCAGGTTTTGAACCACCTCTGCAAGCTCAGGAATAAATCCCACTTAATTGTTGTGAATAATGATTTTAATGTACGGTTGGATTTTCTTTACTAGTATCTTACTGAGAATTTTTCATCCATGTTCATCAGGGATGTTAGTCTGTAATTCTTTCTAGTGGAGTCTTTGTATGGTTTTAAAATCAACATAATGCTGGCCTTGTAGAATGAGTTTGGAAATTTTCCTTCCATTTCTATTATTTGTAATGGTTCAGAAAAATAGGTATTAACTCTTATTTAAATGTTTGGTAGAATTTCCCTGGGAAGCTAACTGGCCCTGAACTCTTGTTTTTTGGGAAATTTTTGATTACTGATTCAATTTCTTTGCTCTTATGGGTCTGTTCAAATTTTCTATTTCTTCCTATTGCATTTTTGATAGTTTAGATGTTTCTAGAAATTTATCCATTTCTTGCAGATTTCCCAATTTGTTGGCATATAATTGCTCATACTATTCTTTTAAAATTGTTTGTATTTCTGCATTGTTGGTCATGATCTCTCCTCCTTCATTTGTGATTTTATTTATTTGCGTCCTTTATTTTTTCTTTTTGATAAGTCTGGTTTATCAATTTTGTAAATTCTTTCAAAGAACCAGCTCCTACTTTTATTGATTTGTTCTCCCATTAAAAAAAATTTCTATATCATTTATTTCTGCTCTGATTTTTATGATTTCCCTTGTTCTGCTGGTTTTAGGCTTTATTTGCTGATCTTTAGCTCCTTTAGGTGTGAGGTTAGGTTGTTTACTTAAAACTGTTCTTGTTTCTTGAGTAAGGCCCGTATTGCTGTTTACCTCTCTCTCATGACCCACTTCACTGCATCCCAGAGGTTTTGGACTGTTGTGTTTTGTTTTCATGTTTCCATGTATTTTTTTTCTTCTTTAACTTTCTGCTTAATCTATTCATTCTTCAGTAAGATTCTCTTTAACCTCCGTGTATTTGTATTATTTACATTTTTTTTTCTTTTGGTTGACTTCAAGTTTCATAGCCCTGTGGTCTGAAAATAGGCATAGTATGATCTCTGTCTTTTACTAGTTGAGGCCTGATTCATGACCCAGCATGTGATCTATCCTGGAGAATGTTCCATGTTCACTCAAAAAGTCTGTGTATTCTACTGCTTTAGGGCGAAATTCTCTAAATACATCTGTCAAGTCCATCGGGTCCAGTGTATCATTGAAAGCCACTGTTTCTTTATTGATCTTCTGCTTAGACGACCTACCTGTTGCTTTAAGAGGGGTGTCAAAGTCCCCTACTATTACTGTAATATTATCAATGAGTTTATTTAAGTTTGTTATTAATTGATTTATATATTTGGTTGCTCCAAGTTAGGGGCATAAATATTTACAATTGTTAGATCTTCTTATTGGAAAGACCCCTTTATTTTGATATAGTGTCCTCCTTCATCTCTTAGTACAGTCTTGGACTTAAAATCAAAGTCAATATGAGTATGGCTACTTCAGATTCCTTTTGCTATCCTTTAGTTTTCCATCCCCTCACTTTCAATCTGGAGGTGTCTTGAGTAAAAAAGAGTCTCTTGTAAAGAGCATATATATGGGACTTTTAGAAAAAAATCTACTCTGATGTCTTATGTCTTTTGATTAGAATATTTAGTCCATTTACATTCAGAGTAATTATTGATAGGTAAGAATTCAGTGCCACCATATTACCTGTAAAATCACTCTTCCTATAGATTGTTTTCTTTCCTTTCTCGTCTTTGTGCCTTTGGTCTCTCTTTCTCACTCAAAAGATCCCCTTTAATATTTCTTGCAGAACTGGGTTAGTGTTCACAAACTCCATTAGTTTTTGCTTGTCTTGGACACTCTTTATCTCTCCTTCTATTCTGAATGATAGCCTTGCTGGATAAACTATTATCAGCTGCATAGTATTCTCATTTAGTGCATTGAATATTTCCTGCCACTCCATTCAGGCTTGCCAAATTTCTATGGACGGGTTCTTCTGCACTTGAACTTCTGAATCAGAGAGTTGTACCTTTTTAATTTTTGTGAATATTAAAAATGACCTTTCAAGAAGTTTATACCAATGTATATTTTTAAGAGCAAAGATATAAATCCCAGAGAAATATGAATTAAATATAAGTTAATTATTGTGTCCTTCATAACCTGGCACTTCCCTACTTCTCTGATCCCATTAAATACCATCCTCTCTATTCATTTTGCTATAACCACACTATTTTCAATAGGCCAAAAATACCCCTGCCTCAGGACATTTGCTGTCCTATCTGCCTGAGACACTCTGACTCAAATTTTTATGTAACTTGCTGTCTCACTTAATTTAAGATTCTGTTATATAGAGGTATGTGCTGATCACCTTATGAGAAAATATTGTTCTATCAATCACTACCTATTCTTTGATTCTGATGTATTTCTTTTTAACAATATGTTACATATAATTATGTGTTTGTTCTCCTTCTAAAATATTAACTTCTTGAGCCAGAGGCATCTTCTATCTTGGTTCCTGCTATTTTCTCATTGCCTAGAAATGTGTTTGGCATGTGGGTGAAAGTCAGTAAATATGAGTTATCAAGTGAATAAATAAAAAGTGTAAGATTGTGCTTGTTTCCCACAGCAGACGTCATCAAATATTATCTTTTGCCAATTTGATAACAGCAACATATTGTAATTATAATTTGCTTGTCTTTAATTATGAGTAGATTGTGCAATTTAGTGTATTAAAGCAATTTTAATTTATTTTGCTCTGTACATTTTCTCTGTATGTATTTTGTTAGCCAGAATACTTGAGTTAGTGACCAGATTTTAAAGCAAGACCACGAAGCATGGTTGTGTGACTTCTCTGCAGTTTCAGCTGTCTGGGTACAGAAAAGCAGTCGACAGATTGGGATATAACCTATTAGACAAATACAAAGTGAGAGCAGTGGGGCAAAGTACATCCAGTGGAGTGGCTACAATGATGTGCATGTAATATTTTCTAGATAAAAATAAAAGTAAGAGGGGTGCCCGGGTGGCTCAGTCAGCTAAGCATCCAACTCTTGGTTTTGGCTCAGGTCACAATCTCACACTTTCTGGGATAGAGCCCCACATCGGGCTCTGTGCTGACAGTGCGGAGCCTGCTTAGGATTCTCTCTTTCCCTCTCTCTACCCCTCCCCCATGCGCTCTCTCTTTCTTGCTCTGTCTCTCTCTCTCTTAAAATAAATAAACTTAAATAAAAATGAAAGTGAGAGATTTGGAGGAGAGGGTTTTGAACACAGAAAAGTTTATAAGAGCAATCCATTCTAGGTCTCAGTAGAGTCAAACAATTGTCCTATTTGTTTTCAGACATTCTCCTGAAAAATCTAATAAAACCACCAAGATACTTCTATTTAAAAGAAATGCCAATGTTAAGATTCAACTTCATGGATGAGTGGTGTGATTTTAGAGAGGCTCAAGCAATCTAAAGGTTTAACTGGAACTACTCATTAAAAGACATACATTCTTGACCCTAGGGATCTAGTAGCTCGTTGTTTTCTAGGGTATCATTCCCAACATAGTCTGTGGTGGCAGATATTTGGGGCAGTCTGAGAAAATCAGTGAGTAAATTCATAGGTGAAATATGGTGGACACACATCAGAATGTAAATCACTTCCCAGCTAACCGTAGTGGTTGACCCATATTGTGCTGTCACGTAACTCTTACACCTCAGCTCTGTGCCCATTTCTCAGTAATTTTCTCTGTGATGCTGTAGCTAAGAGGCTACAAGCTACTTTTCCCAGAAAGGCATCTTCCTTTCTTAGATTCTGCCAATAGGAGGCACTGGAAGAAGTTATCAGGCAGGGATGAAAGGAAGATGAAAAGTTCTCCCTGATCCTGTGCTCTTGATTGTCCTCCGGTTGTCAAAGTTGCTGCCACAGCAGCTGCTGGGTCCTCCTCTAGCTTCTAGTAGCATCCTCTTTATCTGAGTCTTCTCAGAGGTATCAGCAGTGCCTGGAGGGCACCACCACCAGGGAAATCTGAGCTCCAATAACAAGAGAGCTTTTCCTCTAAGCTCCTAGATTTCTCTTCCCTTTTGTTGTCCCAGCCCTACATTTTGTAGCTTCTTGCTATAGCTTATAGACATGGGTTACCATCACTTTTCCTCCCCTGTGTTTTGAGCTCTCCAAAAGGGTTGCAACTAACTTCCTTTATTATCCCCCTTCTATGTGAAATGAGTCCTGTAGTATTTCCTAAAATAAGTGTGTATTCAAAACTGGGTTGGTTGAATTTGACTACTCTGAACACCTTGTGTAAGTGGAATCGCACAGTCACAATGTGAGTGTACTTGATGCCACTGAACTGTACCCTTAACAGTAGCTAAAGTGGTAGATTTTACGTTATTTGTGTTTTACCACAATAAAAAAAAATTCCGAGTGAGAAAGAAAAATAAATTGAATCACAACATATATTTTTATATATATAAAAATATAACCATGCACAATAACTCTACATAACTCTTCCTAAACATTCCCATTACCGCAAAGTTTCTTGGTCACAGCACCATTAACATTTGGAGCCAGGTGGCTTTTTTTTTTATTGTGGGGGCCAGAAGCTGTCCTATGCTTGATTGGGCATGTAGCCACGGCCCTAGCCTCTACCCTCTAGATGCCAGGTATGCCTCTACCCAATTGCGATGACCAAAAACATGTCTGAACTTTGCTGAATGGCTTCTGGTGTCAGAGTCACTCACTCACTGCCCTTCTCCAGTGATCTAGCACTGCTGCATTAGAGAATGACAACAAATTGTCCAATTTGTGAGTTTGGGGGAAAGATGGTTGCTTCCATCTTTTCTTCTTTGGGATTTATTTGCTTTCAGAAAGTGTGCACTGTCTTGTTCTTAACTTTGCCTCCAACGTCTTCAATGGATTTTTGGTGCTAACTAAGGGTCAGTACCAAGAAGTCCTTCATTTTCACATACTTGAGCAACGTTCCCCAACTCTCTATGATATTTTTATTTCAAAATGTCCAACTCCTGAATTTCTCAGTGGTATGTTTTAGCTCTTTCTCACCTTAGCCGATTCATTAGAATGGGTAGTGAGATATGTATGAACCAGACATGAAACTGAGGTATTTCTTCTCAGTCTCCTTGCTGCTGATTTCTCTTTTTCAGTTTTCCCTCTTCATGATGAATTGTCACAGGACTCTGTAATCAGTACTAGTATTTTCTCTGTCTTCATTCATTGCTTGCATGATCTCATCTAGGCATACACCTTTCAATGCCATCTCTTTAATGAAGTCTGTTATATCTCTGCTGAACTCTAGTCTCACATGTCTAATTAGCCACTCAAGATAATCACTTGGGCATCCACTTAATATATCAAATGCTGCATATCTGAAAATAAACTAGTTTCTACTCCACCAGCTCAGCCACCCAACTAGCTCTTCTTGCAGTATGCCTCATCACAGAAAATAGAGCCTCCATCCTTAAGCCTAAATTTTTAAATTCTACTCTTTTTTCTTCTTCCCTAGCAGAATATTACACTACTGTCTTCCCTTATCTTCAAAATATATCCAGAAATTTCACGACTTCTCACCACTCACTAAGACTACTGTGATCCCAGCCACTGAATCCCACAGCCCCAGATCATCCTTGCCGTCGCCTCATTAGATTCCCATTTCCACACCAAATTGAGTAGGATTCGTTTAAAGTGTAAGTCTTACAATGCCATTTGTAACCTCAAACTTTCCAATAGCTTCCTATTTTGCCTTCACTCAAAGTAGCAGCCGCGCATTCACTGTGGCTACAAGGCTGTCTGATCTGCCTTCTCTCCGCCTCGTCAGCCTCACCCCCTTCTAGTTACTCCACTCCAGTCCTTCTCTGCCTCTCTGTACTTTGTTTCCTGGGCCTTGAATAAACTCGTTCCTGACATCCACAGTGTTCTCCCGTCCTTCCCACAGTCCTCTGCTCTAATGTCGCCTCCTCAAAGAAACCTTTCTTGACAACTTTATCTTAAGTAAATTTTCCTCCTTACCCTCTCTCTTGCCTCCCTCTTTCTGTTCCATTAATCATAACCTGATATACATTTATGTCTTTATAGGCGTATATATTTTTTTCTCCTATAGCACTTACATTTCATGAAAGCAGAAATGGCGTTTTCTTTGCTGGGCTGTAACAGTGCTTGCCATGGGCTCCCAGCTCATATTTGGTAAAATAGCAAATACATGGACCTCACAAAATGTATTGACAGCACAGATAGACTTAATTTGAAATTGGAAATAGGTTAGGGAATGGAAGTTCAGCCTAGGGTATAGTTGTCATGTAGTTAATTTAATGAAAGTGATCTTTTGACCAATTTTCAAGACTTCTAATTAGGCAGCAAAATGAAACTTATTCAATAGTTGGCCCAAGAGTATAGAGAGAAACAGTGGTTGGGATTATACGAACAGTGTGATAAACTAATCACAGGACTGCACCAATAGATGGCTGATTTCCTCCCCAAATGGTGATGGTCAAAGTTTGGTTAATCACAGACTTAAAAACTGAAAAGTATAGAAAGCTGGAAAAATCTGGGATGGCAAAATTCATTTTTTTCTAGCTTCGTGTTTTCATGTAGAACCTCATTGATCTTGTTGTTCTTGGCTCCCTTGCACAGGAGAGACACGAGTTCGGTTAATCACAGACTTAAAAACTGAAAAGTATAGAAAGCTGGAAAAATCTGGGATGGCAAAATTCACTTTTTTCTACCTTCGTGTTTTCATGTAGCACCTCACTGGTCTTGTTGTTCTTGGCTCCCTTGCACAGGGGAGACACGAGTTTGGTTAATCACAGACTTAAAAACTGAAAAGTATAGAAAGCTGGAAAAATCTGGGATGGCAAAATTCACTTTTTTCTAGCTTCGTGTTTTCATGTAGAACCTCACTGGTCTTGTTGTTCTTGGCTCCCTTGCACAGGGGAGACACGAGTGATCTGATCAGTGTAGTCTAGATAATTTCCCGCTGCTTTCTCTTTGCAAGTGCAGGAAAGCCTGAGCTTTGACCTTTTCTAGACCTTTTGGTAAGCCTAGCAGTAAAGTCGTGACTTTTATAAGGAAAGGACTATGGGGTTTTTTTGAGGGTAGATATGTCTCACAAAGCTATATAGATAACAATACTTAAATACTTTGAGGGTAGATATGTCTCACAAAGCTATATAGATAACAATACTTAAACCATGTGTTTGCATTATGCGTAATCAGTCATAAAGGGCTACTTGAATCTCCGTTTGCCTGTTTGAGCATCTGTCATTCTCAGTCGAGGCAGAAATCAGGCAAGAGGGAGACCTGTGCGATCCATTAGCTCCTTCATTACAACTACTCCATACTTTTGTTTATTTACAATGGAACAGCTGTCTACATTTTGCAGGTCTGAGAAATTTAAGATGATATGTGTAGGACCATTTTTCTTCAAAGGAACGCAGGAATATCGCCTGTCTGGTCTGGGTGTTCGTCAGCCTAGGCATATGGTAGCAAAGTTAGTGACCACTCCTAACCTTTGAGAGCCTTCCTGAATGCCACAAGATTTTATGATGCCTACACACTACTATCTATTCCTATCATACACTTAAAAAAAACTGAACAGATGTAGATCATTTCACCAGAAATAAACATGTAAGTTGGTATGCTGAGATCATTTAATCAGTTATTCATTCCTTTTATTTGCTAAGTTATTCTTATTAGAATAAATGTGATCACTGTAGTCACCGCAGTAAAGAGCCACTCTCCTGCACCTGTAGGTTAGGTCATTGTTATTCTTTGAGAAGTTTTTTTTAAAAAACCCTACAAACTATTACTTCCAGACAAGCAAAGTCGCCAGAGGGGATGGGGTTATTTTGTGTAATTATGTGTTCATGTTTTTAGAAGTAAATGTTTTCTCCTATAAGTGATAGTATTAGAATTCATTATAAATGAGGACATTCCCTGGCAGTATGAGCCAGCAATCCCAACCAAGAGAAATGAAGACATGTGCCCACAGGAAGATGTGCATGTGAGCATTCTTGCCCGTTCTCTTCTTAATAACTCAATCCTAGGAAGAACCCAAGTGTTCATTAGTTGGTGAACGCATAACCAAATCGTGGTATGTTTATGCTCAATAATAAAAAAGGTTCAAAATACGGACAATGCAACAACGCAGGTGAATCTGAAAAATATTTAGCTAAGTCAAAGAACTGAAATATAAGATACTATATACTTTATAATTTCATATATATGACCTTGTAGAAAAAGTGACAGAAAGCAGGTCAGAGATTATGTGGGGATGGGGTCAGGTAAGGCAATAAAGTGCAAAGAGGCACAAGAAAAGCTTTTAGGATGTTGGAAATGTTCTATAGCTTGATTATGGTGGTAGTTACATGACTGCATATAATTACCAAATTCACCTGAAATGGGAATTTTATTGTCTGCACATTTTAACCTCAATAAATGTGGACTGATATACAGAATTGGAAATTTTGGAGAAGAGGAATGTTTGAAAGAGCAAGAATAGGTATTTTTATAATGTGGACATAAAAAGGAATATCGAAGACCCAGAATGCAATGGGGAGTAAACAAGAACAGTTTTCATTTTTCTTCTTCAAATATGCTTTCCCAACTGTCCACCACTCTTTTAATCACTTCTTAAGCATATCCCATTATTTGCAGGGTTCTTTCAGTCATGGGAATACTTTCATTTTTATAATACAGATACAGTTTAAATATTAAAGACGTAGTATTTTGAATTTAGGTTTGCATTCACATTCATTTCAATTTCCCTGGCCCCCTGCCCTGACTTAGGTCTGGCATGTGGCTAAGAGACTCATGTGGGGAAAGGGATAAGCAAGGTCTGTATTTAGCTCTCTGTGTCTTCCTCACTCTGCCTCTCCTCCTTCTCTGCTTTTCTCTTCTTTCTTAGATCCAGTGAGGCTAAAGAGGAGGGATGGGAAGAAAAGGGGAAAGGTATGTATTTATCATATGGGTCTCTCTGTGTTGAACAGTCTTACACGATCACCTGAGATTTTCTATGAGCCATGCATCCCTGATGTGTGCCATCCGTTCTCTGCCTGATCTATTTAGAACACCCTCAGCTTTGGTTCCCAGGGCGCTCTCTCTCTCTCTTACTTTGTATTACTGGTATCTCTTACCCACAGGCTGCCGTCCAATGCAGTTTTTTCAGAATTGCTTGCAGCCTGGCTAACTTCCATGAACCCCACTCGAACCCATGGGAAATTCACTCACTTTGCCATATCAATAGTGGGTATGCAGGTTTTTCTTGTGACTTTCTCCCAAATCTCTCTGCTGTTGTTCATTGTTCCAACCAGCATTCTGCCTTCATTCTGGTGAGAAGCAAGCACATGTCCCCAAAGTCCAGAGATAAGGAGGAAGACCAAACATTCCAGTTCTTTTTCTTAGTAAATTTTCTATCCTCAACTCCTTCAGCTCAAATGGCAGATCCAGCGGAGGCTGGCTGATTCAGCCGCTTCGCAAGCTGGATATGAGATGCCCATGCAGTTACCTTCACCCCTACCAATACCTCTTCAGGGGAATGCAGTGGAAGGAGTAGAGAGAGAAGAGGAGAAACACTTACCTTTCCCCTCTACTTGAAAAGGAAGGAAAGAAGTATTTTCCCCTCTAAGCCTTTAATTAGCTTTACTAAAGGCTCAACATCACTGATGGGGTGAGGATCTCAGGAACATCTTATCTACCTCTGAAAAGCCCTGTAAGGCTATTATGGTCTGAAGTCTGGAAGCTCCCCAGCTTCTGTGAAGGACTGTTTGCTGTCATTTCAGTGTCTGCCCATCACCCTCGAGTTTTAAAGGAAGAAATCTGGGAAGCGTATTTCCCAGAATCCCACACAGTGTGTGTCTGACTCTGCCAATCACAGATACTGTGGAATCTGGTTAGGAAAACTGAAGGGAGACATAGCCATGGTTCTCCAGTGAGAGCCATGGGTAGGTGTGTGGGTCTTCGCAGGAGGCAGGAGAGTTTTCCTGCACCTTTGGGCATCCTCCTCCTTTAATGCCTTAAGCAGATGGAAGCTTTGAAGGCATTTTCCCTATAATCCCTGCCCTTTCACATTTGCTGTAAGCCAATAACAGCCTTCTTCTATAATGTTCTCAGCCATTCCGGTAGCTATGAAGTCTGTGAAAACGTTTAAATCTCTTTTGCTCCAAATTTTTAGAGTAGCTTTTTGTTTCCTGTAGAACACTGACTGATGCAGCAGCTCTCTTTAAAATGTAGAGACACTTATCTCCTATTTTTCTCTCAACTTGAAATTCTCAGACAATGGCATCTGGTTACATAGCCTCGGGGAAAATGGAAAGTTTATAATCCTATTGTCAGTTACAGACAAGGAAAACATGGGTAAAAAAGTGGTGACGGAGTCAGGCCAGTGTCCTTTCGTGGGCTCCAGCTGGAATATGTCACAAAAATAGAACTCTTTGTTTAAAGGTTCTAAGAATGATTGAAAGCTCGTGGGCACACATTGGTATTTCCCACCTTAAACTCCGTTGAGTTATGTATGTTAATAATACTATTTCCTCAAACTTTTCTTCCTCTAGAGTCATAACTATACACCTCAGGTAATAGGACCTTCGCTAAGGAATAGATAATAAAGTGAAGGGAGAATTTTCTCAGAAGGCTTCATGAGAAACAAGAGCATCATTGAGAATATTTGTGCAGTCACCTCTAGTTGGGAATCACTAAAGAGAATTGGAGTGTCATTCAGGACACCTGTCACTCTGACAGTCCAACAGCAGACTAATGGCCCAGCATTTCGATTCGCTGTTGCCGCCTCAGAATCAGGCTTCTGTTGTTCTAACTGGCAGCCTCAGATGCTTTATGGCTCTGTTTTACGTGATTTGTCTCATTTCTCTCTCTGTTCTCCTCTTTCCGTCATGTCTTTTAGTTATTGCCTCCGCTTGGTGCTATATGCTGAGTGTTTCCACAGAGCTCTCGCTTCAACTAGAAGAAAAGAGTACATATAATTGGTTCAGTTGGTAACTTTTGAGTGTAAAGAATTTGGCAACAAATCACATGCCCACTCACTCAAGTGACTGACGGCCAGCCTACTGTTAGCTGTTTGTCAGTCATTGAGCCTCATCCACCTGTCTACCTGGGAAAGTAGGTCCATGAGGCAATAAGTACATCTAGGGATTATTCAGATTGGGTGTGGCTGGCTAAAAAAGTGAAAACCAATGTATTTTCAATGTTAGAGAGCGACTACATTTATGTAGTTTCTTTTATGACAAGGTTATTTAACCTCTAGCAATCATAGAAACCAAAAGCTATAAGCCATAGTTCCTTGATATTAAAGAAACATGAATTGTGTGATGTCTTATGTATTTAATAAGAGCCTTTTAGGGAAAAAAATGAGTAGCAAGTTCATGTGATATGGTATATTAGATGATTTCAGAAATATCGACATGCAAAAAATGAAGACATTAGGATTGCATAAATAGCATTATTTTGTAGTGGATATGGGTCTATATCAATGTGAAAAACAAGAAGAGGAGATCCCACAGAAAGCCAACTCAGTGTTTTTTCCACAGCAGTTCCAGGGATCATAAAATTGATTCTACCAGTTTCAATAGGGAAAATGAGCAGAATGGGGTCAAAATTATTGTCAGGTTTAACTTAATTAACCTGCAAACCACAACTATCATAGCAGATTGCTCCCTGCCATATAGTAAGCCCGAAAAATTAGTAAAACCGTGCATGGCGATAGAAGATCAATTCTTGCCTATTGTAGGAGAGGTGGAAAAATGCCTGCAAATACAGCTCAGCATGTGTTTATCCCTGGCTGTTTTCCTACACAAATAGAAATAATCTAAATATAAGAGGACATGCGGCTCTCTAAAGTTATTAAATATATACAAAAAAGTACCACTGAACTAATTTAGGAGCTATAAATACTAATTTAAATCATTCTGACAAAAGCTGGTTTTTCTTTCTGCATGTTCGCTGTTGTAAAACAAGCAAGAACAATCCCGGGGCGCCCGGGTGGTTCTCTCAGTTAGCGTTTGACTCTGTTTCTGCTCAGGTCGTGATCTCAGGGTTTGTGGGTTTGAGCCCTGCATTGGGCTCTGTGCTGAGGGGTGGCAGTGAGCCTGCTTGGGATTCTCTCTCTCCAACTGTCTGCTCCTCCTCCCCCACACCCCATATAAATAAATAGATATTAAAAAAAAAAAAACAAGAGCAAGCTAATAAAAAGTTTCCTTCCGCTACTTTAAGGAATTGTCATTAGTAGGTGGGGCTTTTCTCTGCGGGCAAGTACAGCGCCCAGTTTAAGCTTTCTGTCTGTATTTAAAATGGCCACGCCTGTTCCACACCTATATCTCATCTTGCCCCTTCTCTTCTTTGGCAGTCATAACAGAAAAAACCTGGAGAAAGTTTTGTCCATGCCTTTCGACCTCTGTGCCTTTGGAAATGTTTACTTTTATAGTAAACAATGTGACTTTTATAAGTAATTGTTAATATTATGCAAAGCAACTAACACACTGATTTTAGATCACGTGCTTCGAAACTCTTTCTATTTGTATGTTGAAAATAACAATTAAAAAAGGCTTTTCAACAAGGTTAGCAATAGTGATAGAACGCTTGTGGAGTGCTTCTCACGTGACCAGCACTGTGATAAGACATTTACAAGTATTATTCCTCGTCACAGAAGAGAGAGCTAGTGCTTTGGAGATTTTATGTAATTTCACCTGGTCGTACAGATAATGAGTGAGAGATCTGGGACCTGAATGTTCAAAAGCCTGACTCTGGTGCTGGTGTTCACGGTGTCATACACACTCTTCTGATAAGACACCAGGTTTAACCAAATCTGTGGTTTTTGTTCTGGTGCATTTCTTGCATACATTGGGGAAAATTCCTATTATTTGTAAGTAATTGTATTTTAGAAAATAAGTCAACCAAATATATCTACCTTTTGCTAATAATTCTGCTTTAAAATAATATTAATCCATTTTAGGTTAACTAAATATAAATGATTTACACAGATGCTTTTTTGTTTGTTTTTAATAAGCAGAGCACAAATTATTGAGTATTCATTTTCTACTTTAAAACACATTATTAAAAATAATATATAAGGAACAATGATTGCACATCATTCCTTTTGTTACATGCATTTCTGTTTTTTTTCTTTTTAATTTTCTTTAATGTTATTGATTGTTGAGAGACAGAGTGTGTATGACCAGGGGAGGGGGAGGCAGAGAGAGACGGTAAGATAAAGAATCAAAAGCAGGTCAGCCTCTGAGCTGTCAGCACAGAGCTTGACACAGGGCTCAAACCCACGAATGCTGAGATTATGACCTGAGAACCTAAGTTGGATACTTAATGACTAACACACTCGCCGAACCTCCCCTCCCGGGCATGCTTAAGTATTTAGATCTGAAAGGTTAGGCTGCCTCAGTCTATTGTGTTTTGGCCAAAAGTGTGAGAGAGGAGGAGGGGAGGGATGGGGTGGGGGGGAGGTGGGCAAGGAAGGAGAGGAAAGGACAGAAAGATGGAAGGACCAGAGCAGCTTTGGCAAGATTTTGACAAGTGATGAATCTGCTTAAAGCATAGGTTGGGTTTTATTCAGCTCTTCTTTCAACTCTGCAGTAGATTTGAACTATTTCAAAATAAAAATAAAATAAATGTACAAGAAAGAAAAAATAATGCATATAAGTAACTTTTTCCTAATTTTCTTTAATCTTATAATATACAGAATCAAAAAAGCATAATGTGAGGACTATGTTATTACCATTTATAAGTATGATTTCAAATTAGGCTCATTAAGACCATAATTAGAATGAAAGACAAAATATAAAAATCACAATAAGAACAATAAAATTTATATTTAAGTCAAGAAGATATAGAGGCAAGGGAGATCACTGAATAAATGGTAATAAATATAAGATATTAAGTATCAGATAAATATATTAAATGAACCAGATATGTGCTTTTTAAAGTAACAAAGAATGCAGATTATTCAGTTTCTCTGAGTTGGGTGATTCCTGTGTTAAATTTATTATTATAACAATGATATTTCAATTGTTGTGAACAACTTTATTCAGAAATTTAAGACCAGAAAAAAAAAAAAACAACTGGAATTTATTTTAACAAATTTTTCTGGAAAATCTTTCATGCAAGACAGAAATAAAGGACACCTGGCAGCTCAATTGGTTTAGCATCCGACTTGGGCTCAGATCATGATCTCACAATTCCAGAGACAGTTCTGTCTCTGCCTGTCCAAAATAAATAAAACATTTAAAAGTAAATAAGTAAATACTTAAGCATGCCTTTTCCTAAAATAAGGACATTCTCCCATAAAAGCCCATCACTGTTGCCTAGGAAAATCAACATTAAGTCAATACCATCACCTGACATACAGATCATACTCAAAAGTCCTCAGTTTTCCCAAGATGTGATTTATAGATGGCAGTGATGGCTGCGACTCAGGGACCAAGCAGGACTCACATGGTACATTTGCCTACTGTGTATCTTAAGTCACCTCCCTCTTTTGTTCATCTATTTCTTTGAGTGGTCTACTCAGATTACCCCACAGATGGTCCTATAGCCTAAGTTCTTCTGACTGCTGCCTGAAGATAAAATTCAGGCAACCTCACACCACATGGATGAAGCTCTGCCCCTCAAGAGGCCTATGAAGCGAGGCCATCCCGTCATTGGCAAGGCTGTGTTTGACCATGTGATTAAGATGGTGACAGCCAGAACTCTCCATTTGAAAACCATGTGTTCTGACTCAATCCTTCCCTTGTAGCATCTCACTGAAGGGCTTTCACAACCACTGTTGATCCATCATTTCGCTGGAAGTAACAAAACGGTGGTACTCAACTTTTATAATCCACTTTATTTTTATTAGCTGGCATTATTCCTTGAAAGAGAAGGGTTTTATTTTTTCTTCTCTCTTTTCTTTTTTTTTCTTTTTTTTTTTCTTCTTTTACATTTTTGCTTTCTTGCCAAAAAGGTATTCTAGGTTCACTATGAACTTTCCTTGTCCTGGATATGAAATTTCCCATTTTTTCCCCATAAAACATGACTTCTTTTTAGAGATAAATGGAATTTCGTAATGGGAGTTAGATATGCTCTTTACTTTTAAAATGTCATTGCTTTCATGTCATTTCAGGGCACAGGGTAAGAAAATGTGTGTGTGTGTGTGTGTGTGTGTGTGTGTGTGTGTGTGTATGTGTATGTGGGTGTGTGTGTGTGAGAGAGTATACACATACAGATGTATACCCAGAAAAATCACAAGTTCATACTGATTCTTTCAGATCAAATTCAACATCATTGGATTCTTCTGTTTGTTTTCATTTTCTATTCTATATATATATATATCTTCCTTTCCCATACTTCCCCTACAGATTCAATATATTCACTCTTTTGCTCTAATTTGCAATTTACAGAACATAGCTTCAGAATTAAAACACAACACTACTATGCGTACTAAGTAGAGCTCAAGACTTATTATTACTATTTTTTGGTGTATATATTTCTTTTTCTCTCATGCACAAAAGGTAGGGTATGATATGCATTCTTCTGTACCTTGCTCCCTGTCCCTTTTCTTCCCTTCCCTTCCTTCATTTCTTTTCTTTCTTCAACCGAAGACAGCCTGAAATTCTTTCCACGTTGATTGTGTAGTCTTCATATGTCTTCAACTTGCCTAATACTCCATTTTATGGATTTTCTATAATTCAACTAGAATGCAGGGATGTCTTTGGTTGTTGTTAATATTTTGCTATTGAAAATAATGTCACAGTGAATAGCTGTATTCACTGGCACCATTTTGAACTTTCACCATTAGTGTATGAAAATGTTTTATTTCCCCACAACTTTTTGATTTCTTACCCAAGTGGGATGTAAGAAATGACATCTCATTGAGGTGTAAAGGTGCACTTCTTTCAGCATGTGGTTCTTTTCATTTTTTTTTCATTTCTCTCTTTTTTTCTTCCTTTTTTTCTCAGTTCTATACAAATAAACTTTTGGTCTCTTAAGGTCCTTTACTTATCCTTTAGAAAATGCACTAACTTAAGAAAATATTCTTGTGAGAACAATATAATATTATTTACACAAAGCTTTTTAGAAGTGTTTTATTTTTCCCCAGAGGTGTTACAGTTGAGGAAATAGCTTCCCTAGTATGTTGTGAATTGACTAATAGCATTAAAAACAATTATAATAAATCCACGAGTGATAATCCATGAGTATCCAAATATTAAGGGTATTCATTCAAACTTGAAATGCTTAGGAATTCTTGTCAGTAATAAATAATTTCATATACAATGTTAACTATGCCCTTCCATTAAGCATTTGTCTTTAAAAGCAAATTTATACTCACCACACAGTTTCACACTCTCTGCTCTAATTTAATTCAGACTACTTATGATTATTGTGAGCAATTATTTTTAACAATTTCTTTCTAAATCCCATATGGTAATGATTAAAACTTGAAAGCTTTAAAAAGAAAAAAATGTAAAAAGAAATATTTTAAATAAGTTTACGAAGCCTGCTTTGGGCTCTGGTTGTCTCTTTATCCTCCGTGGAGCCCCCATGCAAAGTTCCCCAATGGACTCATTTCCTTTTCAAATGAGTGAAAAATTCTTTTTATTCCCCTCAGCTTCTTTTGAAAAGAAAGACTTTATTTAAAATAATTGATTTATTTTTGAGGCTACAAAATGCTGACATTTAGACACTCATTCCACAGAAGTGCTATATTGTCCCTAACTTATTTTCTGCTAGTTTATGAACTCAGTTTTAGTCTTTCCAATAATTATTTCACCTTGACTCTGTTGCCTCACATTTTAATATAAATCTTTAATATGAACCTGGGGTCTGAGGAGCGCCTGGGTGGCTCAGTCGGTTAAGCGTCCAGCTTTGGCTCAGATCATGATCTCGCTGTCAGTGGGTTCGAGCCTCGTGTTGGGCTCTATGCTGACAGCTAGCTTAGAGCCTGGAGCCTGCTTCAGATTCTGTGTCTCCCTCTCTCTCTGCCCCTCCCCGCTAATAGTCTGTCTCTCTCTGTCTCAAAAATAAATAAAACATTAAAAAAATTTTTTTAAAGATGTGAGGTCTGAAGCTACAAGAAATAATATTTATCATGAAAATTAAAAATCATGACATCCATCCTGTTGATTCAGTTGATTTTCAGAAATCGTGCTCTTCACAAAATTGTCTCAGGGTGTAAACAGAGGGTTAAAATATCAACTGTGAAGTTCCTAAATTGGAGTATAACCAAAACAGATTTATTAAAAATATTTATGCAAATCCATTTTTCTAAGAAAAGCATAGAAAACAAAAAATAATGGAAGTAAAAAAAATCGATTATAAAGTATAGATTTTTCAGAATGAAGTTCAACTCATTATTTCTTCAAGTGTGTATCTCTCACAACCACAGAGAGGAAACTGGTGAAGGCCACCATGAGTGCAAAATGCTATAGATCCTGATGGGTTTTCCAGCGGCTGCAGCTTCCCCACAAGGAATCTGGATTTTCTCACTTCAGGATTGAAAGGAATAGTCGTGATCTTAAAGGAATGGCAAGGTGTTTTCATTTTAAAACTTGGCTAGAAAAAAATTAGGCAGAATCCTAGCTGTACTGAATGTGCATATGTTACTACCATGCTCTATTTTGAATGTTTGGTGCAAATATTTCAGGACCCAGGGTTTTGTAACCGCTTGGATTACTTCCTGAATTTGTAAAGGGGAAGTTTTTATGTATCAAAAACACATGGATATTAATTAGAACCTTAAAAGTGAGGTTTATTTTAAAAATTAAAATAACAATGACATTCTGTTTTAGATTATTATTGCTAGCTATACACTGCTGTACTAAATATAACATCTAGTGGACATATATTGTTATGAAAATAAATGGAACAGCCTGGTACTAGTGCTGGGTATGATAAGGTTAACAAATAATTAATGCCATTTAAGTATTATAAAAATGTTTGCTTAAAAATTGCATAAATGTATTCTTTTCTCCTTTTTCTATTAAAATGTAGTTTAACAGTATCTCTATGAAATAAAATATGTATCTTTGTAGTTTTGAAATTGTTTAAGGGCTTACTTTGTTGTTGTTTTTTTTTGTTGTTGTTTGGTTGTTTGTTTAAAGGGTTTTTTTTTAAGGTTATTTATTTATTTTGAGAGAGAGAGAGAGACTGCATTCTCAAGCAGGGGAGGAGCAGAGAGAGAGAGAGAGATAAGAGAGAATCCCAAACAGACTGCACTGGCAGAGTCCAGTGCGGGACCCCATCCCTGACCCAAGTCAATAACTGCTCGCTTAACTGACTGAGCCACCCAGGTGCCCCTGTGATCTCATGTTTTTAAGTGATCAGCTTCCATAACTATTTGAAAATAATTTTTGTTCTATTTTTTTCAGAGAATATATTAAAAATCATGACAACTAGTGTCACATTATTATAATTCATTTAAGGAATTCTGTATTTTGTCAATTTGATCTGCCATGGTGTGAGGTGTAAAATAATTATCTAATTACCTCTAGAGACTTCAGGTTTCCACATCATATGTAAACAGATGAGTAATATTCACTCCCATCCTTATAATAAAAAAGCCCAGACCAATTAAAAATCAATAATTACTTTGGCCTGTCCTTGAACGGGTGTCACAAGGCAAGCTGAAATCCCAAAATTTAGATAGCCAGTCACGTCAAGAACAAAGACATAGCTCCAGAATCATGTTTACCTGGAAAAGAAAATGTGGGAATCCTTAAACAGTTAAGAATATTTGAATGGCAAATTTGAAGAACTGCTGGAGGCTGAATGCAGACCACCTTGAAACTCTCGGGGATGGACTGCACTCACTCCAGGCCACCCACAGTTACTCTTTACTCCAGGAACCTACCTCATTCTGGTGAGAATTTGAGGAAGATTCTCTGAAGGTGCTCAGTGGGAGGTGAAGAGGACAGTCATCTTAAAACCAATTCAAAATCTTTTCTTAACAAATGCCTAATATCTAGGGAGAAAGAATTTGTAAGAAGACGGTGCTGAATGAACACTTTTCCCAGATGGAGGAAGGGGATTTGGCTTCACCTCTAGCTTTCTGGTTTCATCTAAAGAAATAGTGATAGTAATAATAATAAGAGGGGACAAAAGTTCAATAAAATAGAGAAGGGACATGGAAGTCAGGAGAGAGAGACTAACAAAGAATGTTTTAAAAACTCAGACCTCTAGAAGAGAGAGACAGACATTTGTGAAAGACACAACCTTAACATAGGTCACGTAGATTTTAACGTAATAACAAAATTATGCACCCCCTCTTCCACATACTACCACAACACTGACAAGCTTCTAGTAATCTGACTGGATTACAGATGAAAGTGCTGCAAGATAGAGACTCTCTGAGGAACATTAATTTAAAATTAATAACCTAAGCTTTCATCTCAGGAAACTGGGAGAAGTAGAACAAATTAAACCTAAAGCAAGTAGAAGAAAAAATATAACATGCTTAGAGAAGAAATCAAAGAAATTAAAAACCAGGCACAACAGCCAAATGAATGAAACCAAAAGCTAACTTAAAAAACATTAATAAAATTGGTATCTTTAGCCAGGCTAACCACAGAGAGAAGAGAGGAAATACAAATTGCCAATATGAGAACTGAAAGAGCATAATCACTACTGATCCCATGGACAGCAAAAGGAGAATAAAGCAGTACTATGAACAACTGTATGCCAGATTTGAAAACTTAAAGGAATGGACAATTCTTTGAAAGAAACAAACAGCCAAAATTCATTCAAAACAAAATATATTAATTAGACAGCCCTATTAAGACATTTAATAAGTAGTTAAACATTTTTCAGGGGTGCCTGATGGCTTAGTCAGTTAAGCGTCCGACTTCAGCTCAGGTCATGATCTCGCAGTCCATGAGTTGGGGCCCTACATTGGGCTATGTCCTGACTGCTCTCTCTCTCTCTCTCTCTCTCTCTCTTTCTCTCTCTCTCTCTTTCTCTCTCTCTCTTTCTCTCTCTCTCTCTCTCTCTTTCTCTCTCTCTCTCAAAAATAAACATTTTAAAAAATTTTAAAAAAAGTTTTTCAAAAAACAGAACATAGGGCCCAATTTGGTGAATTCTACCAAACATTTAAAGAAGAAGTAACACCAATTCTACACAATATTTTCCAGAATGTAGAAAAAAGGAGAATATCCACTGATTCATTTTATTAGGAAATCTTTGCAGTAATAACAAAAACAATGTAAAGACATTGGAAGAAAAGGTACAGACCATTATTTCTGGTGACCATAGAGGCAAAATTCCTTGACAAAATGATAACAAAACAAATCCAGCAATGTAAGAAATTAAAAGAGAAGTAAATCACAACCAAATGACAATCATCCAGTTATGCAAGAATGATAGATCATTTATAAACGAATCACAGTGATTAATCATATTAACAGAATGAATAAGAGAAATTGACTGATTACATCAATGGATGCACAGAAAGCATTTGACAAAAGTCAATACCCACTTATGATAAAAGAACTCAAAAAACTAGGAATAGAAGGGAACTTCCTTAAACTAATAAATAGTATATAGGGAGAAATTTAGAGTTAATATTAGATAGACATTGAGAGACTTATGACATTCCGAACTAAACAAGTATATCTTTTTATCACTCACTTCAAAATATGAAATTTTAGTTTTTACAATAAAGCAAGAAAAATAAATAAAAAACATAAACACTAGAAGAAAGAAATAAAATTGTAGATGACATGAAAGTCTTTGAAGAAATCCCCCAAAAATTCTATAAAAAGCACTCCCAAACTCTTCAACTGCTAAACAAGTATTGGAAGGTTGTAGGATACAGAGTTAGCAAAAATCTATAGCTTTCTTATGCCAGCAATGAACATTTGGAATTTGAAATCTACAAAAGAAGTATCATATAAACTAGCAGTGCCCTCTAAAATACTCTCCAAAACTGATAATCAATATGTACTGCATTGGTCTGTGGAATGTTGCAAATCACTGATGAAAGCAATCAAAGATCTAAATAAATGAATAGATATTCCGTATCCCTGTATTGGAAGACTCAGTATCATTAAGCTTTCAATTCTTAGCAAATTATCTATACATCAACTACTATTGGATTGCACTTGATTTTGTCAATAACTGTATTTATGACAGTATGATGTTGATAAAATGATAAATACACTCTAAAATAAGACAATACATCGCTCAGGCATATATCCATACAGATAGCCAACTCCTCTCTAAACAAAGTGCAAAGACAATGCAATGAAGAAAAGATGGTCTTCAACAACTAGTGTTGGAACAGTTTGGCATCAATATTAAAAAAAATAAAAAATGATCCTAGACACAGACCTCACATCTTGAACAAATGTTAATTAAAAAAATGAATCAAATGCCTACATATAAAATATAAAACTTGAAAATGTCTACAAAGAAACAGAGGGAGAAATCTGTGTGACCTGGGTTGGTTGATGAGTATTTAGATAGATGAGAGATTCCACAGGTGAGGCAGGGAACATACAATAGGAGTCACTGAGCATTTTGTCCTGCCAAAAAGTAAGACAGTACTCAGAAAAAAAACAAAACAAAACAAAACAAAAACAGTAGGATATGTGGAAGAGACACAGGAACCAACTAAAATTGTTCTCAGTAATTCTGAATGGGAATAACTTGAGTAATAAAATAAATATGGTAGCATTAGATTATAACCCAAAGTATAAAATAAATATACATGAGCTAGGCCAATATAAATAAGTAATTGAATAAATAAATGCATGAGAGAGAGTAGCCAAATTTCCAATGCAGAACAGTAACAAATTATGTAGCTACTATCCCTTCAAAGAGGTAGAGAATAAAGTCTCACCCTTGTGTGTGAAATGCCTGTAGTAACTTCCTACTAAAGAATACATCTTGGGGTGTTTGAGTGGTACAGTCCATTAAGCCTCCAACTTCTGACCTCAGCTCAGGTCATGATCTCACAGTTCATGAGTCCAAGCCCTGCAATAGGCTCTGTGCCATCAGATTCTCTCTCTCCCTCTCTCTGCCTCTCCCCCACTTGTGTGCATGCATGCTCTCTCCCTCAAAATAAATAAACTTAAAATTTTTTAAATTATATTATGGGAAGAGAGAAGAGAAGTATTTTTTATTAAAAAAAAAAACCAAAAACAAAAACAAAAACCGAAGCTAGCAAATACTACCTCTACCAGGAAATAAAGACTAATGTCATTAAGGATAAAGTCATGTTAATAGCATGTACCCTTGATACAAGATACCCTTGAGAATAATAATTTATATCTGTGGTCTTCCTCCCCAAATTCGTAAACCCTGTGTAGCCATGAGATAAACTTCAAACAAGCCCATACTGCAAGGCATTTAACAATATATTTGACAAACAATCTTCAAAACCTTCAAAGTAACAAACAAAAGTCCAAGAAACTCTCATAATCTAGAGAGGCCAGAGGAAACTAAATATAATGTGACCTCCTGGATGGAATGCTGGAACAGAAAAAGAACCTGAGGCAAAAACTAGGGAAATCCAAATAAAATATCAACTTTAGTTAATAAAAATCGTTCATTAGTTGGGACAAATGTACTGTAGTAATTTCAACAATAGGGGAACGGGAGTGTGAGGCCCCTGGGGAGTCTAATATTCCTCCAACTTCTAAACTTTTCTAAAATTAAAAAAAATAAGTTATTTAAAATTTTGTTCATACATATGATAAAATTTAAAAAATAAAAAAGATAAAGATAGTTTCAATCCATTTTTTCATTCCTGTAGTTTCTTTTTAATATTATTCTTTTTGCTGCATAAATATTTTCATTGTAAATTGTAACATGTTTCAATATATATTTCCTAATCTGTCTGCATTGATATTCACAACATTGAATTTAAGCTTGTATTTATCTTTAATCTTTCTTTGCTTGATTTAGTCTTACAAAATTTCTTTAAGTGTCCACTAAATATCTTATAACAATGGTATCTTTTGGCATCTTAATGCAATAGACATTGTAGAAAAGGAAAACCTTTTCAGTCCTATAGTAGAATAATAGTAGCAATTTACTGACCAGGAACAATAATACTTAAAACTGCTTTACAGGATCTATTACAATAAGAGAAACATAAGAATATGGAATTACATGTAATACATATATGATGATACCTTAGGTACCTTTGAAAGAGAAGATTTTTTTCTAATATTGAGAATTAAGTTTGGATTTGAACATCCCAATATGTTCTTTTGCGTTAACTTGAGAGCATAGTTTCTAAAGTCCTTAAATTTTCTAATGATATTTTTTGAAGTATTTTTAAGAAGTATCTTCACTTCATGGAGCTATATGTTATAAGTAGTTTACAAGATCGTTGTAAAAGGATTAATAATTATTTGTTTTTCAGGGGGAGGGTAAATGTACCCAGAAACTAGACTAGTATCAAAATTATGAAGTCCACAATCACGCAAAGCATGACAAAATTCTATTATTATAGCTATAATATCACACCTCCCATGCTTATAAATATCTGGCTAAACAAAAAGAAAATAATTCATGAAAAACCTATTAGTGGGGCACCTGAGTAGTTCAGTCAGTTAAGCATCTAACTCTTGATTTAGGCTCAGGTCATGATCTTGCAGTTCATGAGATCCAACCCCTCATCAGGCTCTGCACTGAAAGTGCAGAACCTACTTGGGATCCTCTCTCTCCCTCTCTCTCTCTGCCCCTCCCCTGCTCATATGCTTGCACTCTCTCTCTCTCAAAATAAATAAATAAACATTAAAAAAGAAAAGAAAAAAGAAAAAAACATATCAGGAAGATCTTGGAGATCTGAGGTAAATTTGTTCCACTGTATCCTGTATGGGCTCCTATAGCAGCATCTGACCTTAACTGGATGTCTTCTTACTTCGTGTACATGTATTTTGTAACTCCTTAACTAAATAATACAGCTTAGGGCTGATATGTACATTTTTCATTCCACATATTATACATTTGGTACATATCCAATAAATATTCATATCTTATATTCAGTATAGATATAAAAATAGTTGTAAGCTGAATTCAAAAGTAATAGTCACATAATATTATATTCTAATTCTAAAATGTTTTCACTTGCTTGCACTGGAGTTTCTAATAAAAATTTTAAATGGCTGATATGAATGAATCATGAAATGTGCAAAGAACAGAACTTCCCAAAGTCAAGCAGCAAGTAAAATAATCTACAAATTAGATCTACAAAACTAGGTAATCTACAAACTAGATAGATAATCTACACACTAGATAATATTCAAACTAGATAATCTACAAACTAGATAGTGTGCAAGCTAGATAATCTACACACCAGATAATACACAAAGTATATAATCTACAAACTAATCTACAAACTAGATAGATAATCTACAAACTAGAGAAGCAACTGCAAGATAATCTACAAACTAGAGAATCTACAAACAAGAGAAGCAACTGCAAGATGTTTGTAAATCATTGATGCTTGATTGTAATAATCATAGATGCCTTCATTAAAATATCTTTTTAATGATCAATTTATGTTGTCTGAGAAAATGGATACCTAAGTACGAAAATAAATTGCTAATTAACTTCCCAGTTAAAAACCAGTCCCAACATTACTACCACATTGCTTTTCTTTAAAAAGCTTTCATCGTTAGTGAACATAAATCAGTTGAGGGATTGCTATGTGCAAGACACTGTGACAGAGTTTAGGGAAAATAGAAAGTGTAATAAGACGTAGTTCCCATTTTTATTAAAGTCTGCCATTAAAGACATTTTCACGTCTGCCATTTTCTAGGTGACTCTCGGTTCCTCATCTGTAGTATGTTGGTTATAATAGTACCTTCTTGGCTGATTCATTTAATCATTCATTTGTGTACTCATGTTGTTCAGGGTTGGTTTGTTTGTTTTTTGTTGTGTTTGTAGCACTCATATATTCTAGGCAATCTTTTCTTACTCTGAATGTAACAGTAACTAAGAAAGATAAAATTTTTTACATTGGGATATTTATATTCTAGCAAACGAAACAGACAACATTCAAACAAGCTAATAAATGTACAATATAATTTGAGGTGGAGGTAAATTCTAGAAGAAAAATTAAGTCAGGCAAATGATTAGATACTGAATACTATTTTTTGAAAGGGTGCTTAGGGAGGCCTCTCCGAATGATACCCAAGTGAAATGAGGACGCAAACAATGATCACTTGTGTGGGAGGAGCATTTCAGGCAGAACTAACAGAAAACTTCATGGCTCTGGAGATAGAAACAAGCTTGGTATGTTATATTATTGTTCGAGGAACAGGTGAAGACTCAGGACAGCAGGAGGAGAATGAGTGAGAGGAGGAAGAGTGGGAGATGAGCCCGGACTCAGGTGTGGAGCCAGAACCTAGAGGGCCTTATGAGCCGTGATTAGGGATATAGGTATTAGTCTAAATATATGAGAAAGTCACCAAAGGGTTTTGAGAAGCTGATCTCACTTCTTCTTTAAAGATAATTATTGTTGACATGTGTAGAGTAAGCCACAGTTATATATCACCTGGAGCCCTTCTTGCTAGACATGAATGCCAAGCTCAAATCACTGCCTTGTGGAGAGGTAAATAAAAGGAGTGATCATAAAGATGTAGTGAATTTGCAAACTATAGTGCATTAAAAGAGGGCCAGTAACTGGGAGCTTTAACCAGTCCCGGGCCCAGAAGCACAGAGGAAAACAACAGATGGTAATGGGGGAAAATATCTGTGTGTAAAGAAGTGTCTGATCGAAGTTGATACTTAAATTCAAGAACTGGCCAACCTGAAGTCAATCTGCATCAGAATATCGTGAGAATAATCTCTCCCCCATCTCCCCTCCCTGCCTCTGGTTCTTGTTGATGCTCCATCCACAATATCCATTGCCAATACCAAATGCAATCTAGAGTGCAAGGCAGCCTGATGATGTGATCCATTCCAGTCAGCCCTGAGAGGCACAGGGCAGGGCAGAAAACAGTGGTGAGCAGACCTCTGTGTGAGGAGAAAATGGAAGCAGTCCAGTACCGGAGAATATAGAAAAAAGAGGACCTAGTTAGAAAGTTATGAATATCTAGCCAAGATATTTTGGTAGCTTCAATGAACATGGTAAGAATGTAGGTGCTGCAAAATGGTGAGGCATTTTTCATGGACACAGAACTCACTGATTGTAAATGTGAAAGAGGAATCTAGGATCACTGCTGGTTTTGGTTTGAGTAGCTAGGTGATGTTATGCTATTTGGTGAAAGAAGAGGAGAAAGAAGCAGTCTAGGAATATACTTTGGTAAGGGAGAGAAAGAGAGGATCTCCTTTGAATAGATTAACTTTAAATTAGACATCCAAATGGAGGTTCTGAGCAGGTGGTTGAATATTTTAGTCTGAAGCTCAGCAGAGAGATTGGAGATGGATATGTAAATCTTGGAGTCACAAGCACATAAATAGTATTTAAAACCATGGCAGTGAGTATAAATAAAGAAGATAAAGAGTCCAAGGTTGGGACATTATAGGAATTAGGGATTGAGAAGGGGAACAATCTTGAAAGAGAAACTGAGAAGGAGCATATAGTGATATGGGAGGAAAATCAAGTCTCAGAGATAGGAAAATAAAGAGCTTCAAGAAGCAGAAATGTTTTTAAAAGTAAAGAGAGCAGTGCCTAAAATATAGTTGGAATGCCAAAAAAAAAAAAATGTTACCTACTATCATTATCACAAAACTCAGACTTCAGATTTAACTAAATTATTTTGAATGCAATTTCTGGTCCTTCCTGGATGCTTTACCTGGGGCTACCTTGCTAAATATCAATTTCTTCAGTAGTAAAATAGTGGGGACTTGGGAATAAGTTCTTCCCTCTTGGATTATAGCAAAGTGCAAGTAAGACTGCAAGTATAAATACGTCATTTGAGTTTTATAAACAACTTTCCAAAGAATTCAGAAAAAGTATAACTTATTTCTGATTTGAGAATTAAAAAAGAATTTTCAGTGGAAGTTGCCTTTGGGATGAAAAATGAATAGAATGTGCCAAGCAGTGGGGGAAAGGAAGACTTTTGAGCATAGGAAAGAACATAAGCAAAGACCTAACAATTACAAAGTATGGGACTCATTTTGAAAAATAGCAAGTTGTGATGTTTTCTGGAAATTAGGTGTGAATAGTGGATATGCCTGGGGCCATATGGTAGAAAAAAATCATAAATGACAGGCTCAGGGATTTGGATTGTATATTGTGGACAGTAGAAAAAGTATGCATGATTCTTGAGTAGGTGATTAAGCTGGTCAGACTGGACTTCATAGATGAACTTAGCTGCGGTGAGTAAGATATTGGAATAAGGAGTGGTGGATGTTTCATTAGCTATACAGTTAAGTCTATGAACATTCTATTCATTAGTCATTCATTTAGGGGGAAAAAGTGACTTGCAGCCACATCTCACAATTCATTGAGTACCTGAGTGCATCTCACATGTATAGCCTCATTTTTTCCACGTAGGCAAAGAGAGTCTTGAGTCCAAGCCTTTTCCAGATGTTGTTGTCAAAGTTCCTCATTACCTGATGGAACCAGAATACTAGAGATGCCTTAGTCCCACATGCCTGACATGGTATAAAAGAAAAATAATCCATATCATTCTTGTTTGAATAGGATGAAAACACCATGCTATTGTGTTACTATGTAGTAAGAAGCATGGAAACTCATTGTGAATACAGTAGTAATGATGCTAATTGTCCCAAAAGGTTGATATTCTATCAATCTAGTTTAGTCCCTGCCCTTGATATAAGGCTGATAGACTAGAATAAACCATTGATTTGAAATATGTTTTTGTGCTACCATAGATTAGAGAATGCTAGGAAAGTCACTTGTCTCAATCCAGGCTCATCTATACAAAAAGAATTAGGTTAACATCCTTATAATAGATTCAATAAAAATTACGTGTATATATATGTATATATGAATTATATATGCATACACAAATATATGTACACATATATATTTAATTTAATTCAGTGTTTCTCAGTCTTAATCATGGAATCCTTTAAAAATGTATGATGTAGAAACATTATGGGCACTAGTTTACTGCAAATATATTTTGTGAAATGTGCCTCTAGAAAATTCTAAAGGCCAGTTAGATCAAAGAAAGTACATGGGCCTTATGCTGATTTGATATCTTGGCTCTACTGTTTATCAGGTAATTGGCTCTGACCTCCTGACTTAATCTATATGACATTCCAGTTGTCCATTTGCAGTAGGTTGGTTACTATTCTCTCTTCTGCCAGATGGTCTTAAAGATAAGATTTAATGTACTAAAATCACTAACTGGAGTGCCTGACGCTTCCATGGCTGCTACAACAATCAGTCAATAAGGGCAAATATTCTTATTTTTCTTCTTGCTGTATTTAGTCAAATTTAAGTACATTGCTTTTAAACATAATATGAGAGGTTGAAAATTTATGTTTAAATATTTTATGCCTTTACTGAGATGTAATTCAAATACCATAAAATAGACCATTCAAAGGGTACAGTGCTATGGATTTTAGTGTAGTCGTAAATTTATGCAATCATCACCACATCTAAGTTTTGAACATTTTCATTATTCCAGAAAGAAACTCTGTATCTATTAGCAGTCACTATCAATTTTCTCTCAAATCTACCTCTAACTCTAGTTCAACTACTAGTTTATTTTCTGTCTGTATAGATTTGCCTGTTCTAGATATTTCATTTAAGTGGAATTATAAAATATGTGATGCTTTGTTTCTAGTTTCTTTCACTTAAAATCATGTTTTTAAGTCTAACCTGTGTTTTTGTACATGTCAGTATTTTATCTTTTTCTTTTTTTGCCAAATATTCCATGGTTGGCTGTACCACTTACGTTCAGCCATTTAGCCATTTATCAATTGATAGACATCTGTCTTGTTTCCATGGCTTAGCTATTCTAAATAATGCTGTCAGGACCTATCATGTACAACTTTCATGTGGACATATGTTTTCATTTTGCTTGGTCACATACTTTGGTTAGAATTGGTGAGTCATAGGATAATGCCACATTTTTGTAAAGCTGCCAAGCTGTTGTACAAAGCATCACATCATTTTACATCCCCACCAAAAAAACAGTGTATGATAGTTCTCATTTTTCTGTATCCTCATTAACATTTGTTATTACCTGTTTCTTATTGTAGCCATCCTAGTAAATGTGAAGTATTATCTCCTCATGGTCTCAATTTCCATTGTCCTAGTGACTAATGATAAGCAAATTTTCATGTGCGTATATGCCATTAGAATATCCTCTTTGGAGAAGTGCTTATTGAATTCTTAGTCAATTTTTATTTATTTTCTTATTATTGGTTTGTAAAAATTTTTTATATATTTTGGATTCAATCCCATTGCTAGATATATGATTTTAAAATATTTTCTCTGTGGTTTGTTTTTTCACTTTATGGTGTCCTTTAAAACACAAAAAATTTTAATTTTAGTCAAGCCCAGTTTGCTTATTTTTTCTTGGGATTTGTATTTTTGTGTCCTAAGAAAGCATGCCTATCCCAAAGTCATGGTGATTTACATATACATTTTCTGTCCAAAATTTTATAGTTGTTTTAGTTTATTTCTTTGCTTCATAAATTGAAGTATATGATCCATTTCAAGTTAACTTTTTAAAAATATTATGTGAGGTGGGTATCCAAGTTCATTCTTTTTCATGTAGATATCTAACTACCCCTGTAGAACTTATTGAAAAGACTCATATTTCCATATTTCAACACCATTGTTGAAACTCAGTTGATGATAAATGTATTTATTTTGGGACTTTCAATACTATCCCATTGGTCTGTATGTCTATGCTTATGTCAATATCATACTGTCTTGATAACTAGTTTTGTAATAAGTTTTGAATTCAAGAAATACAGTTCTCCAATTTTATTCTTTTTCAAGATTGTTTTTGGCTATTCTGATTTCTTGAACTTCCATATCAATTTTAGGATCCCTTTGTCTATTTGCACACATACGAAATCTGCCTGGAATTTTGAAAGGCTTTTTATTAAATCTGTAGATCAACTGGAGAATATTATTATCTTAACAATACTATTTTTTCCTGATCTCTGAGTATTGGACATCTATTTAGTTAAAAGAAAGTTGTTTCTACAGTGTTTTATGGTTTTCAGTGTCTAAGCCTTGCACTTGTTTGATTAAATTTATTTATAGATATTTTTGGATACTATCATGCATGGAATTCTGTTTTTAATGTCATTTTTGTGTTGTCTGTTGCTAGTATAATGAAATGCATTTTGCAGTATGCAGAAATACATAGTATATAGAAATGCATATTTATCTAGTTGTATTTTTTATTGGTGTGTAGTTGTTTTTTGTTGTTGCTGTTGGTTTATTTTTTATGTTTTTACTTTACTTTTCCTTTCCTGTAATATCTTTATCTAGTTTGGGTGTCATGTAACATTGGCCTCATAGCATGAGGTGGAATGTTTGGAAGAGTTTTTGAAGAATTAGTATTTGTTCTCCATTAAATGTTTGGTAAAATTAATTAGTGAAGCCATCTGGTCCTGAATTTTTTATAAGAAGTATTTTAATTATCTTCAATCTCATTACTTATATGTCTAACCAGATTTAACCTTGAATCAGTTTCCATAGTTTTTGTCTTTCTAGAATTTTTTCATCTAAGTTCTCTGAGAGTAGTTCATGGTACTTCTCATCTTTGTTTTTTAATCTCTGCAATCTGTGTGATCTCTCATCATACCACTGTTTTCATTTTTGATGTTAATAATTTACATCTTCACTTTCATTATGGTTAGTCTAGCAGAAAATTTGTGAAATTTGTTGCTCTTGTAAAAGAAGCAACTTTTGCGTTTGTTATTTTTCTCTGTTTATTATTTCCTTCTTTATGTTTGTTTTTATTTTAGTTCACTCTTATTTTCCTACTTTCTATATTTGGAAGATTAGGTTATTGATATGAGATTTTTATTGTTTTTTTAATACAGGTGGTAACATAAATTTTCATCTAAGCACTCCTTTAGCTGAATTTCCTCACTTTTGATAAGCTGTGTTTTTATTTTTCATTCTTCTCAAAGTATTTCCCTATTTTCCTTGTCATTTCTTTCTTGACCCATTGCTTATTTGGTAGTACATGATTTACTCTCCACGTACATGTGAATTTTCATAATTTTGTCTAGTGTTGGTTTCTATTTAATATCTTATGGCCAAAAAAAGAAAAAAACATACATTTTATTGTTCGAAAAAAATTAAATGTACTGAGGTCTGTTTTATGTCATATATGATCTATATGCTGGATAATATTTCATGTACACTTGAAAAGAATATGTAATTTGCTATTGTTGAATAGTGCTCTATAGATGTCTTTTAGGTCTAATTATAGTGTTTTTCAGGTCCTCTATATCCTGTTGATCTCCAATTGCTATCTGTGAATTGTCTATTTCTCCCTCAGTTTTGTTTTTGCTTAATTAATTTGGAGAGCTGGTTATATATATGTATAATATTATATATATTATAATATACAAATATTAATTATCATAATTCTTTTATCATTATGAAATTGCTTTATCTGTAGAACCATCTTTAGTTTTAAAGTCTATTTTGTCTGAATTAACATAGTCATTCCAGTTCTTCTTTGGTTAATATCTTTGTTTAGTTTATTTGAGCTGCTGTAGCCCAATCACAGAAACTAAATAACTTATAAACGACAGAAAACGTATTTCTTACAGTTTTGGAGACTATAAGTTTGAGATCCAGCATGCTCAAGTGAGAGTTCCCTTGTGGTTGTAGATTTACTGTATTCTCACATTAGGGGAGGGACTGAGGGTTTCCCTGGAACCTCTTTTATCAGTCACTAATCCCATCCATGATGGTTCCACTCCCATGATTTGTGCACCTCTCAGACACCTCACTTACAAATACCATCACCTTTGAGCATTAGGATTTCAACATGAATTTTCAACATGAATTAGGGAAACAAACATTCAGACCATAACCTACTATTTGTATAGTGTGTGTATGTATAACTTTTTAAAAATTTACCTTTTAACCTAGGGTGTATCTATTGTGTAATTGTATCATGTTTGTTCCTTTTCTTCATTTTGCCAATCTCTTTTTATTGATTGGAGTCTTTAATCCATTTACTTTTAATGTAATTACTGAGATGATAGGACTAGCATTGCATCAGCCATTTTGCTGTTTGTTTCCTATATGTCCTATGTGGGTTTTGTTCATCTATTGCTTTATAATGACTTTTAGTGTTTGATTTTTTTATATGTTGTTTAAATGTTTAAATGCATATATTTAATTATATAAATACAATTATATATTTAATTATTAATTAATTAATTAATTATAATTATATGTTTAATCATATATTACATATAAATATAATTATATAATTATATGAATCTAATTATATATAATTTTATTTAGTTATTTTCTCAGTAGTTGAGCTGTGAAATATAATCAGCATCTGAACCTAAAACAATCTAGTTCAGATCAATACTAACATAATCCCAACGGTATACAAAACTTTGACCAATATATCTTCCCCGCCCTTTGTGCAATTATTGTCATGTAAATTACATCTTTATATATCATAAACCTGTGAGCTCAGGGTTACAATTATTGCTTTATGCAGTTGATTTTTAATGAGATAGGAGAATAAAATAATTACAAAAGAAAGTATTGCCTTTTTGATATTTACCTGTATAGTTACCTTTTACCAGTTGTTGATTATTTCCTTGTGTGAATTTGAGTTACCATGTAGTTTCCTTACACTTTAACCGGGTATTTCATTCAATTCTATTAGAGACAAATTCTTTAAGTTTTTGTTAATTTGGAAGTTCTCCATTTCTATTCATTTTTCGAAGTATAGTTTTGGTGGATATGGAATTGTTAATAAACAGTCTATTTATTTCAGTACTATGAAAGTATTACTCATCTTTTGGCCTCCTTGATTTCTGATGAGAAATATTTTTTGAAGTATAGTTTTGGTTGATATGGAATTGTTAATAGACAGTCTTTTTATTTCAGTAACTTTGAAAGTATTACTCATCTTGGTTTCTGATGAGAAATGAGTTAATCACACAAAGTGAGTTAATCATATTTATTTCTTGTTTGCAATAAGGCATTCTTTTGCTGCTTTCCAGATTTTCTGTATGTCTTTGAATTTTGTCCACTTGACTGTAACATGTCTAGGCATAAAATGTTTTGAGTTTATCCTTGGAGTTCATGGAGGTTTTAGAATTTGTAGATGAGTGTCTTTAATTGAATTTGAGTTTTGTGTCATTATTACTTCAAATATTCAAATATTCTCACTACTATTTTTTTCTCGATGGCTTCACACAGGTCTTTGAGATTCTGTCCAGGTTTTCTCACTTCTTTTCTTTCTGCTCCACAGAATGGGTAATCTCTTTTGATGTATTTTGAAGTTCACTGATTATTTCTTTTGACCGTTCAATTAGTTATTGAGCATCACTGTTTTGTATTTTGGTTATTATACTTTTTAACTCTGAGTTTCTTTTTGGTTCAGTTTTATAATTACTATCACTTTATTGATATTATCTATGATGAAAAATTGTAATTATATGACACTTTCTAAAATATGACATCTTTTAGTTCTTTGAACATATTTATGGCAGCTGATTAAACTACCACCTTTAAAATTGGGGCCTTATAGAAATTTTCCATCAACTGCTCTAATTTCTTTTATATGTAGCATAATTTTCTATTTTTTGTTTTATGCTTTGTATTTTATGTTGAAAACTCAACACTTTAGATAAAGTAACGTAACAGCTTTGGTACCAGATGCCTCCTCACCCCCCAGAATTTTTTGTGGTTGATGTTCTTTTATATTGCTGTTTTTATTCATTGTGTTATGTGTTCCTCTGTTTTTACTGTTTGTTTGTTTAGTTATTCTTCTGGTTGAATTCTGTGGATTTTGTATTCCCTGCAGTGTGCAGTCACTAAAATCTACTAAAACTTTTTTTTAAGTTCTTATTTTAATTTTAAGCATAACTTTCTAGGGTCGGTGTAATGTTAATATAATTTTATAAGTGATTTCTTAGAAAATTTTCTAGGGGCACCTGAGTGCCTCAGTTGGTTATGTATCTGTTGGTTATGTATCTGACTTTTGATTTCAGCTCAGGTCATGATCTCATGGTTTGTGAGTTCAAGCCCCGTATTGGGCTCCACACTGAGCAGAGCCTTCTTGGGACTCTCTTTCCTTCTCTCTGTCCTTCTCTCTCTCTGCCCCTACCCAACACTCTCACACAAACTCTTTCTTTCTCTCACAATACACTTTAAAAAAAAAAGAGGAAGATTTTCTAAAATTCTTTACCTTTGTGTTTTTCACTCTATGTCAAAGGGATGTATGTGAGAAAGCATATTTTCCAACTCAGGCCATTTACAGCACTGCATTAACTTCCACTTCCTGCTTATATAGGGCCTCAATATCTGCCAGAGATATATGGGCCTTCTATTTCCCCTGCTCTTTCCTGGACATGCACATAGCTTTGTCCATGTGCACAGCCTTTTAGATTCTTAGGGCTATGTGAGAGTTTTTCAGAGCTCCCTATGGCCATCTAGTTCAAAAGTATTTCCTTTTAAAGTTCTGGCAAAGATCTTGTTTGATTGCCTGAATTCGTAGCCTTACATACTGGTAATATTGCCAGCAAATTTTTTATTGTTTTGGTAATATCCTGACAATATGAACTTTCCTTACCCCCTCCCTTTGCTGAACTCTGAGTCAAATCAAATAGTCATAACACTCCAGAATAGATCTTTTCCAGAGACCTGCAAATTTGGACATAATTTTGACTGTGCTCTGAGGATGGGACATTTAACAAAATTCAAATTGTTTTCGTCTTTGCTGTTGGCTGAAAAACAATTCTTTTTTTTATGATTACTGTGTAACTATGCTATGGACGAAGAGGATTAAAATTTCACAAATCTTGCTGTCTTACTAACGTTAGGCAGTTTCTCCTCAATAAACAATTTGCAGCTCGCTCTGTGGCTTTGGATAATTTCCAGAGTTCTAAATTATTAGTTTTTTTTTATTTTTTTTTGCCAGTATTTCCTTTATTTTTGTGGGAGAACTATGACTGAAGTCCTCACACCGCCATTCCCAAAATCAGTCTTCCATCAATTGTTTTTAAAGGTTAATTTTTATTTTCTTGGAAACTTTACATTGTTATGTTATCATGTTATTTATGAGTCAAACTCTCTGCCTCATGTGGATTTTGCCTCACTTCTAGAACTGATGGCATGCAGGTGGTACTAAAAAACAGCATGAGTATCTCCCCTTCCATTTCATACCCTGACACGTGAAATCAGCTGCAAATTATACCTAACTACAGAATAATGGAATCAGGAGTTAATTTAAGTTGCTGGATTACATATATGTGCATATTTTCAAATCTTGAATATTATAAATGTTAATGTTTGCTATTAAATATATGAAGGATTGCTATAATGTAATTTAAAAGAGAGAAAAAAAGATTTTCATACTTCTAAATATTATGCCCAAATCTACCTTGTCACACTAACCAAAATACAAATGGTATGTGTAGGAGAAGAAAAAAAAAAGATAGATGCATACTAAGTAGATATGCTGGTGTTTTATCTTGGGTTTCTGTATAATACAGAATATTTCAGGCTAATTAGGACTGATCTGGAAGCAGGAAGATTGGTAGCGACCATTGTTACAGCGGCCAAGTGCAGGTCACAGTGTCAAATGATTATTTTCTGTTCAGCCAACACAGATGACATAGGGGTTTGGAGGACACCTCATTTCTCCACTGGCCCTGAATGATGCTTATCTAATCGTCTCTCACATATGCAGATTAATATGCGATTAAGAAGAAAGGGGTTGGTTTTGAACCATAGGACCCATTTTCATATTTTTATGGAAATGATATAAACCAAAGAATGTATTAACTCATTATTAATATATCTGTAACTATGAATCAAGTTTGAAATATGCTTATTAATAAAGGTTTGTACTTTGATATTTTCTTCATATATAAGTCTAGGAAATCATTCTGCTGATAAATTTAATTTTTTGAAAAGACTTAAAACATAAACATTAATGATTGAGAGTTAAATATTTGATGGTATACACTGGGTCCTACCCTGCTAATATAAAATTTGAAAATTTTTACCTCCAAAATTCTTGGTTTACCGAGCTTAATAACATAAAATTAATGACTTTTATAGAATTATATAATATGTCCATGAAAATAATTCAGTTATTATCATAAAAAACTATATACACTGTTAAGTATATATAAAAAGAAAAGAAAACCCAGGAGGAAATGGTAGTATATGGTTCCACAGTCCCATAGATAATAGTGTCACAAAATGCTAAAACAGAAAATAAATACGTTTTAGATGTTAATAGAATACATTGTAAAGTATGAATTTAGTTTCTTGAATTGAGAATCCTCAAGAGAAAGCATTTCAGTTATGTAAACTATAAATTCATTGCAACTAATCTTTTTTTTTTAATCTGTCTAATGGTTCGATAATCTTTCTGTACTTGCTGGACTTAATCAGATCAGGCATCTGGTCTTCTTGAAGGAAATGGCCCTTTTATATTGAGATTTACAGCCTCTTGGCTGTGTGCTTTTAAGAGGGTTTACAGCCACCATGAACTTTCTTCTGCAGTTCTGTCAAAATCCTTTTTTGGAGAATTGATTGACTTTTTCCATCAATTATACCTTCCAATTATCATATAAAATGTATGTGTTTATAATTTCTCTTTTATTTAAGTGAGTCCTAGAAGTGTCTTTCCTAGATCCTGCCTTTGTACTCCTCTAAAAGACACACCTTCCTCCTCTACTAGCTTATCTGGATCTGTAGTTTTCAGGGATGATTTTTACTTTTTTTTCTTATGATTTGCTTCTGCGTTAATTAGAATTAATAAATTACCCCTTAGTAACAAACAATCCTAAATTTTAGTGAGTTAAAACCGCAAATGTTATATTTCCCTCCCTATGTTACATGTCCTTTGTAGGTGGGCAGAAGGGTCTGTTCATTCTACTCATCCAAGGGGGGAGGATGACACGTCAGGGACAGTCTTGAATATTGCTGATCACAGTAGCAAATGGAAAAAGAAGTTTCTGGAATATTTCACAGAGGCAAATAAATACTCAGCCAAAACAAACACACCATTCCACTCTCACGCTCCTTGTTTGGAACCACGCACTTGGGTTCAGCTGCTCATGGGTGTACTCACGGGTGGGGAGAGAACAGGATCCAAGTGTATCAGAATCTGTCTTAACTGGAATGCATGTGAGCGGAAATTTGGAGAAAAGCTAGATCATTTAGGGGAAAACTCAGGACATTTAATTTTTAAATTAGTCAATATTTTTTTAATTTAGTAAATTACGTATAAATCCTCTATGTTGTTATGCACTTATGAATTTCCTCAACTCTTAGATAAGATTATTACCTTTAATCAGAAGCTATTTGGACTATGTGTGATATAGCCTTAGATTTTCAGGTGAAAATAGCCAGGATGCACTGTTTTCAGTTAAAATAAGAGTATCAACACAGCTTGCTTCTAGATTTAGACCTCTGTAATGGAATATGAATTGTGGGAGAATACTGTGTATAGCAAATCAGGGGAAAGAGAAAATAATGGAATTTCAGTTTTCCTGGAAAAGTATGAATTTGAAAGGAATTTGTCTAAAGAAATGAGGGTGCCTTTGGAAAAGGAGAGGTTATGGGGGCATCTAGGTCACTCAATCAGTTAAGCATCCAACTTCGGCTCAGGTTATGATCTCACAGTTTGTGAGTTTGAGCCCCGTGTTGGGCTCTGTGCTGACAGCTTAGAGCCTGGAGCCTGCTTCAGATTCTGTGTCTCCTTTTCTCTCTGGGCCTCTCCCACTTGAGCTTTATCTCTATCTGTCTCTCAAAAATAAATAAATGTAAAAAAATACCAAAAAAAAAAAGAAGAAAAGGAGAGGTTATTACATCTAGCTTTGGCAAAAGAAAAAGAGAGAGGTTCACTTTTGTTTATCACTTTAATTCAAACAGCAAATTTCTACCATAAAGCTTAAAATTATTAAATTATTATGGGCCAATGATTTTATTGTCATCAGTTTTAATGAATGCGGTATGATAGGATCATTTAACATTTAAAATACATTATCATACTGAAGAAATAACAGGTTATTGGCAGTTTCAACATGAATGCTCTGTTCTCTCCCACTTCAACTGTCCTATCCAAAGTCTTGTAAAGAAAAGGCATCATATATAGTCATTATCAGTAAATACATACATATATGGAATATAACTCATAAATTTCCAAATTGTGATATATCTAATCATCCTGGAGATAGACATTTGTTGGTGTGTACATGAAGCTTTTTATATGGAAATTGAAGAAATAGGGAGCAAAGAAGAGGAAAAAAAATTAAAGTTTAGTGTTTTCACATCAACCTGCCCCTGCAATCACTAATGGAGAATCATGTTTCCAATTATTTTGATAAATCTACCTTTATAACCATAGCAACATTATCTCCCCATAACAGGGAAGAATTTCCATTTTCATGCCTGTAAGGGTAAGGATGACAAAGTGGTGAGAAAGGAGAGTTTTGCTTAGCTTTGATCTTGACAGAGCTAAGCAGAATCTATTGGAAAGTGAGTGTAAATAATGCTATGCTATCATCACTGCTGATCTGGGAATTAAAAGTGCAACACGTGTTGCTTCCTTAGCCTCCCTTTAAATTAATAGCTTTGGCCTTTTCACAGCCAAAGGAAACTTAATTGCAAATACTGTAGGACATTTTCTTCTAGAAATCTGTTTAATGTTAAGACACAGAATTCTGTTTATATATAAGCAGTTGACATATTCAGTTTAAAAAAATACAGATTACCTTATGGAGTTTTAATAGAAAATCTATAATATCTTGTTATCCAATTCTCTCAAGGATTCTACTGTAGTCAAATAATTGCAGTATAAAATTTATGATCACACAATACTATAGAATGTTACAGAAATAATAATGGTAGAAAGGCTCTAATACTTAGAGTACACCCAGTAGATCAGGCTGGGTCCCACGGTAAACACATGGAACTCTTAGAAAATTTTACTCACAAAGAGATTAGTTACAAAGGTGGTTATTGGGAAAGCCCACGGTCTGGTCAGTGTGCAGTGACCTGAGTCTTCCACTCTCAGGGCTCTAGAGAGAACAGGCCTGAACAGTGCCAGTAGCCTTGAAGAAAACTGTGAACTTTGGTTGAGGGACAGAGTCAAGGGGAGACAATCTCTTTGGAAGGGAGGTGGAGGATAAAAGCCCTGGCCTCTCTATTCTCCTCCAACACTCCAAACTTCTGTCAAGAGCCACCACACATCCCATACTCTAACCTTGGTCCAACCTCAAAAAAAGAGAACAAGGGGACCCATTTTCTATGTAGTGGACACACGCACATACAGACACACAAACACAGAAACATATGCAATTTCCCTCTTTCTTTCTCACTCTCTCCTCTTTACACATTAAGGAAGTGGGCTCTAGTGTAGTGAAAATGTGAACTTGGATAAGTCTCTGAACTTCTCTGAGTCTCTGATTTCCACAGCCACAGATAAGAATAATCACACCCAATTCACAGAAAATTTTAGACCTTGACGATAAATATTTTGAGATAAAATTTACCTAGAATTCATATTATAGTAGAAGCCATGTAAATAGCTGTTAGGAATGGATAACGAGCAACTGTGGAAACAGTATGCTAATGAGATATTGCATTGTGCTCCCTAGATGAATTAACGGGAATTGCAGCCTTAATATTTTATCCATAACTGCTGAATGATTATGCTGTTCATTACATTTTCAGCTTAGAATACCAAGACTTCTTTCCTACCCACTCTTAATATTTTTGAAGACTAGTTCTAACCTTTAACTTGGCTTTCTGCATTTGGCAAGGTCTTTTCATTATATCCCTAGTGTGTGTTTACAGTCCTACTATGCTGCCAGATTCCAGCTCCAGCAGGTCCAAGAGTCCCTGAAAGGATGGACAGTGTTGGTGAAAAGGAATGAGACAGCCTCGAGTTTCTTTCTGATCACCAGGCAGGCATCTCTGTTCTGTCTGCTTTGGTGTCTTTTTTTATTGATCAAGTAATAACATGACATCAGAAAATAGGAAGTGTTTACAGTAACTAATTCCTAGTGATAAGATGCTTTAATCACTGAAAGTGTACAGAAACAAGTTTTACAGAAGTATTTTTTAGAATTATCCCATTCGTTCTTGGTGCCAGTCTCCCAGATTAAGAAAATAACAAACCTATCTTATTTTGTACAGGTTGGTTTTTTGCCAATAATTATGACTTTATTTTTTAATTAACAAGTTACAACCAAATCATGTAACATCCTTACAGTGAAGTCAAGTAAATTTTATAACCAAGAATATAACAGGATGTTTTTAGTAGAAAACAGGATTAACATACATATTATTTAAGTTAGTAAAGGTAAGATTAAGACATAGGTTAAGTTGTATATAGATAGGCTAAGAGTTATTGTTATTGGCTTATAAACGATAAGAGAAAGAATGTTTATTAGCAAGTTGCTTCAGAAAGCCCTTTTTTTTGATGTAAGCACAATGGGAGCCCTATGTGTGTTGTCCTTGGACCTGGGTTTCCAACATTCTTATCCATCCTCATAACTGAAGTCAGTACAAGGGAGGATATTTGTAGAATGTAGACCTTGGGAGGGGATCATGTTCTGACCTTGTCTTCTACTTCTAATCTCCAGTTTAGGCTCCAATTCTCTTCGGACCAGACTCAAATAGACTGTGTTTTTCACCTTGTAATTATTTCTTATCTCCAAATTAGGCTCCATTTCTCCGGACCAGATTCAAATGCAATTTTTGTGTTTTTAAACCCTTCAAATCTATGTTTTGGGTCTGCAAGGCTCATTAGAAGAGCCTTTTGCCAAACATTATAATGTTTTGATTTAAAATCTCTTATGCAGGGGCAGGAAAATGTTTTTTTCTTGTGGGATAACTGTGTGCGGAGTATCGGTCTGATTTGGAATGCTGTAAGTTCTAATTAATGACAACATGCTATTTTCAACATGAGCAGTAGTAGTAGAAGGAAATACCAGTTTCGCCTCTTATGGCAGGAGCTGTGCAAATGTCTGCAATTTCCTCACTGTGACTGTGTCATCCAGGAAAGCCGATGTGGCTCCCAGCAGTATGCAGAGATCAAAACTACTGAGAATTTGGAGATAAACACTGTGACTTGACGTTAAGAAATTCAGAGGCTGTTGAAGGAGACACACAAATGACTGCACACTCACCACTCAGTATTTTGTTGACAATATGATGCCTGATGTAGTTATACAATACCTCAAACATTAGACTATTGATTGCATTAGTATAGTTTATTACACCCTGGAGAAGTGTTTTCCATGTAATTTCTGAGAAGATGATCAAGAAGATCCATCTAGAGTTATTTACAATATAGTTTTATAATCATATAGTGATATCAGCTGATGATCCCCCATAACAAATATTTATGGAGAAATATTTATGGCTATGTGTGGGAAGGGAAGTTTTATATGACACATATTATACCCTAGAGTCTCAGATTAGAGAGAGAGTGAAGGAATGGGTCTGGGGGATACACACGCATTCAAATACTGAAAATTCATTCTAGTTATTTTTTTTTAAATTCCAGAACCTTATTCAATTTTAAAATTCTAATTCTATGACTTCTAAGGGGAAAAGGTTTAGTTGAGAATATTTAATACTTTAGAAAACATATTTTGGTAAAGGGATAGCATATTTAATAAGCAATCTAGATTATAGATTAGCTCTTTTTGCTACATTCTTATTGTTTTGGAAGTATATGAAAGACATGTTTGGGGGCGCCTGGGTGGCTCAATCGGTTAAGTGGCCGACTTCAGCTTAGGTCATGATTTCACAGTTTGTGGGTTCAAGCTCTGCGTCAGGCTCTGTGCTGAAAGCTCGGAGCTTGGAGCCTACTCCAGATTCTGTGTCTCCCTCTGTCTCTGACCTTCCCCTGCTCACACTCTGTATCTCCCTCTCTCAAAAAAAAAAAAAAAAAAACATGTTTGTAGGGGCGCCTGGGTCCTCAGTTGGTTGATCCTCTGACTCTTGACTTCATTTCACTGAGTTTGAGTCCCGCATCAACCTTTGCACTGACAGCACAAAACAGTTCTGGGATTCTATCTCCCTCTCTCTCTGCCCCTCTTCTGCTTGCTTCCTGTCTTTCTCTCAAAATAAATAAAAATACACTTTAAAAAAAGACATTTGTTGATGCAGCCTGTCAGGATCCTCTTTCTTTATCCATTCATACAATTTGCATTCCCAATGTATATACATTTCACACATATTTTCTAAAACTCACAATTCAGGATTTTTCTGTTTGTTTATTGTTCATTTGGTGAATGTTTATTTTATACCAGTTAATAGGAGTACAGCCGTGACCAGCTCTACAATGGGCTTTTGAAACATCAGGGATATATCCCTGTCCATGGTTCTGGCAGACAATGCAAGGATGACTGATAACTTTCACTTAGTTACTTACCTTCCTGTACCATGCCCTTGGACGATATAAAGAACTTTTTGTCCTGTTGAGTCCAGACATAACCTCAGAACTGTTCACAAAACAATGCCTCAAGCAGCCACTATCAATTGATTAGAGTTGTCACATGAGATGAAATCTATTTGTCATTATCAGGCAGATAAATAGTATTATCTTGTTGGGAAAAAAATAGGCAGAATGTAGCAATAACTCACTCCCAAAGCAATATTAAATTGATATAGCCATGAAGGGAACATAGTACAAACCTTTAGATATAAGTTTTATTTGAGTTTTACCTTTCAAAAGATTGAGTATGTTTCCAATAATCTTGTTAAATACTCTGTTGTGAAACACTTAACTCGTTTGGATATAATTACATCTGCTGTACTTAGGTTTCTTGTTGCTCTGTTTTTAATGGTTCTGTTGTTGTTTGTTTTGGGAATTTTTGTTTGCTTTGCTTTTTGTTTAGTTGTTACTGTTCACATTTCAATAATTAGAAAACAAGCTTAAATTTATTAAATCTATAAGGAAGGAGAATATGATCAACATAGACTTTTAAATAACTAAGAAAGACAAACATGGTCAATACTGTTTCCTGCAAATGGAGACATTTATGGAAATACAGGTTATATTTGGGGTATATTGGCTAATGAGCACACATCATCATAACATGAAGAGTTGTATATCTGTCCGTCCATCACTGTGGTTGTGAAAATTCCATTATTTTGCTCAAATGCTGCAGTATAGTAAGACCTTCAAGGGACATTGAATGTTAGTATATTTTAATTCCTGAGCATATTAGAAGTACACATGTGTTTTTCTTTGTACTTCCAAGAGAGGCATATACACTACTTTAACCTGCTTGGTGTTAAGTCAAACAGTGTGAAACATACAATGTTTATAGAATAATTGAACACAAGAATGTTAGTCTTGAGGGTTTGAGCTGATCCCAACAAATGGTTTGTACCTCCAAATGGAAATTGGGAAATGGGTCAAGAAAAGATTACTTAGAATGCAAAAGACTATGGAACCAACTCAGCTGGACATAATCTGAGTTTCATAGGAACCATACTGGGAAGAGGGTTCCTATTTAATATAAGGATCATTGTATGAATAGATGGGTATAGGGGTAATTTTAAGACACAAAATTCAATTTATGAACCACTAGGAATCTAGCATTAAAGAATGATGTGCCCCATAAAAAGTAAAGTTAATCTGAAACCATTTACTTCTGCCTTCAGTGCTATGAAAAGAGAATGTGCAAAGACTTAGTATCCTTATATCATAAAGTGATCCTCATCTCCACTAGACATACCTTTCTTCGCTCATTTGGGGCCAATAAAAGAATACCTGATAGTGAAGCATCTGTCAGTCCTCTAAAATTTAGCTCCAGGAGTGAAGGGGATTGGAGTACAAATCGAAGTGTACTAATTTTGTTAATGTTCTTTCCCTACTGGCAAGATACAGACACACTGTGCTTAATTGACTACTACTCTGAGCATTGTAAACTGTGGAGTCTGGGATATAACGTCACAATGATATGCACAAACAGTTTTAGCCATTTAATTAAACTGAGACTTCCCGACTATGATTATAAATAGGGTATGGCAGATTAAAGATGGCCACAGATTCTTTGATGCTCCACCCCTGCAAGAGGGATGGTCTGTGCCCCTCCCCCTTGTCTTGATTCTGGGAGGTCTCTGAGACTGCTCTAGACAATCAGATGCAGCAGAAATGGGGCTGTGCCAGCTCTTGGGCCCAGGCCGTCAGAAACTGGCAGACTCAGTTCACTTGGAAGCCTCGTGTTTAGGATACTCCCTGTCAGAACACAGCTGCCATGCTGGAAGAAGCACTGGCCACGTGGGAAGACCACATATTGGTGCTCCAGGAATCAACCCCAAATAAGAGCCTAGCCAAAAGCCAGCGTCAACTGCCAGTCATGTAAGGGGGAGATTTTGGACTTCTAACTCAGTCAAGCCTTCAAGTGACTATAGGACCAGCCTACATCTTCCTTCAACTGCACAACACTTCTCAAGTACGAACTCCCCACGTGAGTTCGGTCAGCCCAGAAAACCATGTAAGGTAATAAATTATTATTATAAGCTACTATGTTTTCTTTTTAAATTAGTATTAGGAAACAGTAGAAAGGTACAACTTCAAAGAAAAAATAAACATCAGAATGATCAATGTGTCATTAAATCATTTTTTTTCTTTCCTTGACTTTAGATAAACAGAGTAATAGCTGCATTCAGCAATACTGTGGTAACTATCTCAATGTTGATATTCCCAATAGTTAGAACTGCAAAATGATGATGAAATATAAGCATATTCTCATTTAGATACTAAAAAGGACATTGTAGGGAGAGAAATGGCTGCCAGCTTCTGCCTCCCTCTTGCCTTTTCCCCTCCCCCAAACACACAGATGTACTCAGCCAGGAAACTAAAGGCAATGGAATGTAACTGGCACTGGTAATGCTGATATATTCTTTTTTGTGCCAAAACAGTCTCTTGGCTATATCCACAGTACTGTTGCCCAAACAGAGGATCTTCTGTTTTAGGGCTGAGCATGGCAAGGATTCCAGTCTCTTGCCTTCTTCTTCTTTTACCATTTAAATTAGAAAACATTTCCATATTTTGCTTTCTAAAGAATTTTGCATGAATGGAATGATACCTGTATTTACAGCTTATAAAAGATAATCAATCCCCGAAATGCTTGCTACGATTGACAAAGTTATATATCATTCTGAGACACTGATGTAAATGCCCTGGTCTTCTTAGTAAAACGCTCATTGTTTTCATTAATGCTTTCACCCGTTGGGACCTTGTTTTCTTCTCAATGGTGTTTAGAACACTAATGCACCATGTGCTAAAATCATAGCCCTTGGTGCTCAGAAGCATAAAGCAGAAATAACAGGCTGAATCAGTACTGATCTTGGAAAACACAGTCTGCTTAGACAGAAGTCTAGAAGAGAAAATTGGCAAGGATGAAGAAGTCAGACAGCTTCATGGAGAGCATCTCAGTGGGAAAGCCACCGAGGAAACACATAAGAGTGAAAGCAAATGATGGCAGGGTCTTTTTTTTCATGGAGATATTTGAGAAGTTTGATGCCCGTCTGTCTGGAATACTTGAAGACTGCCTAGGTGTGGCAAAGATATACTTCATCTTTGGAGATCCCTCTCGGTTCTCTTATTCTTTGGATTGTGAACCAAGTCATTTTTTTTTCTCTTTATCCCTTTAGCAGGAAACAAAAATATGTTCTATTCACATAGGCTAATAAAAAGAGTTGTAGCTGGCTCATAGTTGTTGAAGCTTTGTCTATACTTACTAACAATAGTTATTCAGTGCCTGACACATCAGATTTTAATTTATCCTCAACACAAGTATTCTGAAGAAGAATTTCGGGTGACTTCAAATACATTGAACAAATACATAGATGGGACAGAAGAAGAAATAGAATGGCATTGTTAATATTAACATATCTTATTAATAGCTTCAGATTTGGCTATGTATGCCCAGAGAGAATAGAAAATAAGATAAATTTAAGAGAAAATATAATTCTCATCTGATAGAAAAATATATCTTGGAAGTACAAGTATACTTTTATTTGGTGTAAAATGTTGAACATTTTAAATTACTTAGGACTTTGAGTGGCATGATAGGTAATTTATTTACATCAGCTTATATTAATGCAGAATCAATGTCTTATACTTTTATAAAACTAGATAGAAGAAATTCTGGGGTAACAGAAATGGTATGAATATGGTTTAAGAAAAACTGTATTTGTGTTTTGGTTGTCTTTCAACTTGTCTGACTTAGTCAAATGACATCTTGTGGAAATTACTAATCATCTTGTTCGTATCATCAGTACTATAACTTGTATTTTCTACCCAGTGCAAAACCTATTACTACAAATAAAGATTTAGAGATTTTAAAAATAACTGTGACTTTGTGATAAGCAAAGGTTAAGAATCCCATTTTTAATTTTGAGCCACAATAAGTTATAATATTCATTATTCTTAACTCCTTTGGAGTCATCAAAGTGTAAAATAATCAATTTTATGTCACTGTTTTTTTTTGTTTTACATAATCCCAATACAGATTTATCAGCCTAATAATTCCATAAGTATCCTAAGTGATAAGTGTAAAATTATCACTTGCTTTCCAGTCTGGATTATAGTTTAATCTATCAATTTGACAGATTACTCTTCTGTACAGAATATATTACCAAAAATATCTCTTTTTAATTAAATTATTATTTTCTTTATTGCAAGAACCGTATGTTTATTTTCTCATTACCCTTCAGGCTGCCTAGAAAAAGATTAAGCACAAGATTAGTGATAAGTAAATACTTGGTGACTTATTGTAACAAGTGTTTAAGACTGATCATTTTCACTCTATCTTTACTGGAACTCAGACTTTATAATTACAGAAAACACTGATCATTGGTCCTTGAGTTGACCATAATGTTAACACTGATAAGACACAGATACAGAATGTAGGACCCATGGCAGTCTTCTGGTCTTTCAAGTAAAAGATGGAAAGGGAAAAGCATGATTTTCAGTATTAATATATAATACATTGGGTGTATATATACATATATATATGATATATATGTTACACATAAAACACTTACATATATGTATATATACACATGCATATGTATCATTACAATTAATGATTTATTAAACAAAGGAATTACATTTAATTTGAAGAGGCAAAACTCTTTGGCCAGGTCATCTGTCAGAGTAAATTTGAAACTGGGAAAATATCTCCATTTCAATTTGTCAGCCTAAAACTAGAACTGAGGAAAAGCTGGCCCAATAAGAATAATCTGACCTAAACTATGGTTAAGGATTCCTGGAATTACTCTGTAAGTGAAATATATTTGTTTCTAATCACACAGATGAAAATTATACATACAAATATGTGATATTGTTTTATAAACTTTTAAGATGAGATGGTTATAAAAATTGGTTCATACTATAGATGTTGTTTTGCAATTTACTTTTGGACTTTATACTGTATCTTGAAAATATTTCTGTGTAAATATATAGAGATAACTCCCATTCTATGTTTTTAATTGTAAAGTTCATATTGTAAAGTTTAATAATCTGAAAAATACAGCAGTATAATCTTAGAAGTTAAAATGCATGTGAAACCAACCCATCAGGTGGTTTAATATTAAAATCTTACCAACACCCAGGGGACCTGGGTGGCTCAGTTGGTTGAGCACCCAACTTCAGTTCAGGTCATGATCTTGCGATTCATGAATTTGACCTGACGTTGGACTCACCAATGTGAGGATCCTCCATTTCCCTCTCTCTGTTCCTCTCTCACTTGCTCTCTCTCAGAAGTAAACATTAAAAAATTAAAAAAATAAAATATTACCAACACCTCGAATAGCCCTATCATGCCTCTCTCAGTCAAGGTACCCTAAAGGTAACTACCATTATGACCTAAATCATCATAGTTTATTTTAACTGATTTTGAAAATGGATTCGTAACACATGTGCACCTTTATGTTGGAATTATTTTGTTTAGCATTATTTTGTAATTTTCCCATATTATTGTGAGTGGTAGTTTATTTTTTTTCATTCCACTATAGTTTTTCTTTATATGAACACGTAACCATGTATTACACATGTTGTTTTTGATGGCTATTTGTGTCTTTATATTTTTTTGCTACTGTACATGAAGCTACTATGAATACTCCTGTAAATGTTTCTAGTAAGCCATAGTATGCATTCCATTTACATATTCACACAGGAGTGGAATTGCATATCTTTAGCATTAAGAGATACTGTCACAGTGTTTTTCCATGGTGGTTGTACTGATTTATAGTCTCTCAGAAGTGGATGTGAGTTCCAGTGGCTCATTAAACTAGGTTTTTGTTTTGTTTTGTTTTTTACATATAGTCATTCTAGTGAGAACAGTTATATTCTAAGTAGTTTTGCTTTTAAATACCCTAATGTCTTATGTTATTGATCACTTTTTATTTTTATATTGGCCATTTGGAAATCCTCTTTCATGAAGTGACTTTTTCCAATCTTTTATCTTCTCCCCCTAAAGCTGTCTATTACTTTCTTAATGATTTCTGGGAGATTATCACATATTCTATACAAGTCATTCTTAGATATTTATACAAACACATTCTTCCTCTCTTGGAGTTGCTTTATACTCTTTTAATTGTGCTGTAATGATTAGAAAGTGTCTTTTTACTATTTTAATAAGAATAGTTTTTGTTAAGTCTTTGCCTGCATCATGGTCATGAAGATATTTCCTCTTGTATCTTCTAGAAATTTTATTGTTTAAATTTTTATGGTTAAGTGTCTGATCCATGCGGCTATACCTTTGAGTGTGGTTTGATTTTTTCCCCATGTAGACATCCAAATAATCATCCCATTAAAAAAATAATCACCCCGATTTGTAATCTCCTGTGCAGTACTTCATAGTGAAGATCCACACTATTTTCTATGTCAATTAATGGAGAGATTTTAGTCACTTAGCTTTTTTTCCTATTGCAAATGCTGTGGATGTAAATATTCTTTTTCATGGCTCTGTGTCTACAAATGCTTGTATTTCTCTAAACTAGATATGAAAAAGTGGAAATGATAAATCAGACTTAAAATTTGATTGTTAAGATTTGAATTGTTAATACTTTATGTCATTGTGACCTCCAAATCTGTTGTTATACATTGTACTACCCCCAGCAAACACGAACGTCTCCTAGTTGTCTCTTAGGACTTGACCAGAGGATGGGTTTTTCTAGAACTCACTCCTCTAAAATTTTTCTCTATGATGTATTTCATTTTTCAGTGAAAATTTATTTAAAAAATGAAAAGCTCTTACTGATTTCCCAAATAGATTTTTGTTGAGTGTGAAGAATGAATTTAGTGATGTTTCCTACAGATATTATGATGGAACCTAATAAGTATAGACATTTTTATATAAAAATATATGGGGGGGCACCTGGGTGGCTCAGTCAGTTGAGCATCTGACTCTTGTTTTTGGCTCAGGTCATGATCTTCTGGTCCGTGGGATTGAGGCCCACATCAAGCTCTGCACTGACAGCATGGAGCCTCCTTGACATTCTCTCTCTCCCTCTCTCTGCCCCTCCCTTGTTGGCAAATGCACTCTCTTTTTCAAAATAAGTAAATAAACATTAAAAATATAAATTTTGGGAGCACAGTACAAAAGTAAATTAAAACACACCATTCTACTTTATAGAGATGTTTATGAAAGACATCATGATAGAAAGTCACTTCAGTAATCTGAATATGGATTCATTTACACTCCACATTTGCCTAGTCCAAGGCTAGTTGGGCTCTTGCAGTGTTTTGCACCTACGCATACTCAGGTATTCGTTTATTTATAGAAAGTCTTACAGTGTGCCAACAGAGGACTTCCATTTTCTGGAAACTTACAACTGAGCCTCTGAAAATCAAAGAAACCTCAAAGACAGTAAATGCAACTATCAATGATCCAGAACTGCCGAATATCTGGGAAACAGAAAACATAGTACATTTCAGCATACATTTAAAGGGAAAGGAAATGTACCATGTACAGAACCAACGGTGAAGGCCATCTTATAAGTGGAGAGTCCTGAGGAGAATGTGGAAAATAAGAGAGGGCAGTCAAGGTCCATCAGTGATAGAAAACAAAGTCATCTCCACAAAGAGAGTCTTATTTGAAATGGGGACATACCCAATGAAGCAGAGCACTGGTCTCCAGGGAACGTAAAGGGAAGAGGTTTGAAAATGCGTAAGAGGCAGATTTTGGAAAGCACGACCACTAAGGCATCACAGGGAGGCTGGATGGTAAATGGGAAAAAATAGAAATAAGTGGGAGGAATGAAAGGTCCTACAGAAACAAACAAAACAAAGAACACAAGATCAAGAGGACACTTCAATTCTTGGAAAAACAATGACAACAACAACGATGATCTGTCAAAAAACTACACTTTGCTCTACCAATAAAACCAGAGCATATTTGAAGCTAGAAACCTTGTAAGCCACTCAAACCTTTCCTGACTTCAAGGAATCACCTGTTTTCACTGATGCAGCAAAATCCAAACACTGGGTAATGAAAAGAAGATCTTGGGCAATATTCATATAAAGCAAGCATAAAATGAAAATTGATAATTTGAATTAAAAGTTAGATGAAAAATGGCTTGCCAGAATAATTGCAAAGAGAGCAAAACTATAGCCCAGCTCTGTGAATTGAATTTGTGGATAATTCAAATCAGAAATTCAAACAAGAAAACACAATGAAAATAGGAAACAATGAAATAAGAGTTGATTGACTGAGGAAAATAATTGAAAAACATTGTCAAAACTACCTAATAAGCAACGGTTAAATGCAAGTTGTCAATAAAGACTAACTCTGACTGAAAGCAATATGGGAGTGGTAGAGGTAGGTAATTGGCCATGACTTGACAGTTGCTAACACTGGGTGACAAGTATGGAGATTCATTCAACTACCCTGTTCATTGTTGAAATTAAACACTTCGTCATAACTTAAAAACACAATAAACAAAAAACTTTGTAAATGATGTTCTTGGTTTCCCTTGCATCGCACGAGGGTACGCATTTCCATTTATCCCAATGAGGTTGATGCTGCGTTTTGATCACCTGTAAGATACTTTCTGCCCAGTCCTTCCATTACACAAGTTAACTTTGCCACCTTTGTAATGAGCAAGTGATCTTTGGGCCGATTTATACTTGGAAACTGTGTTAATATCCTGTTTCCTTCTTTTCATCCATCAGTGACCTATATTAGTTACTATTACATTAGTAGTTGTGTAATCATGATTTTCTAATTTTATCATTCTTTCTACATTTTTGACCTAGAATTCTGTTCCAGAGAAGGGCTATCTTTTCCCTTCTCTGTGTCATTTAGCTCTCTGTCCCATTACGGTCTTCTTTTCCCTCTTCTTTCTAATGCAATGTATTAAAACATATTGCCACAGTAACTTTTTATGATTTTCAAAGTGTCCCAGGTTTGGCCAGTGGTTGGCCCCTTGAGTCTTTGGAAAATTCTCAGTGACTAAGTAGACAGTATGTTGCTGTACTTCAGTTATATAAAGTAAAATATCTGACCATTTTTTTCAGCGTTGGCTGTATAATGATGATTTTCATGTATATTAGTAATATCCATATATTATTGCAAGCTGCTATTCCTGTTGAATGTAAATTAAGAGCTTCTGTGGAGAGAAGACACTCCTAATCATTGAGTATAATTACACCATTTTTTTTCGTCTCAGTACAATGGAACGGAAATTACATTTTTTTAGGGATAATCTTCAATCCACTGTAACTTGCATTTTAAAAAATCAATGCAGTGGTGCCTGGGTGGCTCAGTTGGTTAAGCATCCAACTCTTGATCTCAGCTCAGTTCATGATCTCACAGTTCCTGAGTTCAAGCCCCTTGTCAGGCTCTGTGCTATCATTGCAGAGCCTTCTTGGGATTCTGTCTCTCCCTCTCTCTGCCCCTTTCCCGCTTGCTCTCTCTCCCTCTCTCTCTCTTTCTCAAAATAAATAAATGAATTTTAAAATATCAATGCAAACAGTTATTTGCCTAAACATTTTCTTGACCTATATAAATGTGTGTGTTTGTAAAGATTACAAATGTACAGGTGAATGAAATTTTGTAAACTGAACACACCTGGGTAAACTGATGCCCAGTTCAAGGAACAGAACAGCATCAGAAAACAACAACAAAACAGCATGCCACTTTTCATTCATGACTAACTCCGATCCTGAATTAGAGTACTATACATTTGGTTTTCTCCTTGTTTTAGAATTGTGTGTAGCTACAACATACAGTATGAACTCTTGTTGCCTTACTTCTTTCTCAGTATTATGTTTTTGAGATTCACCCATAATTCTATATGCAATTGCAGACTGCTCATTATTCGTATTATATAGTTAACCATGATCTGAATAAAAATATACTTATATTTTTAATTTTTGATTGGCAGTTAAGGAATTTCCGATCTTGTCTTTCTATATATAGTAAGAATGAACACGTTTGTGTATCCCTATTGATGACCATATATTTGCATTGCTCTTGGGCTTATGTATCTAGGAGTGGATTTGCTGGATAAATGATCATTCATGTTTAGACTTGCTAGAACACTGCCAAGTGGTTTTCCAAAACGGGCCTCACAAGGGGGGTGTTCACCAGGAGTGTATGAAAGACCTGACTGCCTCCTCCTCCAAGTACTTCTCTACACTCAGTTTGGTCTTCTTCTCCTTGTTTCTCTCATTTGTTCTTTCCCTGCTTTTGTCTCTTTACCTCTTTCTCCCCCCCTTCCCATCTCTTCTATTTTTTTCTCCCTCTTCCTCTTTTCTTTTTTCCCCTCATTCCCTCCCTCTTTTTTTCTTGTTTTTCTCTTTTTGTTTAATTTAGACTTTCTCTCCTGGTGTCTTATTATGTTTTAAATTTGCACTCATCAGCATTTTTCACACTTTCATTTGGATCCCTACCTTTGTGTGGTTCCTGTGATACATTTTGTCATCTTTTTGTAACTATTTTTAATTAATTTTCATCTTTACACCTTCTAGATGTAGCATAAGCTACCGTATCCGTGCCGTGCCTTGTTCTTCTACTGCATAATTGTGTTACTCGCACACCAATATTCCTTATCTTAATATTGTCTAAATTATCAGTCATTTATTGTGAGTAATTTTGTGTTCTGGTTAAGAAACATTTGCGTGTTCAAGGTCATAAAGATATTCTCTCTTGTTTTCTTCCGAAAACATTCTTGTTTTGTCTTTGCATTTAGTCATATACTTCTAGAACTTCTGACTATAATGTGAGATATGGAGTAAATTTCATTTTGTTTTCACATGGTTATCTATTTGAGCTAACACTAATTATTGAAAATATATTTTTCCTCATCACATTGGATTATAAGACTTGTTTATTGTATGCTTAGACTGTTGTTTCTGGATTCTTTTTTTTTTTTTTTTTTTTTTGCCCAGTTTATTTATTTGTCTTTTGCTCCAATACTACATTGTTTCAATACTAAAGTTTTTTTTAATGTTTATTTATTTTTGAGAGTAAGAGAGAAGGAGACAGAGCACGAGCAGCAGAGTGGCAGAGAAAGAGGGAGGCACAGAAACTGAAGCAGGCTTCAGGCTCTGAGCTGTCAGCACAGAGCCTGGTGTGGGCCTAGGACCCATGAACCACAAGATCATGACCTTAGCCAAAGGTCAGAGTCTTAACTGAGTGAGCCACCCAGAGGCCCCAAAAGCTTTTTAATAGATCTTGGTATCTAGTAGTATAATTCCGCTACCTTTGTTCTCTTTTAAGATTGCTATTCTTTAAACATCCTGTCCATTTACACACATTCTCTCTCTCATTCTCTCTCTCTCTCTCTCTCTCTCACACACACACACACACACACACACACACACACGCTGAGATTTTTATTAGAATTAAGTTTACCCTGCAAATCGTTTGGGGTAAAATTCAAATTTTTATCAAATTATGTCTTCCAACCTAGGCACTTGTTATGTCTCCCTTCATTTATTTGCATCTTAATTAATGTGCTCTAAATCGCACTGTAGAGGTCTTTCAAGTCTACTAGATTTATTTCCACATTTCTGATGATTATTGATGCTATTAAAACTGTATCATATTTTCAAAATGCAATTTTCTAGTTGTTTAATGATTGCATGGTAATACAATTTATTTGTGCATTAGACATTTAATATCAAGATATGTCTAATTATGAAGTCGGCTGACAGCATGGTGAATTGAGGAGGTTGAGAATTGTAAAAGTGGAAAAAGTGATAAAATACAAAGATTTTAATACTCTGGAACTCAATCTAAAGCACACCATCAAGTGAGAAACATTTATTTTTAAAAAATGGCTACATTTCAGGTATGAAGGGCCTTGGCCATGACATTTTTGTACACAGCTTCTCTCATTGCTGCCAGCTTGTTTGCACAGCAGTTCAAGCGTGGAAGGACAAACTGTGAACATATTTGTCACCAAAGAGGGCATGTTTTATTTGGATGTGTCATGTGAGGTGGCAGCATCCACAACAAGGGGACAAGGAAGACCAGTGACTTCTATCTTGAGGTCATGGGACTGCTTGATATACATAAGATACCAGTGGACTCATGGGGCACCTGGGTGGCTCAGCCGGTTAAGCATTCAACTTCAGCTCAGGTCATGATCTCATGGTTTGTGAGTCCGAATCCCACATCGGGCTCTGTGCTGATGGCTCAGAGCCTGGAGCCTGCTTTGGATTCTGTGTCTCCCCCTCTGTCTGCCCTTCCCATGCTCATGCTCTTTCTCTGTCTCTCATTAATAAATAAACTTTAAAAGGAAATTTAGAGGCCAGTGGACTACTGACCAGGTCAATCAGAGGCTGTGTGTGTGTGTGTGTGTGTGTGTGTGTGCTACATAAGCTGTGTGTAACTGCCAGCTAGTTGCACATCCCTGGCAGAAGGAGCCTATGATACCCAGAGGAGATGCCAGAGAGCCTAGCTGAAATGGGAAGCAAACTTAAAAGTGGCCTGAAGTTTGAACGTGTTCCCTGGCCTGATCTGATGATCAGATTCATCAGCAGATAGCGGAAGCTTTACTGGCTTACAGTGTCCAAGCTGAAAACTAAGCTCTGTGGACCTTTAGGGAGTCCGGCTTAGAATATGAACAAGATTGAAGGGGGGAAACTTGACAGAAGCAGCAGCAGCTGCTGCACATTGTTCAAGAAACATGAATTGACTCCTGATACAAAACCTGTACAAAATGCACTGAGTGGCTTTTGAGGACTCTGAAAAGTAATCCTACCAGGGAGGCTGAGGAAGTAGACCAACCTCTGAAGCACCGCTGACCTGATGCTAAGATTGGTGTCGTTTGCCACCTGTGTTTCTGTCCAGTGAAGAAGTGAGCACTGGGTAGCCTGCTGAGAAGACTCAAGGAGAAGCCTGCTAGTTCTGGCACAAATAGTGTGAAGGGCCGAGCTCTCCCAATGCTCAGAGAGATTGAGGGGCCTCCTCTCCTTTTCCTCCCATTATCCCTCCACTACCTCATGTTCTAGGCTCTTCTATAGGAGCATTCGGAACAGCTGCAGTAGGAAATTACAGGAACCCAAACTCAAGAAGAGGAGCGTCTTCTACTCCCATTGCTGTGGTCTTCTACTCCCATTGCTGTGGGATCTGTATTCTAAAAATGGTGAGATCAGCTCTCTTCTCTCTCTCTCTCTCTCTTTTCCCATAGCTTGATTTTAATTTTTGTCCTTGTAATGATACATTTCATTAGTATAATGTGGTCTAACTTTTCTTCTTCTCTTTTAGTAAAAGAAATCACAAAAGTTACATCACATATACTATAGGATTCTACTTATACAAAGTTTAAAACAAGAAAGTATTTAGGGAAGTATTCTTGGGGTGATAAAACTATAAATAAATTCAAGGAGCTAAGTGCCATGCAAATCATGATAGAGCTCATGGGAAGGGAGAGGATCATCTTTGGTCATCATATGGTGAGCCCATCAAAAACTGAAAATGGGTGAGGAGCTCCAATGACATGGTTTAACCCCCTAAGATATTCAAAAGATAGGAGCAAAGATAATGTTTGTCTTCTACACCTAGTGTTTCAGTAATGTATAATGGAAATCTGATGCTGAATATACAATATTACGTATGTGGAAAGAATAAAACATCTTCCTCCGCATCATACACAACTGTATTAAAGGTTTTTTTTTAATTCCCATTAAATAATTTATCCTGATTCTATGATCCCTTTGAAATTTAAAATGTCACCCTTGTTCTAGTGTCTGTGTGAAACTGTTGCGTCTGTATGTATTGGCCATCCTGTGTGTCTATTTTCAGTTTACCAGACATTCTCAGTGAGGTTTTCCACTCTGAAATATGCTTTAACTTACCAATACATATAAGTTGCATGGCTATCTGGTGCTATGCAACTTTACCTATATTTTTGTTTCACTTTTTGGTGAGATCTTGAGTATTCTTCGTCGGAGCTTATGTATCCTCATTGTCTATCATTACCTACTCCAGATTCCTTAGTGTCCTTTTTAGATAAATATTTAGATGTAAAAAAATATTTTTGAGAGACAAAGAGAATGAATGAGTGGGGGAAGAGCAGAGAGAGAGGGAGACACAGAATCTGAAACAGGCTCTGAACTGTCCACATAGAGTCCAACCTGGGACTCAAACTCATGAACAGCGAGCTCATGACCTGAGCCAAAATCAGAGGCTTAACCAACTGAGCCACCCAGGTGCCCCATAAAGAAATCTAATTACATCTACCACTTGTCAACTGCTTACGATAAATTTTATGCACCTCATCTCTGTAATGCTTCAAGCAAATGAGGTTAATATTTCGTAGATTAAGTAACTGAGATTCACAGAAGTTGAATAACTGCCAAGATCAAACAGATGACAAGAAATGCTTGTATTTTAGATCAGTTTGCCCCATTCATTCATCCATTCATTCATTTTATGGGTTAGTTATCATGCCAGGTATTTGTGACCCACCGGCGATGGAAAACATCTAGGGTCCCTTCTCTTGCAGAACTAGCAACTTATGTAAGGAGTAAGGTATAAACAAATAAACAACCCCAAAATAAATGTGCAATTACAGGCTTCATCTTTATGGTACAAAAATAGCAAATGAAATCACCTGCAGTAGAGACTGCTAATTGCTTGTGGAGAAACCACCCCGTCTAGAATAACCCTTGCATTATGCAGTCTAACTCTTCATGTTGGCAGTGGCACAGCATCTGCTGAGGTGGGACAAGCGTTTCTGCAAAACTAATTTCAGAATGATGATTTCATCAGAGCTCTACCTCACAGAATGAGGTATTAATTAGTGCTCAGTAACATCAGTCAGAATTTCAGTCATTCACAGACGTGACATTGGTCCTCAGTGTAATGAACAGGCTGAAGGAGACCTCAGAAGCCAAGGTCTGAAAGGCTGTTCATGAAAAATTGATTTAATTGATTTTTCATGTTTATGTTCTAAGACAGTAATGCCTGGCTTTTTCCCCCCAGTAAGAACATCCATTTAATTTTACACACATCCAAATAATTAAAAAGTGTATTTCTGATAATTTTGGGTTGAGAGCATTTAACTCTAAGTGCTTTTGTGGTATCAGAAACAATAAAAATTAGTTTGCCTTGTAGTAATTGGTAAAGCATCTTGATATGTTTAAAAAATACAGTTTGTTTATTTGGCCTCCAAGTACTATTAGAAAAAGTTTCCTGGGGGTTATGCCCCCAAACTGTGGGTTCAAAATGCTTTGTGTATAATACTTGCAACTTGTGTGACCTGAGGGAGATTACTGACCTCTATGTGCCTCAGTGTCCTCATTTGTAAAAATGGTTACAATAAAACCTATACCTCATCGAATTTTAAAATGTGTATTTATTTATTTTTGAGGGAGAGAGAGAAGAGAGAGAGAGAGAGAGCAAGCACAAGCTTCGGAGGGGTGGAAAGAAAGATGGAGGCACAGGATCCAAAACAGGCTCCAGGCTCTGGGCTGTCAACACACAGCCCGGCCCAGGGCTCAAACTCACCAACCGTGAGATCATGACCAGAGCCGAAGTCAACCACTTAAGCAACTGAGCCACCCAGGGGCCCCGACCTCATAGAATTGTTTTAAAGCTTCATAACACACATATGTGTGTGTGCAAGTATGTATGTGTATGCATGCATTATGCTTGCGTATGTTAATTAAACACACAGAGAAGTCCAATTATTTTTTTCACTCAGCTTGATGATTTTTTACAAACTGCACCCACCTGTGTAATGAGTATCTCTATCAGGGATTCCAAATCAGCTCTCAACAAGCATCCTCTGGCCCCTTCTGGTTACTGTCCCCTCTCAAGGTGACCACCATCTTGACCTCTAATAGCCGAGATCCATTCTGCTTGCATTTATACTTTGTGAAAATGGTCCTGCATCTGTTTCTGGCCTCATTTCTTCATTGAGTTTCATCCACTGTTTTAAGTGTATTAGAGACTGGATATTTCCGTGGCTATATAATGTTCCACTGTGTGAATCTTGTGGATCTTCTTGTGGAATAAAATGGTGTAAACTGCATTACGTGCTTACAAGAATGCATGGCCACAAATGCTCACGACATTCCTACTACCAATAGTAACCTGCTGGTAGGAGCATTTCAGTACATCCGCACCCAGGCAAGTGAGGGCACAACATCATTATTCATTCTCTGCAAAGATAGAGGGGGCACAAGGAAAGTAGCATGGCGTCACTGTTAAGAGACACATCCTAAATTCCTATTTAATCTCTCTAAGCTTCACTGCCTCTTTAAGTGGGATAATAATGACACCTCTCAAGGAGCTGTTACATTGATTAAATTACATAATAAATGTAAAATGCTTTGCACTAAGAACGGTATACATTTTACTTAAACTATAATAATTGTACTTTGATATATTTATATTATATATGTTAGTATTCTATTTAATATGTATTTCATATTAAATATAAGTTAAATCAAATATATATTGCTTATATTTTATGAACAAACTATAAGTTGATTATATTATTGAACTTAGGTATATTATACATTTATGTATGTTATATTAATATTAGTATGGCTAATAAAATAATAGTGAGTAATATGTCAGTTATGTAGGCATTCCATTCGAGTATAGTTTGGGTGTAACTCTTTCTTCCCCTGGCCTGTGTGGATGCTATCTCAATATGTGAGACTAGAGTACTGTATTCCTCAGTACTTATTGAGGACTACACAGAAAAAGCACTTTTAGGCCCTGGGAGAGGTACAGTGGGTCAATCCCTGTAGGCTGCTCTGGGCATAGAGAGAACTGATGGGCTGAGGTACTGAGCTGAGGTACAGAGGGTGGAGGTGCAGGAGATGCAGCCATGTGCTGACTGAAGCGTGCCTGGCACCCACTACCACATTTAGTGGTTGTGATTAGGTCTGCAACCCCAGAGGCTCCTCCCTGGATGCTGAACCCCACTCTTCACTCAGATGTGAGGATGGATATGCAATTGAAAACCACAATCCAAGTGGAACTAGGCCTTCCAAGTCCACCTGCCAGAGAAATTATAAGAACAAGGAAAAATACACTACCTCCTGAGACCAGAAAGATGCCTACACTTTGTGAAGGTCAGGAAGTTCATGGCTAGAGGACTGGATGAATGTGTGATGCTAATGAGTGTGGACTGGACAGTGAAGTGTCACTTCTCTAGGCTGTATCTGTGCCTAGATACAGGGGCCATCCAGGCAGTGTTGCTCCCAACACCCCTTTGTCTCCATGGTAGGGATGCTAAAGCTGGCATCACACTTAGATGCTTCCTTTTAGACAAGATTCCTGCAGGTATTCACAGAAGAGGGCTTTTGGGAAAGAAGAGTGTTACTAACTTTGCAGGAAACATTTTATGTGAGTTCCCATAACTTAGGATTGGATGATGCTGCCTTTGACTTTCCCTTCTTTGTTGTATTAAAAAAAAAAAAAAACACTTTCTTCAGAGTACTTGAAGTTGTCAAGTCAGTCACTCTAGTGGTGATGTGTATACTTTTTTGAGGAGATGTGATGAAAATAAAGAGTGTTAAGTATTCAGGTTCCCAGCTTTTGGAGTGGGATTAAGATTAAATATAAGACTAAACATTCCCAGAAAGCCTGGCTGGCTCTGTTGGTGGAGTAAGAGAATCTTGATCTCAGGGTGGTGAGTTCAAGCCCCATGTTGAGTGAAGAGATGAAAGAAAGAAAGAAAGAAAGAAAGAAAGAAAGAAAGAAAGAAAGAAAGAAGAGTGGGAAGGAGGAAGGAAGGAAAGGGAAAGAAGAAAGGAAGGCAGGAAGGAAGAGGGAGAGAGAGAGAGAAACAGAGAGAGAAACCAAGAAAGCAAGAAATGACTAAACATTTCCAAAAGACTAATATAATAACCTTGGCATAAGGATGATTAGTAAATAGAATTTTTTTCCTCAAAATGAAATCATATGTATTTTAATTAAAATGTAGATGATGTAAGCCTCATTAAAATAACAATTAGTCATTCAGTGAGCAAGATGTTTTATATATTGTTTTCAGACCCTAATTGTATTCATAAGAGGAAGTTATATTTAACTGATTTTGGAGATGGAAAAAAATATTTAAAAAGTTTGCCCCATTTACCAAATACTAGGGTCTTAGATAAACCATTTCTAGTCCAAGGGGATACTAGATAGAAGGGATTCTCAAGAGGACTGAAGAGGCATTCAGAACTGTACATCAAAAGAAAAGTTTGTCTGGTGTTAACAATCAAGTAGCAAACAAGTAGAAAAAGGGTTTGGAGGTAACATTTAATTACAGTATTTCACCCTGACAAATACACACAAAAGAAAGAAGTGGATGTGATCTTTCAAATAGAGGAATGGAAAATTTTTAGAGTCATTAGCTCTCCTGCACCTAAATTCAAAAAGTCATTTGAAAGGTAAATTTAAATTTAAAAAATAATAAAAGTTTAATTAGCAGTGCAAATCCTTGGGTGCTCTCTGGAGAAATCTTACATAGATCATCACAGAGGCAGCAAGTGTTTTTTCTGAGTCTCCACCACTAATTGAATATTTGTACTCTTCCTTCCTGTTTCCATTTAGAAAGGGAAATTAGTCATGCCTAGAATTTCCTTAAAGCACATACACATGTCACATTTATAGTTCAAAGTGTTCTATACCTTCCATCCTATAAAGAAAGAAAAGCTATAGCTTAAGATTAGTTCAGAGGAATACACTCAAGAAACAAAATTTTTAAAAAATGAAAGTAACTACCAAAAGTCAAATAAGCCTTTAAGAAAGCAATAAAAGACAATGTATGTTGGTCAACCACCTTGTATAGTGACAGGATCTTTGCATTCAGAGAGAAAATATAAGGCTGGATAATTCTGGAAACTTTAAAAAAAATGCACATAAAATGCCCTTTAGTATTCTAGATGGGCAAAACATGAAACAAAATGAAATGAAAATAAAATACAATATACAAAGGTAAAAGAATGGAGAAATATCATGTAGGTCTCTCTGGGAGTGGGATGTCCATGTGGTTGAACTGGACTTGATTAAGCAATGACTAAGGCTGGCATACAGAGAAGAATCTGCTGCAAAGTACTTTGAGTGGCTTAGGGATCAGTTTTGACTTATCCTCTAGTGTGTTTTATTTAATAACAATATACTGCCGTGGTTTCATTTTCATTTGCGTCAACATATTTAAAAAAATAAGAGCTGGTGTTTTGAAAGAATAAACAAAATTGATAAACCCCTAGCCAGACTTCTCAAAATCAAGAGAGAAAGTACCTAGATAAAATCACAGATGAAATAGGAGAGATCACAACCAAAATCAAAGAAATGCACACAATTATTAGAGAATACTATGAACAATTATATGCCAACAAACTGGACAATCTAGAGGAAATGGACAAATTCCTAGACACTCACACACAACCAAAACTCAAATGGGAAGATTTTGAAAAGTTAAACTGACCCGTAACCAGCGAAGACATTGAATCAGTTATCAAAAATCTCCCGACAAATCAGAGTCCTGGGCCAGATAGCTTCCCAAGGGAATTTTACCAGACATTTAAAGCAGAGTTAATACCTATTCTTCTCAAGTTGTTCCAAAAAAAATAGAAATGGAAAGAAAGCTTAGGAAATTATTCTATGAAGCCAGAATTACCTTGACTCCCAAACCAGACAGAGACCCCCACTAAAAAGGAAAACTACAGGCCAAAATCCCTAATGAACACGGATGCAGAAATCCTCAATCAGATACTGGCAAACTGAATTCAGTAGTACATTAAAAGAATGATTCGCCATGATGAAGTGGGATCCATTCCTGGACTGCAGGACTGGTTCAATATTTGCGTATCGATCAATGTGATTCATCACATTAACAGAAGAAAGGATAAGAACTATATGATCCTGTCAATAGATGAAGAAAAAGCATTTGACAAAATACAGCATCCTTTCTTAATAAAAACCCTCAAGAAAGTCAGGATGGAAGGAAAATACCTTAGCATCATAAAAGACATACATGAAAAGTTCACAGCTAATATCCTCAGTGGGGAAAAACTGAGATCAGGAACACGACAGGGATGTCCACTCTCACCACTGTTGTTTAACATAGTGTTGGAAGTCCTACTGTCAACAATCAGACAACAAACTAAAATAAAAGACCTCCAAATTGGCAAAGAAGTCAAACTTTCATGTTTTACAGATGACATGATACTCTACATGGAACACCTAAAAAACTCCACCAAAAGCTGCCAGAACTGATACATGAATTCAGCCAAGTTACAGGATATAAAATCAACATACAGATATTGGTTGCCTTTCTATACACCAATAATGAAGCAACAGCCAGAGAAATAAAGAAATTGATTCCATTTACAATTATACCAAGAACCATAAAATACCTAGGAATAAACCTAACCAAAGATGTAAAAGATCTATATGCTGAAAACTATAGAAAACTTATGAAAGGAATTGAAGAAGACACTTCTTGAAAGAAATGGAAAAATGTTCCACGCTCATGGATTAGAAGAATGAATATTAAAATGCCAATACTACCCAAAGCAATCTATACATTCAGTGCAATCCCAAACAAAATTGCACCAGCTTTCTTCTCAGAGCTAGAACAAACAATCCTAAAATGTGTATGGAACTAAATACCCTGAATAGCCAAAATAATGTTGAAAAAGGAAACCAAAGGAGGAGGCATCACAATACCAGACTTTATCCTCTACTACAAAGCTGTATTCATCAAGGCAGTATGGTATTGGCATGAAAACAGGCACATATACCAGTGGAAAAGATTAGAGAACCCAGAATTGGACCCACAAATGTATGGGCAAGTAATTTTTGACAAAGCAGGAAGGAGTATCCAGTGGAAAAAAGACAGTCTCTTTAGCAAATGGTTCTGGGAGAACTGGACAGCAACATGTGGAAGAATGAAATTGGACCATTTTCTTACACCATACACCAAAATAAACTCAAAATGGATGAAAGACCTAAATGTGAGATAAGAAACCATCAAAACCCCAGAGGAGAAAACAGACAACAGCCTCTTTGACCTCAGCTGCAGCAACTTCTTACTCAACGCGTCTCTGAAGGCAAGAGGAATAAAAACAAAAATGAACTATTGGGACCTCATCAAGTTAAAAACTTAAGCACTACAAAGGAAACAGTCAAAAAAACTAAGAGACAACCAATGAAATAAGAGAAGATATTTGTAAGTGACATATCAGATAAAGGGTTAGTATCCAAAATCTATAAAGAACATCCCAAACTCAACACCTGAAAAACAAATAATCCAGTGAAGAAATGGGCAGAAGACATGAATAGACACTTTTCCAAAGAAGACATTCAGATGGCCAACAGACACATGAAAAGCTGCCCAACATCGCTCATCATCAGGGAAATACAAATATAAAACCACATTGAGATACCACCTCACACCGGTCAGAGTGGCTAAAATTAACTCAGGAAACAACAGATGTTGGCGAGGTTGTGGAGAAACAGGAACCCTCTTGCACTATTGGTGGGAATGCAAAGTGGTACAGCATCTCTGGAAAACAGTGTGGGGGTTCCTCAAAAAATTAAAAATAGAATTACCCTATGACCCAGCAATAGCACCACTAGAAATTTATCCAAAAGATACAGGAATGCTGATTTGTAGAGGCACAAGTATCCCAATGTTTATAGCAGCACCATCAACAATAGCAAATTATGGAAAGAGTCCAAATATTCATCAACTTACGGGTGGATAAAGGAGATGTGGCTCATATATTCAATGGAATACTACTTGACAATAAGAAAGAATGAAATATTGCCATCTTTGCAACAATGTGGAGGAAATTGGAGGATATTATGCTAAGTGAAATAAGATAGGCAGAGAAAAACAGATATATGTTTTCACTCATATGTGGAATTTGAGAAACTTTACAGAAGACCATGGGGGAAAGAAAGGTGAAAAAATAGTTTAGAGAAGGAAGCATCCATAAGAGACTCAAATACAGAGAACAAAGTGAGGATTGGTGAGGATAGGGAGAGGGAAAAACTGGTGTTGGGCCTTGAGGAGGGCACTTGTTGGGATGAGCACTGGCTGTTGTATGTAAGCGATGTATCATGGGAATCTACTCCCGAAGCCAAGAGCACAGCATATAAACTGCAGGTTAGCTACTGTGACAAATTATATTTGGAGAGAGAGAGAGAGACAGGAAGGGAGGGAAGAAGGGAGAGATGAGGCTCTTGGAAGTTCTTTGACTACAACACAAGGAGAGAAATCATTAATGAACACATTTTATTAATATCCAGTCAATATCTAGATATTATTTTCAATGAATTATGTAGATCCTGGATATCACTCGACCTAGGAATTCATTCATTCTTAATTCAATTTGCATTGAATTTAATAAAAATACAGAGAAGTATATAAAAAATAGAATCTGCTATGATGTTTTTTAAATTTTTTCCTTGGTATTTGTTTATGTTTTCTTTTATTCTTTATCAGTCTCATGGGAAAAATCATTTTTCATCTCTTTAGAAACTAACATTAATATTTTTAAAACATTTCCTACTGTGTTGATTGTATTTTTTATGTATTTTCTGCATATCAAATTATCAGCTACCTTATTTTTTAACTTTTATTTATTTATTTTGAGAAAGAGAGAGAGCATGAGCAAGGGAGGGGCAGACGGACAGAGAGAGAGAATCCCAAGCAGATTCCACACTCTCAGTTCAGGGCCTGATGCAGGGCTCAAACTGACCAACTGTGAGATCATGACCTGAGCCAAAACACGGAGCAGGATGCTTAACCTACTGAACCATCTAGGCACCCTATCAGCTTCCTTTATACAGATAAGTTAACTCAGCTAATTTTTCAGGGTCTACTAATTGACGTGATGGAGAGAGTTATCTGGAACATCAACTGGACTGTATATCCAAAAGGGCTGATTCATATTTCTCAAACAATGCCAGGGAAATCTGGGCTCAGCTTGGACTCAAGGAGGCCATGTCCCTCATGTCTCTTTCCAAATAGTCTTAGGGCATCTTCCACTCTACCTGGCTCCTCCACAGTGTCTCTCCAGATGGTATTTCCAGTGGTGTTTTCGTAGTATGTCTTGCATAATAGATCAGGCTCCCCAAGGCATGGGGCACCTAACAGGACTTTTAGGTCATAGATATCAAAGTGGTACAGGGTCACTTCTGTCTTATTCATATATGAAAGCAAGCCACAGAACTCTTCAAAATTCATTGGAAAGTGATTTCACCAGGGCATTAGTAACAACAGGAGTGGTTCTTTTAGGATCACCAAAGTAATCAACTACAATACTTACTTTAGCTGGATTCCACTAGCTTTGATATGTTTTCTATTTGTTAGCCGTGCCATTTGTTTAAATTTTTTTTTCTGCTGTCTTTTGGAAGTCATTCTTGATCTGTGAGACACACAAACACACAGATAGGCATGCAGACAATTTTTTGGTGATTTTCACAGATTTATAGTTTAATTCCATATGTGGTGTAATATTTTTCTTTGAAACCTGTTGAAAATTGCTTTATGGACCAATATGTGTTTATATTGTCTAGTGCCCCATGTGTTATTTAAAAAAAAAATACACTCTGAGTTTCTTAGGGACCTTGAAATTCTTAGGCCATTTATTTGCTTTTTTAATTGTTTTAGCGTTTATTCATTTTTGAGAAATGGAAAGAGAGCATGAGTGGGGCTGGGGGGGCAGAGAGAGAGACACACAAAGAATCTGAAGCAGGCTCCAGGCTCTGCGCTGTCAGCATAGAGCCTGACGCGAGGCTCGAACCCAGAGACCACAAGATCATGACCTGAGCTGAAGTCAGACACTTAACTGACTGAGTCACCCAGGCACCCCAGCCATTTATTTATTTTAATCTTATATTCAGTTTTTTATATCATCATTTATATTGTCTGTTCTACTGATACTACAGGAGAAAGATGAAAAACTCCAAATATATTTCTGTATTTTCCTGCTTCTCTTATACTTGGAGATTTATTATTAAGTGCATTCAAATTTAGAATTTAGAAACCTCCCTGAATAAGGGGAGGGGGGAATGAATATAACCATGTAATCATTTTTAAGTGTCTTATTTCTAGTAGTTGTTCTTCCTTTAAAATCAACTTTATCTGATATTGTATGAGCTACAACTGATTTCTTTAGTTAGTTGTATGACATGTCTTTTTTACATCATTTATTTTAACCTTTCTGTATCTTTAAATGAACATTTCTTATAAGCATCGTATAATGCGTTTTGTTTTTTTAGCCAGTTTACCTTTTTTGTGTTTTATTGATGCATTTTGTCCATTTACATTTAATGGTATTATTAGTGTCTGCATTTTGTTCTACTGCCTTGTATTTTAGTTGTTGTTCCACTTATTTTATATTCCTTTCTCATGTACTTTTGGAATAATTTCAAATAAGTAACAGGCATGACCAGAATCAAGAGTAGTAGGTGGAATAAGGGTGTTAAAAAATGGAAGAATGGCTCAATAAGAATCACCATAGTAACATTACAATGAAACATGTAACATTTCATTATTTGTTTAAAAACACTTTTTCCAGGGCGCCTGGGTGGCTCAGTCGGTTTAGCATCCAACTTTGGCTCAGGTCAGATCTCACGTTCGTGGGTTCGAGCCCCGTGACAGGCTCTGTGCTGGCAGCTAGCTCAGAGCCTGGAGCTGCTTCCAATTCTGTGCTCCTTCTCTCTCTGCCCCTCCCCCTCTCATGCTCTGTCTCTCTCTGTATCAAAAATAAATAAAACATTAAAAAAATAAAAATAATAAAAATAAAAACATTTTCCTCATGATTTCTCCTCTATTACTTATTAATTGTATCTTGTTCTGCTGTGTTCAAAGAGGAATTTTAATGTTTACAAAATATTTGAGTTAATGGAGTGTAAATTAATGCTTACAACACTTCCAGAAAAATGCAATTACCCCCACTAACTTCAATTATCTTTAATTACTATTGCCCATTTTTGCCTTTTGTTAATATTTCAATGCATTTTATTTCTACATATATTTTCAACTCCCAGACGTTTTTTATTACTTTTTATACTATCGGTATGCATGCATATTTACCAGGTCATGTTGCTTTATTTCTTTGCATTTCCATGCATGTTTCTAGAATCATTATTTTGCTGCCTTAAGAACTTCTATATTCAGTGTTTTTAGGGTTGATTTTTCTCAGTTTTTTATTTGCCTGAAATGTGCTTATTTCACCTGCTTTTTGTAGTTAAAATTGTATGCATTAGATGTTTTAATAATGTATAATATGTCTATAATTCATTCTCTTCTTTATGTTTTCTTCTATTGTTTTCTTCATATGCTTTTATTTGAATGTTTTCTATTGATTTCTATTTCTATTTACTAATTCTCTTTTTAGAAGTATTTGGTTTGCTGCTAAACTCATCAATTTAGTTCATAATTTCAATTAATGTATTTTTTTCAGTTCTAGGCTTTGAATTCAATCTTTTAAAGATTTTGTTCTCCCTTGAATTAGCCACTTTTCTCTTGCTTTTTTGGACATTTAAAAAAATTTTTTTAATGTTATTTAATTTTGAGAGAGAGGGAGAGAAAGAGAGAGAGAGAGTTGGGAGAGGACAGAAAGAGAGGGAGACACAGAACTGAAGCGGGCTCCAAGTTCTAAACTATCAACACAGAGCCCTACATGGGGCTCGAACCCACAAACTGTGAGATCATGACCTGCGCTGAAGTTGGATGTTTAATCAACTGAGCCACCCAGAAACCCCTTTGGATATATAAATCACAGGGTCTATCGTAACTTTGTTTAACCTTTTTTTTTTTTTAATTAACCTTTGTAAGTGGAGTCACAGGGTGCTTAATGGTGAACGTGGTTCAATGAGAGATCACAAATGAAATTGAAGTAGAGAAGTTTACTCATAGTTTCTGAAGGAAGTAACTAAATGGCATGTCTCAGGGGCCACATAGGAGGTCAAGGTATGCAGGCAGAGACACAAACAGGACCTGAGCTACATGCATTTATTAGGGTCATTAGGTGGAATGTTTTATATTTGTGGGCTAAAAACAGATTGGTCTTGGGGCATCTGGTGGCTCAGTCGGTTGAGCATCTGACTTCAGCTCAGGTCATGATCTCACAGTTTGTGGGTTTGAGCCCCGCCTCGGGCTCTGTGCTGACAGCTCAGGGCCTGGAGCCTGCTTTGGATTCTGTGTCTCCCTCTCTCTCCCACTCCCCTGCTCATGATCTGTCTCTCTCTGTCTCTCAAAAATAAATAAATGTTTAAAAAAAATTAAGAAAAAAATAAAGAGAGATTGATCAATTTAGACCAAAAAGGAAAAGATTTAGGCGAGCTCCTTGGGGGCCTTATTAGAGGTGCCAAAGGGGAGGCCCTTGGAGGCGTGGGAGATTGCACAAACTGCTATTGGAGAGATCCTGTCAGAAACTCACATTTGCCTGTGACTCTGCAGACTGTTTTCTAGGACGTGTAACATGAGGGGCTAGTGTCAGTGTAAGGCTCCCCACAGACTGCTTGGCCAAACAAAACTGATGACTAAATGGCAATACTATGGAGTAGCTTGGTTAAACTCTTCACAGCCTGTTAAAAATCCACATTTCACATCTCAGTTGCCCAGACACCTGGAATTCTTTCTATAAGATAGCCTGATGCTATATTGGATTGGAACGCTTAGTAAATATGTTTTAATTGAGAACCCAGTTTTGCTTTAGACAATTAGAATATAGAAAAATTATCTTTCACCAAAAGAGTATTGAGCTAATTCAAAGCTGTTTTTCAGTCTTTGTAATAGATTAATTTTTGTTTCCCCATCATTCCTACACTAGAGCTCTTCAGGACTCCTGTGAAAATCTCAGATGTTTGTCAGGCGCCCTGGGCTTTGAGGATTCCTGAATTAACATTTCATTGCCTTGTTGGCACTGTAAAACCACAGAAAACTCTACTTTGCTTCTCACTTTTGGTCTGTCTTTTGTGTTCAATTTCTCACCCTCTGGAATCTAAACCAACTTGGTAATTAGCAGGTGGCTTCAAGGAAAATAATGGCTGAATATCAAAATGAAATATTGCCTTTCTATTGACTCAAGTATTTGAGCCTCTGAACTCCTTTTCTGTAATTTTTGTTGTGTTTTAATGTTTCAAACTGATTTTTAAATACGCTTTAGAAGTTTCATGTCTCTTCTTATCAAGGATATATTTCTGCTTCCAGCTATTTTCTCATATTTAGACATGGAAGTTCTTGATTCTTTTTTTTTTCTTTTTTTTTTTTGCTCCAAATAGCATTTCTTTCTTCATCTGCCTATCTATGAAATAATTATGTAATTATATAGTTATATCTTTGACAAAACGTTATTTATTTTGCTAAAGTCTGCTTTTCTTTCTGGTCTTTATTTATTTAAAGATTATAATAAATTATTTGCTACCAAATATTATTTCTATTTTGATAAATTTTTCTCAAACTGTGCCCAGATAGCCCCTAATGACAAGGTAAGGCTCCAGAGACCTTGCTTTTAAATTCCACTCAAGATTTATAGTAAGTAGGGCCACTGAGTGGCTCAGTCGATTGAGTGATCAAGTTCAGCTCAGGTCATGATTTCATGGTCCGTGGGTTCGAGCCCCGTGTTAGGCTCTGTGCTGACAGCTCAGAGCCTAGAACCTGCTTCAGATTCTTTATCTCCCCCTCTCTCTGATCCTCTCCTGCTCTCACTTTATCTCTCTCCCAAAAATAAATAAACATAAAAAATTTTTAAAAACTTAAAATTTATCCAAATGGTAAAATAGGAAATTAAAACAAAAACTAAACAGTGTGTGGTTTTTCTTTTTCTTTTTCTTTTTCCTTCTTCCTTCTTTTTTCTTTTTTCTTCTTTTAAATTGAAGCTTTGTATTCAGGAATGACTACTGAATTGAATACTAAGATGATTATTACACATTTTATAAACTGTGTCTATTACATCACTAAATATTTGAACAAAAAAGTACTTAAAAACTCACCACCTCTGACAATACTCAAATAAGAAAATGGAAGTCCTTAGAAGTTCAATAATATCTGAAAACAAAGACCACATAGAACCCTAAATTTGTCTCACTATTTACACCAATGTGGAATTCTATTTAAAATAATAGACATATCTATAGAATCATTACATATTGCCTTCACTCTCACATTTTAAAAACGTAAAAATATTAATGTATATCTAAAGCATTTCTCTCAGTGTGCTCATGCTTGATTTTTAAAATGAAGAACTGAAATTATTAAAAAGAACTATTGAAGATGTATCAGAAAATAATTTGTGACCCATTTTTTAAATGGATGGAAATATTTTAAAACTGAATTAACATTTCCAATAAAGTCTTGCTTAAAAGAAAACTTACTCCATTGCTTCATCAAATGAACTTTCCTTTGTGTCTCTCTTTCATCTGTATCTTGCTGAGCTAAGGATATTTTATAAAGAGCAAATGCATTTTGTATATTCTTGTGGGGGCAAGGATTTAAAAAGAAACTGTAAAGAAACATCTCTGTATATGTATTGGTTGCAGAAAAATTTTCAATATTCTGTTCCATTTTTCAACATCTACAATGTAGATGACATTGGAAAGTATCTATATATAATTAATGTGATCATAAAATTAAATGTCATACTTTATCTTAGTGATTTTCAACTCATACTCAATTTAACATTATGTCTAATATTTTTTATTTATACCACTGAACACTATGACTAGTTAGATAAAATTAAGTAGCAATGTAATTGTTGTATGTATTTTGAGTCTGGCATTATCCCTAATATTTCTTTCTCAGATCTGACTTTTGTAACATATCTCGCATTCATCTGGGTTTTTATGTTGTCAGGCTGGTCATATTAAGAAATAGCTCTTATTTGTGATTTAACTTTTGACAAGGATATGCAGTTATCTGAACACAAAGTGCAACCAAGTTCCCTTCTTTCCTATTTTACTTATTTCCTTTTTAGTGTGTAAAATAATGACCTGTATGATTGGATTTAGTGATTTCTTCTCTTGTGGCTTCCTCAGCCAACTTCCTTGGAGTAATCTTCCATCCTATCTTCGGTGCTTCTTTACTTGGTTATGAAAAGAGAAGAATTAGATTATCACATTAAAGAATAAGGAAATCTCGTAATTTTCCTTTCAAAAGTATGAACACAGCTACAAATATTGCAGAAATGTAATTTGACAAAGAAAATCAACCTACAGTTTAAAAAGAGACTCTAAAAGTCACAGCTACCATTGGCCAATGTGCAATTTTGCCACATCGTTTTAGTTAAATTTTATGAGTTGCAAAATCCCAAGCAGAAAGGATCAACTGTTTTCAGTTTTTTGGTTTCAGTTAGGTTGAGAAACTCTTCCCTCATTCTATTTCTGAACACCTTTGTCACAAAGATCTTATCTATCCCTCGTGATTTGATGAGTCAGGCTTGCTTGAAACTGTTTGACATATTTGACAAGCTATGCTGGCATTTCATGTTGAGTTCAGTCCAGAACACTTAGGAAAACATAAAAAGCATTTAGTGTCTTAGTGTTCTCTGTTAGGTCCTGATCTTTTCTTATGCTCATCCACAGATCTGGGGATTATATGCCAGATTTGCTTTGCTCTTTGACCATTGGTACTTAAATTAGGCCATTCAGGAGAAAAGTAAAAAACAAAGAGAAAAGTAAAAAAAAACAAAAAGAAACAAACAAAAGAAAACACTCTCAAACCTCTTCAGCTGTCTGCACTCATTTTTCATTTGTTGATTTGATGAATGCTTAGATAATTATTTCATCTCTGTTAGAGTACCTATGTTTTATAAAAGCACTCTATGAAGCCAAAACCACAACTGCAAGTGGCACATGTTTTTGTTGGCTTATAAGAGATACTAATGTTACAAAAATATGATTAGCCTTCAAAAAAGATGTTATTAAAAGGTTATAATAATTTTCTAAGACTTGAAATAACTCTATCTGTAGATTCAGTGCAACCCCATTCAAAATCTCAGCAAGTCATTTTGTGGATATTGACAAATTGATTCTAAAGTTTCTATAAAGAGGAATACGACCCAGAAAGCCAACACAATATTGAAGAAGAACAAAATTGGAAGACTGACACTACCCAATTTCAAGAGTTACTATAAAACCACAGTAATGAAGACAGTGTGGCATTGGCAAAAGAATAGACAAATAAATAGATCAATGAAACAGAATAGAAGGCCCAGAAATAGACCCACAAGAATGTAGTCAACTGGTCTTGACAAAGGAGACAAAACAATACAATGAAACAAAGATAGCCTTTAAATAAATGGTGCTTGAACTACATATGCAAAAAGAAAAAAAAAGGGGTACAGACACATACATCACCGTTTTTACAAAAGTTAACTCAATGTATCACAGACCTAAATACACAACACAAAACTGCAAATTACTAGAAGATAACATAGGAGAAAACATAGATTAACTATATCTGGAGCTGCCTTTGTAGATTTAACACCAAAGGTATGATCCATGAAGAAAATTAATTAAAGATGTCTGGTCTTCAGAAGACAATGTTAAGAGGATGAGAAGACAAGACACAGACTTGAAGGAATGTTTACAAATGACATGTATGATTAAAAAATAGACAAATAACCCTTAAAAATAACCCTTAAAACTTAATGAGAAGAAAATGAATAATCTAATTTTAAAATGAGCCAAAGACCTTGATACCTCATCAAAGGAGATATACAAATGACAAATAAGCATATGAAAAGTTGCTCCAAATTGTATGTCATCAGAGAAATATAAATTACTACGGGTAATAGAATGGACAAAACCCAGAACAACACCAAATGTTGGTGAGGATGTGAAACAATAGGAACTCTCATTGATGATTAGAAAGCAAAATCGTACTCACTTTGAAGGACGGGATGGCAGTTTGTTATTTTTTTCAAAATGAGTTCTTTTCTTACAGTACAATCATAGTCAAAAGGTTTAAAAATTTATTTTTAAGCCACCTGGGTGGCTCAGTAGGTTGAGCGTCTGGCCTCGGCTAAGGTCATGGGTTCGAGCTCTGTGTCTGGCTCTGTGCTGACAGCTAACTCAGAGCCTGGATCCTGCTTCAGATTCTGTATATCCTTCTCTCTCTGACTCTCCCCTGCTCATGCTCTCTCTCTCTCTCTCTCTCTCTCTCTCTCTCTCAAAGAAATAAATAAAACATTTTTAAAAATTAAAAAGAAGTTTATGTCCAATCAAATTTCTATAGCACAAATGTTTATAGCAGCTTTAATCATAATTGTCAAAACTTAGAAACAACCAAGGTATCCTTCAGTAGGTAAATTGATAAATCAATGCAGTACATCTAGACAATGGAATATTATTCAACACTAAAAGGAAATGAGCTATCAAGCCATGATAAGACAGAAAGGAACCTTAAATGCATATTACTAAGTGAAAGAAGCCAATATGAAAAGTCTACACACTATAGGATTATAACTGTATAATCTGAAAATTATCTGAGAAAGCATAAAGATATGAAAAGATTGGTGTTGTGAGGAATTGACTGGGTGAGGGGGGAGATGAATAGGATCTACCCGTGCATAGAGCATAATCTAGAGCACTGTTTCCTAAATTGTATGCAACTGAACTCTAATAACTTTATCTAAGACACGGTTTTACTAATAAAAACAAATAAGAATGGTTCAACAATGAAACAAACAAAAAAACTAATATAATGTTGCATTACACACAGTTAAAAAAAAGTTGCTCAAAGAAAGGTATTTCACAGCTGCAAATATGCTAATATGCACTCTGCAGCCTAAAAAAAATAAAGATGTAAAGAGCTGAGTTTCACAAACCAGTAGGTATGAACCATCCTATGATACTACTGTTCTGTAGGTCTTGCTCTAGAAAGAGTTCTAGGTGTTCTAAATTATTCCCTTAGATTAAACCAGAAGGATATTAGTAGACCCCATTAATTTGAAGGTCATAAAATATACTTTCATGCAATTATACATTGGTATTCTTATTACCTATCCCAGAGGAGTTGTTAAAAGTTGGGGTTGTTACAAGTTCCTATTTGTTAGCTAAAAATATGCCAGTCACTGAGTAACTGGTAAAATACAGCCTGGTAAAATCATGCTACTTTCTCCCACTTTACAGAGAAAGCAATGAATTCTTAGTTGGTGAAGTATCTAGGTAGTTCTAAAGCCTGGGTTTAATTCTAAAAGCATGATATCATGCATCTACCCTAACCATGCAAAATATGCAATATGGGGGGAAAAAAGGAATAGCAAAGACATCACTCTTTTGCTTTGATTCTTGTAACTTTCCCTTTGTCCTTTGCCTTCCATGAACCTCAGAAATTTGGAGTTCACCTTTATTAAATATATATTTTCATGTAATATACCTTCCTATGTGAAAATCTTGCCGTTACTTTTATTAATTTTCTCACATACTTTTAATTCCAATTTCTCGTTATTTGTTCTCTTAGATAAGAAACTATACACAAATGTAAACATGCAGTATTGTTCATTAATTACATTAAAGTTTATGTCTGCATTCTTCACGTACTATTAAAACTCAATAAAATGTAGAAACAGAGTCGTCTGGGTTGCTTTAGTTGGTCGAACATCCAACTCTTGGATTTGACTCAGGTCATGGTCTTAAGGTTCATGAGTTTGAGGCCCCCAATGGGCTCTGTGCTGGCTGCGTGGAGCCTGCTTGGGATTTTCTCTCTCCCTCTCTCTCTTCCCATCCCCCATTCAGGCTGTGTCTGTCTCTCTCAAATAAATAAATTAACTTAAAATAAAATGTATAAATAAATTAACTTAAAAATTGTCAACAATTTTGGGAATATGAGCGTTCAGTTCAATCTCTATTTGAATAAACACGACTCGAGAAACTGTGGTAAGTTATGCATATTTTCAACATTAATAGTTGCAAGTTTATATCAGGTAAACCAATGGATCGCTCACAAAGACAAATGTAAAATCTGGGTGTTCTGAGGTATTCTGAAATTTTGTGTTAAAAATATTTTTTATGCGTCTTATACCTGCAAATGATTTGTATGCCAGATAATTGCAAACAGTTGCTGCTAACTCCTATGATTTCGATGACAGAGCCAAAAATGTCAGAGAATACAACAATCGTTTCAAATGAAAATGTCAAGATATCCATTAGAGAGGCATCGGAGGCACATGATAAGTGTGAAAAGGTCAGTGTTCTACAATGCTGTCATTGCATGTAATGCTGCTTTTCTTTAACTTTTGATGAAGTGCATATTATTTGCACAACCCATAACATGATCCAAGAGCAGGCAGTATGAAATATGGTTCATGAGTCTTGATAGATCGGAGAACACACCATGTGACAGTTTGCCAGTTACTCATAACTGTGCCTTGAACATGCAAGGTCACAAGCGAAATCACCACGGATAAGAATTTGGTGTCAGGAATTAGCGATTTCCCTTGGGCTGATGCATGTTTGGTGTATTTTCAGTGTGTAAACAGCTAAATCCTCTCGTGCTGTGTTACATGAGCTTCATCCCCTACAGCAAAGGGAAGTTTGCCTCACTTTCCTTATCATGTCTGTGTGTCTGAAATGCCAGAAAATCCCTTGATACCTATTTTCAATATTACTGCCTCCAGAATGATGTTGTGCTCTGCCTTTTGTTTTCTATAATCAATGAATGCTTTGTGTATTGTGAAGAAAATGGCTCTAAACAATTAAGATGTTGAAAAGAGCTAACAGTCCCCTCACCAACTGGTTTCAAATGTAAGAAACTCATTGTTTTAACCAGTAATTACTGAAAAGAAGATGAGAAGAAAGTAAGAGCTTTAGTTTTATAGAAGTCAAGTCAGCACAACTGCCTTCTCTAATTAGTTTTACAAATGTGTTATGAATGACCACCATTAGTATATCAACATGAAACATTTTTTTAGTAGTAATAACAAAAAAGACACACTAGTCTTTTTTTTTCTTTAAGTATGAAAAGAAAAAAGGAATATAGCTACCAAGTATTTTCTTCTTTTCATTTGAGGATAGATGGAAAATGAAATCATTTTTTAATAAATCCAGGTGTTTTCAATACAAAAGAAATTTGAGAGACTTTCCAGTTAGTCTCAAATGTAAGTATTTATCATTAATTTGGTTATTATTCTCATGTGTTTTGATATTCAAGTTTAATTATACACAGATGTGGACATATATCTCTAATAACAGCAGTAGCCATAATGGATTTATGTAAATTATACTTATATCATTTAATCTCTGATATTAAAACATAGAGAATATTTTGGTGTGCTGGGTATTTTCATATATGAAAATTTCTCCTTTTTTCCCCAAGGGCTTGATTTAATTTTCTATCATTTTAATACATTTGATATTAAGCTCTGTAAACTTGGTAAGATTTTGTAGACTGTGAGTTTTTCATGTGTAAAGTGAGGCCATTGTAAGTGCTTTTTTTTTAATTAAAAAAATTTAAAATTTATTTATTTTTGAAGGAGACAGAGGCGAGCATGAGCAGGGCAGAGAGACAGGGAGACACAGAATCCAAAACAGGGTCCAGGCTCTGAGCTGTCAGATGCAGGGCTTGAACTCACAAATGTTGAGATCATGATCTGAGCTGAAGTCGGAAGCTTGACTGATTGAGCCACCCCGGTGCTCCCTATTATGATTGCATATATCAAAGGATTTCAATGAAAGATAATATATAAATAGCATTTAATACTGTGGTGGCACTTAAGTGCTCAATGTGTATTAAATATTATTATTATTGCTGTGCTTTGTATTAAATAAGAGATACTAAAACTGAGAAATATTAGATATTTGGAGACCAGATGCTTTGTTCCCTGGTGGCATCTGACAGCTGGTCCCCAAATCCATTGGATCACCATAGCCCAAGATTTTGTTCTCAGTTTATAACTCTCCAAGTTGGTTTCATTTCTTTGGTTTCCAAAATAGAATTTAAATTCTAGAAGCTAGAATCAGGTAACCAAACTCAAAGGGGACAGATTTAAATATAAGAATGTCTAAATTACTTAAAATGACAGGAAAGTAGAAAGATCTTTAGCATCAGTTAATTGCAGTGGGCACTTACATCTTATGAATAAAATGACCTGTACAATCAATACGTGGATCAGAAAGCATCCTAGTTAACAGCAAAATAGATCATTTAGAGGTGGGACTTTTTAAAATGCTAGTTTTGTTAAGCTAGAGCATCTAGACAAATTGTTTCTCTTCGTCCTCTGATTGAGACGATTCACGTAATGCAAATATGAATATATCATGTCCAGGTCCAGAACACCTTTTTTCTTGCATAGTATTAAAATGTTGGATAAATATTGCCACTTTGTTCTTTTCGATTCAATGTTCAAGTTCTCTGCTGCTCTTTAGTAGCATCAAAAGAACCATTGCATCTTAAAGAATGTGGTGGGCAGAATAATTACCTCCGGAATATGCCCACATCCTATTCCCCAGGATCTATAAATATGTTATAATATCAAACTAAAGGGACTGTATAGATGTGATCAAGTTAAGAGCCTTGAGATGGGGAGATTATCCTCAATAATCTATTTGCGCTGAATGTTATCAAAGGGGTGCTTATAAGAAGGAAGCAAGAGCATCTGAAAGAGATTTGAAGATGCCACCGTGCTGGCTTTGAATGTGAAGGAAAGGGACCATGAGCATAGGAGTGCAGGCAGCCTAGAAGCTTGAGAAGGCAAGTTCACAGATTCTCTCTTGTGCCTTCAGAAGGAGTGAATACAGCCTCGTCATCACCTTGATTTTAACCAGCAGGATCATTTCAGATTCTGGCCTTCAGAAGAATAAGAAAATAAATTTGTGTTACTTTTAAGTTACTGACTTTGGGGCAATAGGAAAATAATATGCAAGAAAAAAGAAGTCAGTCCTCTGCTCAAAACACTCCAATGGCTTTCTGTATAATTCAAGGTATAAGTGAAAACCCTCATTATAGTAGCTTAAAGGACCTATGAGGTCATCCCCACTCTCTCCTTTATATCTCTCACTCATTTGTAACTCCTCTCTCTCTTGCTTTCTCCCCTGCTTTCTCACTTTTTCCTTGTCAAACATGTTCTAGTCCTATGTATCCCTCTGTCTAAACAGACTTAGCTCGGGCTGCTCATATATTTCACATCCTCGATTATTTCCAGTCATTCTCACTTTCACAAAAAGGCATTTTCTGACCTGAGTGGGCCCTAATCTCTCAGGGGGGAAAAGTTCACTGATTCACTACCCCTACCTGACTCTCCAAATTATCACTCTCTGCTTATCTTTTCTCAGTAGTGCTTATTATATGCCAGCATAGTAATTTACTTTCTTAGTTTGTGCATTAAATTGCTGAAATCTCTGATGGCACAAGGGATTTTAATTTGTTTTATTTAATGTCCTGTCTCCAGTCCTTGACACACAATATGTACTAAGCAAATATTGTTGAATGAATTAAATAACACACTAGGATAGAATTTTTTACATGAATAATTACATTAAATTACAATTCTTCAAGACTAAATTGACCTGTATATCTTGATAGAGATGAAGCAAACAATATAATCTTATTAGCATCATATTTATAAACCATATTTATATCTACATTTTAAAAAAAGTTCTTACATTAAATTCATTGATCCTCAGAATAGGTATTCCCTTTTTCTTCACTTTATTGTTTAGGAAATTGAGTTTCAAAAAGTGTAAAATTTGGGATGCCTGGAAGGCTCGCTCAATTTAGCATCTGACTCTTGATTTTGATTCAGGTCATGATCCTAGGGTCATGGAATCAAGCCCTGTGTTGGGCTCCATGCTGAGCGTGGAGCCTGGTTAAGATTCTCTCTCTCTCTCTCTCTCTCTCTGTCTCTCTGTCTCTCTGTCTCCCTCCCTTCCTCCCTTCCTCCCTCCCTCTCTCTCTCTCTCTCTCTCAAAAAAAATAAAATTCCCTCAGAATTAAATGAGAGTATTATCTCAGATTGACTTTTCCAATGACCTCCTCTCTTTCTTCATCAGACATCTTTCAGTTTGATTCAATTGATTAAGTCAGCATCTGGTCAGCATCTCATCCATACTATTGTGTCTTTCTTAGCTTCCATTTCCCAGCTAACCAGGAAAATGTTCATTTGTTTCTAATAAATTATGAGATATGTGTGTATTATCATCAAGAGTAATATCCCAGCAAACCAAATTGGAGATATTTACCCAGAAGAAATGAGAATATCTATTCATATACAGACATGTACATGGCTACCCAAATGCATCAACTGGCCTCATCTGGCAAGTGGGTAAACACATCGTGGTATATCTATTTAAAGGAATACTACTCAGTAAAAGGAATGGACTGCTGGTACATCTTACAACATGCATTCATTTCAAAAGGTTATGTGAGATAAAGGATTTAAAAGGCTATGTATTGTATGTTTCCACTTAGATGGCATTTTGGAAAAGGCCAAACCGTAAGGACAAAAAGTAGATCAATGGAAGCTAGCGGCTGAGGGTTGGGAAAAGATATTGGCTACAAAAATATCTGAGAGATATTTTGCAGGTGACACAAAGGTCATTATGTTTTGATTATGGTGGAGGTTCCATAAAGGATGAAGTTTGCCAGAAATCATGGAATTGTACTCCTAAAAGGGTAAATTTTATTGTATATAAATTATACCTCAGTTAACAAAAACAAATAAATATAAAAATAATTTTGTACAATATGACAGCAAATTAATTAGTAAAATTGGAATTTGAGCAAGGACTGTTTGATACTAGATAAATATGCTATAACTCTCCCATGCCACTCAATTGTAAAATAAAACGCTTCTTAATAAATAGTTCCTTTATACTTCAAAGGTTTGTTTTATTTTGTTTTTACTCTAAGAAATTTTCTCATGGTTGTATTTAGTGTGAATTCTGAAGGTGCAGTTAGTGTTCATAACTTAACTTAGTTTACAGACTCAGTTTAAGAAAGTCTGTATTTTGGCCTTTTGCTAGCCTTTTGTCATTTGGGGAAACTCAGTCACACTCTCAGCTTGTGAATTGGTAAAATGAAAATATTAAACTATATTTTTAGGATTTCTTCTGTATTTCTGATATAAGCACCCTTGTCATTTGACTAAGAACACTATAGTTCCCGTTTCAAATATGTGATAGAGGGGTGCCTGGGTGGCTCAGTCAGTTGAGCCTCCGACTATGGATCAGATCACGATCTCACGGTTCGTGGGTTCAAGCCCTGTGTTGGGGTTGGACTCTGTGCTGACAGCTAGCTCAGAGCCTGAAGCCTGCTTCATATTCTGTATCTCACCCTCTCTTTGCCCCTCCCCTGCTCATGTTGTCTCTCTCTCTCAAAAATAAATAAAACATTTAAAAATTAAAAAAAAAGAAATGTGATAGAATTTGTGATAACTAAATTTATGCGTCACCTTGACCAGACCACAGAATGCCCAGATATTTGGTTAAACATTATTCTGTGTGTTATTCGAGGGTGTTTCTGGATGAGATTAACCTTTTAATTTGTGGATTGGGTAAAGTAGACTGTCCTCCCTAGTGTGAGCGGGCCTCACCCAATCCACTGAATACTTGGATGGAGTAAAACTCTCATTACAAAATTGTTTTATATTATGGTATATTAATTATAGCACCTAAGAAATTCCATACTGTTCAGGATAATTGTGTATCACTAAGATTTATTTATTTTATCTCAGGGTTCAACAATCTAATTATTAGAAACTACTGTGGAACATAAGTGTTTTTTTCTTTTCTCTAAAAACCTGTATTTGATGGGTGCCTGGATGGCTCAGTTGGTTAAGCGTTTGACTTAGGTTCAGGTCATGATCTCATGGTTTATAGGTTTGAGCCTCACGATGGGCTCTGTGCTGACAGCTCAGAGCCTGGAGTTGCTTCAGATTCTTTTTCTCCCTTTCTCTCTGCTCTTCCTGTACTTTGCTTTGTCTCTCTCTCTCTCAAAAATAAATGAACATTAAGAAAATAATAAAAATAAAAATCTGCATTTTACAAAGTTTAAGCTTTTAAGCGTATATCACACATACATGATAACAAAGAATGTATTGATGTTTCTTTTCCCCAAATATATTGAACTAAAATTATTACTTTGATCACTAGTCATTTCTAAACACATACTTGAATAAAATTTAATTAAAACATAACATGAATAGCTTGGCACTGAGCCTACATCTTTTAATGTTTGGCTTCTTATCTTAAATATGTTTAATGAGTTAATAACTTACTCAAATTTATTTTCATTATATAACACAACTAACTCTAGATCAGTAGATGTTCTGAAGTCAGAATCAAGTGAACTAGAATAGCTGGAATAGATATTCTCATTATTCTTTCATACAACCATGACCTTCAAAGAGCTCCTGGTCTCACATCCTGCATTAGAGAGATAAAATCTGCCATTTTTAGGACACTCCCTATTGTACTTGACTAATATTTTGGTCTAAACTTGTACCAATGATACTTTAAAATATGATTTTGAATGTATCTTTATATGAAGTAAAACATTCTTTTCACAAAATATTTAGGTCTTTATATGCCACTGTCCATATAATTTTCTCAAAAGATATCTTGAAGTTCCTTGTCAATTTATTTCTTAGCTACCTTAGAGATTTTTTTGGGGGGGGACATGTGAGTGACTTACAGTTTTTTAAGTGTTGTTGTTAATCTTTTATTATTGTTATCATAAATATTGTTGGGTCACCTGGGTGGCTCAGTCGGTTAAGCATCTGACTTAGGCTCAGGTCATGATCTCACAGTCTGTAGAGTTCAAGCCCTGCATCAGGCTCTATGTTGACAGGTCAGAGCCTGGAGCTAGTTTTGGATTCTGTGTCTCCCTCTCTCTCTGCCCCTCCCTGGTTATTGCTCTGTCTCTCTTGCTCTCAAAAATAAATAAAATATAAATATATAAATATAAATATAAATATAAATATATGCTATGGACATTCACTTACACAGCACATCTTTTTATGAACTTATTTTTTTTTCATTTTTTCTTGGATCCGTACCTAAAAGTGGAATTGCTGGGTAATCAAGTAATTATATGTTTAATTCTTTAAAAGTTTTTTTTTAATTTATTTTGAAAGAGAGAGAGAGAGAAAGAGAGAGCATAAGCAGGGGAGATAGGGAGAAGGAGAGATAGGGAGAGGGAGAAAATGCCAAGCAGGCTCCATGCGGTCATCACAGAGCCCAATATGAGACTTGAACTCATGAACTGTGAGATTATGACCTGAACCAAAACCAAGAGTTGGACACTTAACTGACTGAGCCACCAAGACACCCCAGTTAATGTTTAAATTTATAGGCTAGTATACTTTTTTTCCAAATGAGCTCTACTATTGCATTTTTATGAGCAATATGTGAGAGCTCTAATCTCCCCCCTTCCTCACCCACACTTAGTATTGTTAGTCTTTTAAGCTTAGCTCTTCTATTGGGTATATAGTGGTAACTCTGCAATTTTATTTGTATTTCTCTGATGATTATGATGTCGAGGATCTTTCCATGTGCTTTTTGGCTGTTTGATATCTGCATTTTGAAGTGTCTGTTCAAGTAATTTGACCATTTTTTTTCTTTGTTATTGAGTTGCAAGAGCTTTTTATATATTCTGGATACAAACCCTGTTAGATATGTTTACAAAAATCTTCTTCATTATGACTTCCCTTTTACTAACTACATCATTTGCAAAGCATAAGCTTATAATATATTTTTAATTTATCCAGCTTATTCTTTTATACTTCCCTTTATTGCATCATGTTTACATAAAATATTTTACTTAATTCAATACCACAAAGATTTCTTCTGTGCCTCTTGTGTAAATTTAATAATCTTAGCTCTAACATTCAGGTCTTCAATACATTTTGACTTAATTTGTGTATCTGTGAGATTAAGGTCAGGATTTATTTGTCCCCCCACCCCTATTGTTAGTTTTTCTGGCACCATTTGTTGAAAACCCAAACTATTCCTTATTGAATAACCTTAGCAACTCTGCTGAAAAAAGGAATTGGCCATGTAATGTGAGTCTGCCTGAACTGTCTGTTCTGTTACAGTGATTAATATGCCCTTCCTCACACCAATACTCACAGTAACAACTTTTATTTTTGTACTAAGTCTCGAGATCAGATATTTTAAATCCTCAAGCCTTGTTTTTTCTTCAAATTTGTTTCTGCTCTCCTATAGCCTTGCCTTTCCATATAAATTTTAAGACTGACTTGTCAGTTTTCTCAAAAATATCTGTTAAGATTTTGATTGTTGGGCCTCCTAGGTGTCTTAGTTGGTTGAGTGACTGATTTTTGATTTCAGTTCAGGTCATGATGTCACAGTCGTGAGACTGAGACCACATCTGCCTCCACTCTGGATGTGGAGCCTGCTTAAGATTCTCTCTCCTTCTCCTTCTACCCTTCCCTGGAGCTCTCTCTGTCTAAAATAAATAAATACATAAGGAAATAAATAAATAAAATCAAAACTTAAAAAAAAGATTTTGATTGAAAGTGCACTGAATATATAAATCAGTTTGTGTAGGATTGTCATCTTAAAAATACTGAGTCTTCCAAGCCATGACCTTGATCAGATTCTGGATTTATTTACTTAGGTCTTCTTTTGTTTCCCTCTGTAACTTTTTTTTTTTTTTTTGATCATGTAGGTCTTGGAAAACTTTTGTCACATTTATTCCTTAGTCTTTTATTTTGTTTTATTATAAATACTGTAGTTTTTTGAATGTCATTTGGAAAGTGTTTATTGCTTGTATGAAATGCATTTGACTTTGTGTAAAGACTTTGTATTCTGGAACATTGTTAAATTCTGTGATTAGTTCTAATAGGTCTTTGCACCGTCTTTTGGGTTTTTTACAAACACGATCATGCTCTCTGCAGATAATACAGTTTACACCTTCCTTTCCAACCTGTAAAACATTTTTCCTTGACTTATAGTACTTAATAGGATCTACAGAGCAATGTTAAATAGAAGTAGTAAGAGCAGATATCTTTACAATTTTCCTAAACTTTACATAGACAGTACTAAGTTTTTCATGTTGAAAATTATTATAGCTGTAATTTTTTTAGGTATCTTTTATTGTGATATTGACGTTCCCATCTTTTCCTAGTTTGCTCAGAAGGTTGTTTATTTTTTTCAAATTTTTTATTAAATTCCAGTTAGTTAACGTACAGTATAATATCAGTGTTCATTTTGTTTTTTGAGGTATAAACTATATGCAGTAAAGTACCCATTTTATGTACAATTCTGTGAGTATTGACAAATCTAGAGGCTGTTTAGCCACTACCACATAAATATAACACTCTTCTACCACTGCCACCTCTGCACACACCTACAATTACCCCATATTCTCATACCCCTTTGTAGTCAATCATTCCCCAATTGGGGGCCCTGGGGACCACCCATCTGTTTTCTAGACCTATAGTTTTGATTTCTAAAATGTCATGTAAATGGAATTATACAACGGAGTTTTTGAGTCTGACTTATGTCACTTAAGTTTATTTGAGATATATGGAGTTTTCAAGCCTGACTTATTTCTCTTAAATTAATTTGCTGCATATATCTGTACAGTCCTTTATTCCACATTATTGCTTTGAGAATTATTTCAGTCCTTTTAGAGGAGAAGTAATGCCAAGCCAAATGACGAAGTTACATTCTCAGGGACACACAGTTGGTCAGTAGACAAACAAAATATTTTAATTTTATCCTTCATTCCTTTGTGTATATATACACACACACATATATATACACATATATATTTCATTTTTAACATTAAGGATTCATTATTTTACTAAGCCATTTGTATGCATGCACGTGCATACACACTAAATATTATAATATTATTTTAAAAGGCAATTCATTTTTCTCATTATAATAAATCACATATACACAATAAATAGGTTCCATTATCAAAAGCTAAAGAAGTCTCTCCATTTCAAGCCCTAAACATCCACTCATAAACAAATATTTGAAATTGCCTCATTAAAGAAGTTACATGAGTTCTAAAATATTTCTGAAATATTAAACCTACCGAGATTACTACTCTGATCCCCATTATGATCCCGGGCTAGACAGCTCTGTGTTAGACCCTTGAATTAAAAGAAAAATGTGGTTTCTTTAGCTCTTAACAAAATTCATTTTTCATCTGACTCATAATTCATTTCTTTTTATGAAATATATTTTTGTGAGGACGTAGCTGTTCTTTATTATGTCAAACAGTTATTTATCACAGCCTCATTCATTCCCAATTCCTGATATTTTTTGCTTCTCACATACTCCTGAATATGCTCCATTTTATTTCCGTTGCCATTATCACAGTGAAGCCCTGTCGTCCCTCACCTGGATTGACTCCATAGTTTCTCCACTGTTGTTCCCACTTTCACTCTGTGCTCACCCTGCTTCAGGCTTTCATTACATAATATCCAGAGTCAATTATTGAAGCCACCACTCCTGTACTTAAAAGCTGGCAGTGGTTCCACACTGCATTTAGGATAAAATCCAAACTTAAATATACCTCCCAAAGACCTGTCTGATCCAGCAGGTAGCACATCCCCAATCCCAGTTTGAGGCATTTGGGGGAGGGGGTCCTGTTTTTCTTCACCAGCTGTGCTGGTCATTGATAATTTCACTGCTGTTAAGTTCTTTCCTGCTCCAGTGTTCTCAGAAAGCATGTTTTTCCTTCTGCCTTTAATGCTCGGTCTCTAGGCTCTTCATTTGACTGGCTTTCTCTGAAATTTCAGGCCTCACTGCCTTGATAAAACTTACTAATTCTATAATTTGCTTCCCTTGACCACTGCTTCTCATATTAGCATCTTCAAGGTATGTCACACATAGCAGTTTTATGTTTAGCTCCTTATTTATTATTTTCTATCCTTTGATAACATGCATTGCTAAGGATTGACACCATTCAGCAATGTATGTAAAGGTTCTGGCCCAGAGCTGCCATTTTACATGGCTTCATCAAATACAATGTAACTGATGCTCCCTGGGACAACTTCAACACTTAGGATCTTTGTGTGTGTGTACACGTGTGTGTTTGTGTATGTGTGTACAACCATGTATGTATATACTTACATTAATACATGTGTATATACATATAAAATTTTAATACACTTATATTGAACAAGAGCCTGAATGAACAGTCATGTGCCAGTTATGGATGAATAAAAACATACACAACTAATTCCCTCATTCCTTAACTTATAGCTATGTACCCCATCATCGGTCACGCAAATTGGAAGACTATATTTTTAGTTTATTGTCAAATTGGTTTCCATATAACACCCAGTGCTCTTCCCCACAAGTGCCCTCCTCCATCACCTCCACCTCTTTTCCTCCCTCCCCCTTCCTCTTCAGCCCTCGGTTTGTTTTCAGTATTCAATAGTCTCTCAGGTTTTGTGTCCCTCTCTCTCTCCAACTCTCTTTCCCTCTTCCCCACCCCCTGGTCCTCCATTAAGTTTCTCCTGTTCTCCTGTTAGACCTATGAGTGCAAACATATGGTATCTGTCCTTCTCTGCCTGACTTATTTCCCTTAGCATGACACCCTCAGGGTCCATCCACTTTCCTACAAATGGCCATATTTCATTCTTTCTCATTGCCGTGTAGTACTCCATTGTATATATATGCCACATCTTCTTGATCCATTCATCAGGTGATGGACATTTAGGCTCTTTCCATGATTTGGCTGTTGTTGACAGTGCTGCTATGAACATTGAGGTACATATGCTCCTATGCATCAGAACTTCTTTATCCCTTGGGTAAATCCCTAGCAGTGCTATTGCTGGGTCATAGGGGAGTTCTATGGATAGTTTTTTGAGGAACCTCCACCCTGTTTTCCAGAGTGGCTGCACCAGTTTACATTCCCACCAACAGTGTAGGAGGGTTCCCATCTGTCCACACGCTCGCCAACATCTGTAGTCTCTTGATTTGTTTATTTTAGCCACTCTGACTGGCATGAGATGGTGTCTCAGTGTGATTTTGATTTTGATTTCCCTGATGATGAGTGATGTTGAGCATCATTTCATGTGCCTGTAGGCCATCTGGATGTCCTCTTTGGAGAAGTGTCTGTTCATGTCTTCTGCCCATTTCTTCACTGGGTTATTTCTTTTTTGGGTGTGGAGTTTGGTGAGTTCCTTGTAGATTTTGGATACTAGCCCTTTATCTGATATGTCATTTGCAACTATTTGTAAACTGTCGGGTTATATGTGTAAGATCTATTCTTTTTAAGGTATAGGAAATGCTACCACTTTTTTTTCCTTGCTGATTATAGTTATCATTTTGTCCATAGGAAAAAATGTAAGGGTGAGAAACTCAAGGTTTATTGATTTCCAGAAACATTTCATCAAAGCCAAATCATCTGGTTTGAAACTATGACATCAAAGTCAATCTATGACAAGGATCCCTCTCAGATGTACATTCATGCTGTTCCAGGTTCAGGATCCTCCGTTAAGCCAAGATAGAGGGTTTTTAAACTAGAAGATTTGAGAATGAGTTGTACATATAGAAGAATATTCAGTCTATTTTCAGAATGATTGGACATTGTCGCATAATCCCACAGGCATGAAAGAGCATAGAGTGAGTTACTGTTGAATGAGCTTATAGAATTATTCATGATCCTTTCATAACAAAACAGGAAAAAATCAGAAGATACTAATTTCTCTGGCTTATTGGACATTTTAAATTGGCACGGGTGCATACACACGCGCACACACACACACACACACACACACACACACACACACCTATAAAAAGCCAAAGATGACATGGAAGCATGTATTTAAAGCATCTAGGGATTACAGTTGTTCATTTTCATCACAAGATAATCAATAACCATTGTCATAGGGTCCAAGGAAATCCTTTTATCTCGGTTACCTGACCACAGGACACACTCAGCATTACATTCCTTTGAATCACTTATTTCTTCTGAAATTTCTACCAGTTCAAGCAATTTTCAAGCTTCTCTATGAAATGATATCTCTACAAAGATTTTTTTTAATAGAAGATATGCAATCAGCAGTTAGATATACGTTGAGAATGGTTCTATTGTCTGAGACAGGAACAATGATGGGTCCAAGTCTGAGACATTTTCTCACATTTAGAACACTAGGAGTATCTGAAATTGTGAAATCGGTTCTGAATTACACCATCAAATTTGTAAATGCAGAATGTAATTCTTTATTATTGTCTAAAAGGAGGGGAGGTTTGTTGCTGGGTAGATCCTTAACAAGTCCTGAGATCATTCTACACAAGGAAGATTCAAGAAAGGTAGTGGCTTTCTTTGCTTATTTAAAAATAGTTACCAAGCACTAAGTGTTGTATATGTACCCAACTCTGTTCTAAGCATTTTTATGGTGCTGTATGTTTAGTATATATCTTTTATGGTGCCATGTGTTTAATATATATATTTTATCTTTTAATTCTCACACCAAACCTTTTTTGCATATGAGAAAACTAAGACTAGGAGGCTATATAATTGTTCAGTCCACAACCCGTTAACAAGTGGGAGTATAGCATTCTGACATAGAAAGAAGGAGCCACGCACCGGCCATCTTTGTATAATATAAAAATGTACACATTCCAAGATCGTGGGTAAATGAAGATGAAAACAGTGTTGTTTAACCTAATAGCCTTCAAATGTGGAAGAGTACATAGAAATAAAACCTTTAGATAAACAAAATGAACATCCTTTCTATTGAATTTCTATAGGTAATAATTATGACCTAGCTTCTCAACAGTGTACCACATAACATGAAAAGAAGGAAGAGTTGAGGAAACTTAAAAGTAGCTTTTTCTGGCTCCATCCTGTTCATAACCACTCATACTGGCCCATGGCCTCTACCAGAACCATCAGCTGACAACATGGCTTTGCTAAATAATTAACATCTTCCTTTGCCAAAAGAATGTCGTCTCATGTTGTACTCCTAAGACAGAGTTCTATGTGTGAGTAAAGTGTAGAAAGAAGCAAAGAAAAATGGAAGGTGAAAAAAAGAGGGTGCAGATGAAGTAAAAGAAGAAAATAAAAAAGAGAAGAAAGGCATAATAAACAATACCCCAAATGTACATAACCTTAAGAACATTTGTAACACAAAACAGAATAAATTAAAATCTACACGTATTAAGCTTATTATAGTAGGTTGAACTTTATTGGATATGTCAGCTATCAGCAAACTTTTCCTGTAGAGGACAGGAGTGTCACTGTTCTAGACCTCAAAGTCTAGTCTCCATTGCAGTTACACCACTCTGCAGCCACAGACACAATACAGGCAAATGAGTATGGCTATATACCAAAGAAACTTTCCCCAAAATAGATAGATGGAAAAAAAAAAGATAGAGATGGTTATAGTATTAGAAGGCCCAGAAAATTCAAAAACAAAAACAAAAAAGGCAAAGGAAAAAAAAACAAAGCAGTAGTAGTCTAGATTTGATTGCTGGCTATAGTCTGTTGGTCATCTGAAAGAACAAATGGATTTATAATCAAGTCTACACCGGTGTATCTCTAGCTTTACTTTATTTTATCTTAATTTTAAACTGAAGCATTATTGACATATAACATATTAGTTTTAAGTATACAATATATTGATTCAATATTTGCATACACTGTAAAATAATTACCACAATAAGTCTAATTACCATCCATCACCATAAAAGTTTACTTTTTTTTCTTGTGATGAGAACTCCTAAGATTTACTTTCTTAGCAACTTTCAAATATACACTGCAGTGTTATTGACTATAAGCACTATGGTTGTGCATTACATCCCCGTGGCTCACTTGTTGTCACTGAAGCTCTGTACTTCCTGAGCTTCTTTACCCATTTGGCCTACTCTCAACTGCCATCCCGATAGCAACTAACATTCTATTTTCTGTATCGGTAGGGTCAGTCTTGTTTTGTTTATTTATTTGTTTTGTTTTTAGATTCCACTGTGTACAGTATAAGTGAGATCATACAGTATTTGTTTTTCTGGGTCTGCACTTATTTCCCTTAGCATACTACCCTTAGTTTCATCCATGTTGTCACGAAGAACAAGATTGCATTTTTTTAATGGCTGAATAGTAGTCCACTGAATTTATCCTGCACCTTTTTATTCATTCATCTGTTGATCAACATTTAGGTTGCTTCCATACCTTCCATGTTTCATGTCTTCACTTTTGTGAATAATGCTTCAAAGAATATGAGTGGAAAGAAACCAGTTCCATATTCTGTTCTTGCTTTATTTGAATATATATACTAAGAAGTAGGATCGCTAGATCATATGGTAATTCTACTTTTAATTCTTTGAGGAAACTCCTTACTAGTTCTCATAGTGGCTGTAACATTTGCAGTACCAAGAGTGCACAAGTGTTCTTTTTTCTCCACATCTTCCCCAATATTTTTTATCTTTTCCCTTGTTGATGATAACCCTTCTGACAGGGGTGACCATAAAAATGTGATTTATTTCTGGGCTCTCTATTCTGTTCCATTGATCTATGTGTCTGTTAGTATATCAGTGTGATACTTTTGATTACCATAATTTTGTACTATGGTTTGAAATCAGGGAGTGGTGCCTATCTTCTTCAGTTCAATACAAAATGTAGGCTTGTTTTTGTTATTGCTGTTGTTTTTCCTATTTATGTAAAAAATAGGAACATTTATTAACATTTTAGCAGTACTGATTCTTCCAATCCATGAATGTGAAACATCTTTCTCTTTATTGTGTCTTTATTCAGTTTTGTTTTGTTTTATTTTGTCTTGTTTCATCAGCATCTTTTTAAAAATTTTTTAATGTTTATTTTTGAGAGAGAGAGACAGAGGTGAGCAGGAGAGGGGCAGAGAGAGAGGGAGACACAGAATCTGAAGCAGGCTCCAGGCTCCGAGCTGTCAGCACAGAGCCCCATGCGGGGCCCAAACTCACAAACTGTGAGATTATGACCTGAACTGAAGGTAGAGACTCAACTACTGAGCCACCCAGGTGCCCCAGTTTCATCAACATCCTAAAAGTGTTTATCTGTCCTTAAGGTTGATTTGAATCTCTTGTAAGCAGCATATAGTTGGGTCTCCTTTTTTGTTTATTTGCTTATTTGTTTGTTTTTAATGCATTCACTCACTTTATGTCTTTTGACATTAGTCCATTTACATTTAAAGTAATTATTAATAGGGATGTACTTATTCCCATTTTGTTCAGTGCTTTCTGGCTATTTTGTTATTCATTTGTTTCCTTCTCTTTGTCTTTGTGATCTGATGATTTTCTGAAGTGCTATGTTTACATTCCTACTTTTTATCCATCGTAGGTCTATTATAAGGTTTTTGGTATATGGTTACCATGAGACTTGCATCTTTATTACAGTCTATTTTAATCCCGAAACAACTGAACTTTGAACCTGTATTAAAGTTTTACATTTTTATTCTTTCTCTCTTTCAAAAATAAATATTTAAAAAAAGATAGGGAGAATATGCCCTTTTTCCCTTTCTCTGTTGCTTCTCCTTTTGGTACTTCTGTGTGTAAATTGGTCGGTTTGATGATCTCCATACATTCCTTAAGCTATCTTAACTCTTTTTATTTATTTATTTTTCTCTTCTGACTGGATGAACACTACCATCCTATCTGGAAAATGACTAATCCTTTTTCCATATGACCCTGTCAGTTACTGAAACCCTCTATTAATTTTTTCAGCCCTTTTATTGTATTCTTTAAGTCTATGATTACTGTTTAGTTCTTTCTTACGTATTTTCTCTGTTGAAATTCTCAATTTATATACTAATTTTTCTTCTGACCGTGGTGAACATCTTTGTGACTCTTATTTTGAATTTTTATCATGAGAATAACATATCTTAATTTTCTTAAGGTCTGTTTTTAGGATTTCGTTGTGTTCTTTCATTTGGAACATATTCCTCTGTTTCTTCATCTTGTCTGACTCTCTGTGTAGGTTTCTGAGTGTTAGATAAAAATAACCATTTCTCCCCAATCTTGATGGAGTCAGCTCCTGTAGGAGATTATCTTTATCCATCAGCCTGGCTCAAGTTCTTGGTTACCTCTCAAATCTTTGTGGTTGTCCAAGATGCCTTCTTTGTTCTTAGTGGCTGGCTCAGTCGGTTAAGCATCTGACTTCAGCTCAGGTCATGATCTTGTGGTTCATGGGTTCAAGCCCCGCGTCAGGCTCTGTGCTGACAGCTCAGAGCCTGGGGCCTGTCTTCGAATTCTGTGTCTCCCTCTCTCTCTGGCTCAACCTTGCTCACACTGTCTCTCCCTCTCTCTCAAAAATAAATAAAACATTAAAAATTAAAAAAAAAAGAACAGTGATCTTTGAAAGATAATCATTATACTGACATTATTATCCAACAAGAAAAAGGGCTGTGTAGATGTGATTAGTTAGGATCTTAGGACAGGAATCTTATCCTGGAGAGTCTAGCTGTGGTGTGAGAGAGAGAGAAACAGAGAGAAATAGAAGGAGAGATGTGGTGATAGGAGAAGGATCAGTATGAGATTTAAGCTTGCTGGCTTTGAAGATGGAGGAAGTGGCTGACCACAGACCAATGATTGTGGGCAAACTCTAGATGTTGACAAAGGAAAGGAAACAAATCCTTCCCTAGAGTCTCCAGAAAGATATACAACCCTGCGGATACCTTGATTTTAACCCATTGGAACTTGTGCTGCACTTTTTACCTACAGAACTATAAAATAACTGTGTGTGTGTGTGTGTTGATTTAAGCCACTAAGTTTATAGTAATTTATAATGAAAGTAATAGAAAACCAGTGCAAGAGGTAAACAGAGTCATGGCTCTCTTTTACTTTAAAAAAATTGTTTAAGGTTTATTTATTTTTTGAGAGAAAGAGAGACAGAGGGTGAGTAGGGGAGGGGCAGAGAGAGAGGGAGACACAGAATCCAAAACAGCTCCAGGCTCTGAGCTGTCAGCACAGAACCCAACACGGAACTTGAGCTCATGAACTGAGCTGAAGTTGGACATTTAACCGACTGAGCCACCCAGGTGCCCCTCTCTTACTTTCTTAAAAACCAAATCTATATAATAATTCTTAAAGGATGAAAATTTTCATATATGGATTGACCTTGGCCTTATTCACTGTATACCTGTCTGTTGTTTGTATACCTTCTTAAATCTGTAGTCAGATGCATTTGGTCAAATCACAGTCAGGCATAGTGGATGTATTTATCCATCTATGGATTATATGTTGGCATCTATATGTACTTAACTCTTTGGCATTCTGGTCTGATAGAGTACATGGAAAATCACAGCTATCTGTGTATGTCTAACCATAAACCTACATTAGCACTTATTTCTTCTTATTTGTATACCAGTTACAGGATTTTACCTTATGGACTATGTAACCTAGGGTGTAATTTGGAATCAACTCTCCACTTAGTTTTGTGAGATTTATAATGTAAGAATCAATGTAGAAAGGAAAGTACTGATGGGAAGGATGATGAGGTAAAAGACAAGCAACATTTCTGAAAATTAAAACAAAATAATTAATGAAAAAGATTAATGGCTGTTGTATTTTATGAATGATAACAGCCATGCATTACTTGAACTAGAACATGTTTATTATAGAATAGTTGAAATTTTCAGAAAATTATAAAAGACAAAATAGAAATTATTTGTTGTCCCAAAGATATAGCTTCCTATTATAATACTGTGCACCCCTTTAAACATTTTAAAATATTGAAATCATATGGTTTTACAATCTCATTTGTTCATTTAATATATTAAATTTATTTCCTGTGATACCTGGGTAGCTCAGTTGGTTAAACATCTGACTTGGGCTCAGGTCATGATCTCATGGTTCTTGGGATTGAGCTCTGTATTGGGCACTGTGCAAAGAGTCCAGAGCATGGAGCCTACTTGGATTCTATGTCTCCCTCTCTCTCTGTGTCTCTCCCATTTGTGCACTCTCTCTCTCTCTCTCTTTCAAAAATAAACATAAAAAAATTAAATATATTAAATGTTTTTCCAAAGACATAAGTTTTACCTTGAATTACAGTGACTCTTCAGTATTCCATTGCATGCATTATTTATGTGGTGAATGTATATATATCTTCAAATCTTTTATATGTAAGATGAGAGCAGTCAGTAGAGAACACCTAATTTCTTTCAGATTTAGTAAATTTTTGTCTATTCAAGCTCTTAAGCATACACAGCTCACAGAGGTCATGCTTCCCAGATTTTTGCAGTTCGTTGACTGAATGACATATGGCCAAAACATCCAGGGTTAAAATAAGTTATTTCCTTTTTCTTGTTTAATGTTTTGTTGTTTATGGTTTTTTTTCCATAGTTTGGAATTGAGAGAGATTGTATCAAAAATTAGTAAACAGATATGTAATATTAAGCCTAAACTTGTGCAAGCATTTTACTTAGCTGTTACTAGATGGTAGCAATAAATTCCATAATCTTATAATCACAGAAAAATTAAATTTAGAGTTAGGTGGCACATTAAAAATTACTGGCTTTCTACTCCTATCTTAGGCCTGAGTAAAATCAGACATGGAGGGGTGTCATAAAGAAGTTCACAGAGCTGTGTGTTAGTATTATCAAAACTAAAATCTGAATCATTTTTTTCTTCTAGTTTTTTTTTTAGCATGAACAAGAAAACAGCAACAATGACCAGAAAAAATACAAAACAAAAACAAAAACAAACACGCAGCTGACTTCTACTTATATTTTCTTGCTTATCATTTCTGTCTGAATCTACTTCCCTTTACATGGCATATTTTTAGATAGTTCTGTCCCCAAAGAGCCTTCTCTATTTGGAAGGAGATACATTTACTCCCATTGGATTTATGCATGGGCTTTACCCCCACTGTTCAAACAGACCTTTTTGTGTCTGTAGCTCTGTGCTCTCAAAATTGCGTGGCCAATGGAATTAGTTTTGCCCATGAGAAAAAGTCCTCCTTGTTTTCCACTATTATACTTCATTCACTTTATTCTGTAGGTTGATGAAATATACAGTTTTATTTTTTTAAGTACAGTACAGTACAGTTTACAATATGTTTTGTTCAGATCTTTAATTTGGGAGATCATATCTCATTTTTTAAATTTATTTCACGTATTTGTGCTCATTGAGACTTACATGATTAACTGATGTTTTTATAAGTCATTTGATGTCAAAGCATTATTTTAATTCACTTAAAATAAGTGTTTTTTTAAGTTTTCTCCTAAAAACAGGAAGTCAAATGTTGATGAAAAAAATAAAAATAAGTCTGTCTCATTTTAGTTAAATGTTATAGCATCCTATTCACTAAGTCCTGTTTTGTCAACATTTGTAACTAACTTTTATAGATACATCTAGGTCACAATGAATTCTTGGCAAGTCACAATATAAAATTCTGAATGAAATGGAATAAAGTGATTCAAATGACTAAAGATAGATAGATTGATTGATATAGATATTTTTTAATTGACTGGTGATTTTGTATTTCAAGAGTAAGATCCCTTGCTTCATTATCGATACAATTTCTTCAACTACTTCCATTCAGGCTGTTTAGGCAAACAAAGTATCTTATTTCATTTTCATTGAAAATTACATTAAATTACCAAATACCTCATAATAGATATCTGGGATAAATTACTAATTTTTTACTCTGATCATTTTCCCCGTAAAGACATTAGCAGGATTTGTTGCAAATTGATGCAGTTATTATTTGTTTAAACAGAAAGTCAGTTAGGGCCTTGCAACTCATAATGTAGTTCAGTGACCAGAACCTTGACATTGGATGTTCGGAAATGTACAGAAAGAATATAGCATATCCCATATACCCAGCACTAAGAATTAACAAATGCTTATATTTGTTTCAAATAATATCTTAAAGAAATTAAGCATTACAAATATAGATGAAGTCTTTTTGAAACTCATGGTCCATTTAACCTCTGTCTGCTATATCCCATAGTGAAGTCTTTAATCACAATTCATTTTTTAAATTACATATATATTTTTTTCAATATGTAGTTATAGTTCTTATGTTTTAAATGTTTTACATCTGATGTGATGCTGTATTTACAATTCTATGACTTTTTGTTTCATTCAACATTAGTTTTGAAAATAACCATTTACATGTTTTATATTATAAGCAATTTTTTCTTCTATGAATTATAAAGTTTTGCTCTTTAAATTTATGATTTAGTCCATCTAGATCTTATTTATTTATTTAAAAAATTTTAAACATTTTTATTTATTATTGAGAGACAGAGAGAGACAGAGCATGAGCAGGGGAGAGGCAGAGAGAGGGGGAGACACAGAATCAGAAGCAGGCTCCAGGCTCTGAGCCATCAGCACAGAGCCCGATGCGCACTCAAACTCACAAACTGTGAGATCATAACTTGAGCCGAAGTTGGACACTTAATCAACTGAGCCACTCAGGCGCCTCTAGATTTTATTTATATAACGTGATATAGAAAAAAATGTGGTTTTAACCAGACTTTACATTATTTTTAAAAATCTTGCCTTAGTCTTTGAAATTTTCATGGCTATCGCCTTATTTTTTTTCTGTTTTGAAGACTTAAATCATACAGAAAGTTTGTAAAGATTCATGAAAAATCCCTTCACTGAAATTAAATTCGATATATAGATTGGAATAAAACTAATGCATTTATAGTACTGTCATGCCATCAATCTTATTCATGAACATAATGCATCTCTTAATGTATTTTTTTAATGCTCCTCAGAAAAACTTTGTATTTTTGCCCATTATATTTCTTGTACAACTTTTGTAGATATAATCTTAGATAACTTTTATGTATTGTTGCTATTTTGAATAAGTTAATTTACCTTATTATATTTTGTAAGGATTTATGAAAAATAATAAATGTCTGTATATATATGTACATATACATAAATCTGTGTATATGTGTGCAGAGACACTTTGTGTGTATGTGTGTGTGTGTGTGCGTGTGTGTGTGTGTGTGCCCAGAAAACTTACTAAACTCTCTTCTTTGTCTATGTATGTACAGTTTTGTCCTCTACAAATAATAACCAGCTCCTTTGGTCTTTTCCCATTCTTATGCCTTTTTTTTTTTTAAGTATTATTGAATTGAGTAGAACCTCCACTAACGGTTAGGTAACAGCAGATCACCTTGTATTTTAACAATGTCAGTGAGGATATATCTAAAGGCTCATACATTAACATGCTCTGTATTTTTTAAAATAGGACATATTTTTACTTGTAAGACATACCTACTTTTTATAAGACGTATTTCTCTACTATCTTTAGTTTGCTGAAAGTTATTTTTTAAAGGTATAAATAGTTGTTGAATTCTGTCTTTTTCCTACATGTTCTAAGTTTATATTTTTTTCCATCTAGTTTGTTATTTGGATAAGAATATCAGTTGGTGTACTTATACGAAAATATCATATTCTTGAGATAAACTTTTTTTTTTAATTTTGAGAGAGAGAAAGCATGTGAACAAGCTGGAGAGGGGCAGAGAGAGAGGGAGAGAGAGAGAATCTCAAGAAGATTCCACACTGTCAGCACAGAGCCTGATGTGGTGCCCAATCCCATGAACCATAAGATCATGACCTGAGCTGAAATTAACAGTCAGATACTTTTTTTAAGTTCATTTATTTATTTTGAGAGAGACACGCAAGTGGGGAAGGGGCAGAAAAAGAAGGAGAGAGAAAATTCTAAGTTGGCTCCGTGCTGCCAAGAAAGAACCCCACAGAGGGCCTGAACTCATGAAACCACGAGATCATGACCTGAGGGGAAACTAAGAATTGGATGCTTACCCTACTGACTCACTGAGGTGCCCAAGACAAACTCTTTATTTTGATGCACCTGTTGAAATTATTGCATTTATTATGATGCATTTTGTCAGCATTACTGGAGGAGGCTGCTTTTATTTAGATGTTAATCATTTGATGCAACACTGTAATTGGCCTATAATTTTTATCTCATTATATTGTTCTTATCCAGTTTTGGTATTGATAATATAGTAGCTTCATAAAACAAACATGGTAGTTTTCCCTACATTTTCCATTTTTAACATAGTCTGTATAGGGCATGGATCATATCATTGATACAGTGAGATATAACTCACTTAATACAATATCTGAACCCTACATAAAAGATGTTATTTTGATTATGACTAGTGGACAGTGGACAACATATTCCACACTAAAATGGATTCTGCAATCTATGGAAAAGGAAAAAAAAACATTAAGCCTGGGAAGGACCACCATCAAGATCAAAACTAATAGAAATCTATACTCAAATTTCCAGAAATGACCCATTCATAATGTGTTTTTAGTGTATTTATTAAATGAATGTTTCTGTGTCTATTTTTGAAAATATTTATATTCGTATTTATATAGTAAGAGCATCCATAAATTTGGGAGGTATAGGTTTAAAAAAAACGATAAAATGACGCTTGTGAATGGCACGGCACAGATGTAAACAGAAGAGGCATGATTTCAATACATTTTGAGAAGTAACTGGAGCCTTCAGCTGATCACGTATGTAGTGATCACTTCATCACTTTACAATGTAGTCTTCACTTAGCACATATAAAGAAAAATTGATTTGTGTCTTTAAATACATTTATCTCTTGAAGGAGAAAAATACTCAAAATTGGGTAGAAGAATCTGGGGTATAGCATAGACGAATACTTCAAAACTGTTTGATTGTCTTTGTCCATGTCCAAACTTATAAAATAGGATCTGATTAGGCATTTGATTTCCCTTGGACTTGACATTTGGGAAGGTTTGCCTGGGGTAACAACTATTTCCTACACTGTGGAAAAATACCTACATGGCAATGAACAAGTTATTCTCTCATGAAAAATGTAATCTGTTGTGGGTTTAGATCATGGTAAATGCTGACCAATGCTGCATCACTAATTGAACTAAAAAAAAAAAAAACCCTGTAGTTTCAATTAGGTCACCAATTCTGATTTATTGGTAATGGCTGCCTGTGTTGATGAGTATTTTGAGGTCAGGCTCATCACAGGAGTGCAATGATTTATTAGCAGTGTAAGAGCAACATGGGAAAGACGAATTGGCAGTACTAACATCACAGATCTGCCATCCCTACGGCGCTCATTTTTTAACCACTGAGGCAGAGTATAAAAGCAGCCTAATCCAAAATAGTTATATTTGCTTGTCTTTCTCTAATGATAATTATACTATAGCTGTCTATTAATCAAGTGCAGTTGAACAAGGGTGAATTTGTTGGTACAAAGATACTACGGTAATATAGAATCTGTTGTCTCCCCACTGCAGAAAATCCATGGATAGTCACAAATGCAGTGGTAGTCGCCAGTAGGGAAAATAATCTAAGACTAACCCTGTAATAATAACTAGCTTAACTTAGGTAGTTTAGCGGAACTACCCTGTCTTAACTCTCTATTTTGAACAACGTATTTTGTGTATGTAATTTTTTTCTTTTTTAAAACTACTCTTCAGAAACAATAGTATTTTACCCCCTTTCATTTAAGGAAATTGAGGCTCAGAAATATTCACTCATTTGTCAAATGTCTAAAATAAGAAGATTGTTTAACTTAAACTGATGTGTTACAATGTTTACTTAAGTCACAGAACTAGTAGACATTACAGTCATAATTTAAACCCACTCAAAATGCCACCACAGTCCTCTCATTCCAGAATAATATAATCTCATCACATAGTTTTCTAGAAACCCCTCTCCTTTCTTTGTTAACATTCTAATATGTAAGATAGTGTAACGATTTTATTCACATATTTATTATAAAGATCATATATTCACATATGTTCAGAAATCATTAATACAGAGAGATCACTAAAAGGACCATTTTCTTTTCTTTAAAAAATTTTTTTAACATTTATTTATTTTTGCGAGACAGATCATGAGCAGAGGAGGGGCAGAGAGAGGACACACAGAATCGGAAGCAGGTTCCAGGCTCTGAGCTGCCAGCACAGAGCCCGACACGGGGCTCGAACCCATGAGCTGTAAGATCATGACCTGAGCTGAAGTCGGAGGCTCAAACGACTGAGCCACCCAGGCGCCCCTAAAAGGACCACTTTCTTACCATGGAGTTTTCAAGGAGAAAATGTATGGATTCGTGTGTGTGTGTGTGTGTGTGTGTGTATTAACATGTATATTATATAATGTTAATATATAAATAATGTTATATGAATTTATTTAATTATCTATTTGGAGAAGCACCTAGGTGGCTCAGCGGTTAAGCGTCTGACTTCGGCTCAGGTCATGATCTCCCAGTTTGTGAGTTAAGCCCCGGAGCAGGCTCTGTGCTGACAGCTCAGAGCCTGGAACCTGCTTCAGATTCTGTGTCTCGTCTCTCTCTGCCCTTTGCCTGCTCACTCTCTGTCTCTCAAAAATGAATAAACGTTAAAAAATTTTAATTATCTATTTGGAGATTTGGGGTCATCTAAAATGGCAAAGTAAGAGATTAGAAAATGTAATCGCTCCACTTTTCTTCAGATCACCTGTAAACCGAAAGCAACTCAGGAATAGGTGCCGTCTAATTCATCATTTTCCCCAGTGTCTAGAAGGCGTTATGCACTTAAAAAATATTTTTGATGAATAAATGAAGAATACCAAGGGTTATCAATAAATGAGTGGTGATGGGACTTAATCTCCAAGGATACTGAAAATACTAAGTGAGTGATTGTAAAACACCTACATCGTGCCTGGAATCTGCATCTATTTTCAGGACCAACTCCTACTTGAATAAAAGAAGGTGCAGTTTAAACCCTAAAACAAGGCTTTTCACATTTTCATGTAAGTACCTTGTGAGGAGATTGCCTTCAGTGACTATTCACAGATATCTCAATTCAAGTGAGTAGTCTAAGAAGTTCTCTTTTAAACAAGCGTAACAGGTGATCTAGATGGATGGATGGAGAGCACAGACAGTATTCTAGACAATGTGGTTCTAGAAAGCATTGTTAACTAGACTGAATTGTTTATTTACAGTTTCAGGGATTGACACTTGGGATAATGATTTTATTTATTTTATTTTATTTTAAGTTTATTTATTTTGAGAGAGTGCACAGGATGGGGGGAGAGAGAGAGAGAGAGAGAGAGAGAGAGAGAGAGAGAGAGAGTGAATGAGAGACAGAGACAGAGAGAGAATCCCAGGCAATCTCTTCACTATTAGCATGGAGCCCAATGTGGGGCTTGAACTCACAAACTGAAAGATCATGACCTGAGCCGAAACCAAGATTCAGACTATTAACCAGCGAAGCCACCCAGGCACCCCAGCATAATAACTTTAAAAGCAATAATGTTTAGAAATTTAAAAAGCATAATATTTAAAAAGCATATTGCAGTGTGTGTTCTTAAGCAGATAAGAACCCCATGGAGCTAGACGAAGGGCTACTGAATTATTCCTGTTGATCTGTGGCCATCTGGTAATGAAGATTAAGAACTAGTCCCCTCTCCATTAAATAATAGTGCGTTACCGTTAGGTTCGTCTTCCTTTCCTCCACACCACGTACACATGATAGAATAATCACTTTTCTCTCAGCTAGAATACACAAAATGTTTTTTTCAGAACGATGATTTAGAAAACTTTTAAGAAGGGACTTGTCCTCTTCTCAGATCTACCATTTCCACCTAAAATAATAGTTTGTCAGGTTGCAGGATCTGTGAGCCTCGTGCAGAGTGTAATCTGAAGCTAAGCATCACATTCTCAGTTCAATAATTCTTTTCCTTGACAGAGCTCCAGACGCTGCGCAGTTTGCTTTTAAAATGTTCAAATCGCCTTTCCAATGATTTCTAAGTGTCCTTTGAATATGAGCAAGTGGGCACACAGGGAAGGAAAGAAGAGTGAGAAAATAGGGGGAAAGGAAAAGAAATGATACAGAGAAAGAAAGCAAGTATTCCAAGTGACCGAAGCATGATGATTTTGTTTTTAGAGTCGGGAGTGCTTCTGAAAGCAGAGCCGAAAGTACCGAGGCAGCTGGTGCCGGGACCCTTTTCAGACCCAGACTTCCTACTCAGCTGTGCTGTCTTCCTTCACGCCACTCTGGTGGTCTCCCCTCCAGCTTCTCCCCAGTTGTTACAGCATCAAATTTCCCACATCTGGACACAAGCTAGGAATCTATGTTTGCAAAGCCTTTTGTTCAGGGGAAGGTTTCCAGCGAAAGAGAAAATAAATAGATGTATCTGTTTCTGTATGTGGTACAAACCTGACAATTGAAGAGTGCAATTTCTGTGCAGTAGTTTAAACGTGGGCTTTTCATGTAAACCCAAGTCACTCCCTTCATTTTTTGAGGTCAGTTCAATCTTACAAACTCCGCTTTACTTTAGGAATCGCAGGTATTGGTGCGGTTTATACAAATTAACTCTGATGAGATTGGGAAAACACTATTGGTTTTTGTATAACCATTTTTTACTATAACTTTCACCCTCTGACTTAAAACATATGCTCCTTCTGAAAATATTCATTAACCTTTCACATGATGTATAACTAGCTTTATCACAGTGGATTAAAAAAAAATCCCACTTAGAGTTTTGAAAGAGAGACCCAGTGGGAAATACACAAATGGTAAACTCTACCGAAGGACACAAAAAGGCCCATAAAACATCAGAAGGGTTATAGAGGTCTATGGATTTTAATTGCTGTGTGCCATTGGGCCTTTACAAAGCAATCAAGCAGGCAATCTCCAAAGACAGTCCTGCCATAATACATTTAACAATAGAGTTCTCACCCCATCGGCAGACTAGGGTTTATGAAGGTCCCAATAGCAATTAATGACCTTGTATGCTGAGAGGGAGAGAGAGAGAGGGGGGGGGGGAAAGGGAAAGAGAGAGAGTTAAATTGACTCTTTTTGATATATAAGTATAGAAATGATAATTTTAAGAGGAGGGAAGTTAAAAGTAAAAGTTAGAGTTAAGGAAAGTAATGACATTCATAAGTGTACTGTACTTTCTTTCTTTTACCTAATTTCCCCAAAGGTAAAGAGAATTAGTGAAAAGAAGGATGGTCACCAAAATGACTTATTACTTAAACGGCACTTTAATTGTGTTCATTTTCTGGTTTGGGAGAGGGAAATTGATGGATTTATTTGTTGTTGATCATAATACAATCAATCAATTATTTGAATGTGGTAGGATGATAATCATAACCATTTAAACACTCTGAATATTCAATTTTTATCGCTGTCACCTAATATCAATATTTATGCTTCATTCCATATCTGCTCTGCATCACTCACTACACCTTATTTTATTTAACCTTATGATTAAATATTACTCTCTTTAACTGATACAGTTACACAGGTATAGAGATGGCTCAAGACGAGACTTCCAAGTGACCACATTGGGGTTTAATCCTAGGTATTTTGAAACCACGGACTCAGCATCTTTCTACCATATCTAGAACAGTCTTTCATGTGCCTCTGGAGCCAGTAATGCATAGCTGTGTTACAGGAAGTCTGCTTTGCAACAACGTTCTTCAACTCTGGCCTACGCTTCTAGATTAGAGGGTTTGGATGTGATTAGATATCCACTTCCTGTCTGCCTTGAAATGCCTACTAAGCAAGACTTGGGAACTATACAAATTGGCAGAGACTGTAAGCACTATAAAATACTTCTGCCTAGGAGGAGGGCACTTGTGGGGAAGAGCACTGGCTGTTATATGGAAACCAATTTGACAATAAACTATTTTTAAAAAAATAAATAAAATAAAATACTTCTGCCTAATATCCAGTGCCTTGTCCTGACTAGATCTACTGGCCTCCAGGGAACAAAGTGGCCTTCTCATTTAATCCCCGTTATCTGCAGCCATTTTTCACACTGGCGCATTGGCACAGTCCCCCAGGTCAAATTTCTGTTGGCTGCCTCACCCAATGGGAGCTGGGAGAGAACGGGTCTGGAATATAGAAGTTTGAAACAAAACCCAAACAAACAAAAATTTCTTGTGAGTTGCATTCATAGCTTCTTAGAATGTTCCCCTCTCCTGTGCTTTCGTAGATTATCTCTGTACGCATCTAATATTGAATTTGGAGTCCAGTCTTTCATCTCACCACAGATCCTGGCTTAATGGGGAATAATAACTATCTCATTTTGTCCCAGACACTTGTCTTTGTAGATATCATTTAAATCTCGCTGTGCCTTTCAAGATACCTTATAGCAGCTGAAGGACAGCAGTCTATGATAGATATTATGACAGGACAAACACTTCCCCCAAAACTTACCAAGAAAAACATGTTTCATAAAGGAAATTGTCATCACATAAAACATTGTTCACCTTATTTTATATGTGTGTAATTGATATGTTAGTACCACAGGATGGCTCTCACACCAAGAAGAAGAAACTCTGATGATAGCAATAATTATAGCTCTCTTTATTTTAAGCTGCCTAGGAATGAAGCTCTTTGCAAAGTGTTTTACATATTTATTTTTACTTAACCAATGTTTAATTAGAACTTTACAGTCTCCAAAGATAATTTCACAAAAACAATCAATCTCATAACTTGAATTTTTAATGTAAATGGCTTTATCCACCCAATTTTAATTTATGCCTGAAATTGAAACAACAATGTACGGTATAGTTTGATATAAATAAAACAATGTCTCTTTGATTCCTTTACCTGGAAACGTTAACCTTTTCCAAAAGGTTATTATCTCATTTTGAGTAAAAGTTAGTCCTTAAAATAACCCCAGAGAAGGCACAGGGTCTGTGTCAGTTGTCTCTCGGGTCTCCTCTCCTGTGAACCTCTAGCTTCCACCCCAGTCACACAGGCTTCCGTTTATCCTAGAACAGGCAATGATTCCACTAACTCAAAGCCTGTGGTTTCGTTCTGCCCTCTTTCTGGGTGATTCTTCTCTCTGATACCTTTCTGGATCTCTCCCTCAATGTCAGGACTTGCAGACAGGTCACCTTCTCATTGAGGCTTTTTTGGTGGTGTTGTTTTGATATTCCACCCAATGCCTGCCCCGATCCCACACTTCCTACCTATCTCTATTGATTTATCTTTCTTTTTAGCTAATTTATTATTCCCTGCCATATACTTTACTAATATAATTTTTCCCAGCCTTATTGAGATGTAATTGACATAACATGTAACTTTAACATCTATAGTGTGATGATTTGGTGTATATGTGTGTGTGTGTGTGTGTATATGCATATATATATATGTATGTGTATATGTATACAGTGAAAGGATTGTCATAATAATAAGGTTAGTTAATACGATATTTTTTCTTTTCCTTTTCTCTCCTTACTTTTTCTTTTTGCAGTGAGAATGTTTAAAATCTACTCACCTAGCAACTTCCATGTACACAACACAATATTGTTAACTATACATGATATCGATAACTTTATGTTATCCCTTATCACCGACTTTCTTTCTATTCTAACTGGAAGTTTGTACTCTTTGACCAACATCCTCTCACCTCTTTATTTTGTAGCCCCTGGCAACCACCAATCTACTCTTTGTTTCAGTGAGTTTGGCTTTTTAAAATTCCACATGAAAGTGAGATCATACAGCATTTGTCTTTGTATGATAAATTTCACTGACCATCATGTCCTCAGGGTTCATCCATGTTGACAAAGATGGTAGGATTTTCTTCTTATTTATGGCTGGGTGTAGTATATATTTTGTATGTGTTTCTTTTTTCTTTATCTGTTCATACATCAGTGGGAACGTAGGTTGTTTACATGTTTTGACTAGTGTGAATAATGCTGCAAGTGGAATGAAGATACCTCTTTAGTGATTTCATTTCCTCTGAATATATACCCAGAACTGGGATTTCTGGATCAGACGGTGGTTCTCTTAAAGTTTTTGAGGAACTTCCGTGTTTGTTTCCATAGTGGCTTTATCAAATTCTATTCCTACCGCCAGTGCACAAAGATGCCCTTTTCTCTACATCACTTGTTACCTCTTGTGAGTTTATTGTTTGTTTTGGTTGGGCTTTTGTTTATTTTTTATTATTATAATTGCTCTAACAGGTGTGAGGTGATATGTCAGGGTAGTTTTTACTTGCATTTCTCTGATGAATACTTGAATACCTTTTCATACACCTTTTGACCATTTGGATGCCCTCTTTGGAAAATGTCTATTTTTTAGTTGTATTGTTTTGTTGTTGTTTGTTTAGGGTTTTTTTTTTTTTTGCTATTAATTTTTATAAGTTCCTTTTATATTTTGGAAATTAAACTCTTATCAGATATGTGGTTTGAAAATACTTTCTCCTATTCTGTACGTTGTCTTTTTATTTTGCTGATTGTTTCTTTTGCTACATAGAAGTTCTTATTAGTTTGGTGTGGTCCCATTTATATATTTGACTTTTAAGTTTTCTTGTAGGATTTTTATGATTTCAGGTCTTACATTTATGCCTTTAATCCATTTAGAGTTAATTTTTTGTGACTGGTTTAAGAATGATGTCCAATTTCATTATTTTTTATCCAGTTCTTCCAGCACTATTTATTGAAGAGACTGTCCTTTCCCCATTGAGTATTCTTTGCTCCTTTGTCAAATATTAGTTGACTATATACATATGGGTTTATTTCTGGGCTCTTGATTTTGTTCCATTAACTACATATTCTGTGTTTCTGTTTTAATGTCAATACCATATTGTTTTGATTAAAATAGCTTTGTAATATAGTTTGAAATAAGAAAGTATAGTGCCTTCAGCTTTTTGCTTCTTTTTTTTTCTTCTTAAAATTTAATTTAAATTCTAATTAGCTAATATACAGTGCAATACTGGGGTAGAATTCAGAGATTCATCACTTCATACAACACCCAGTGCTCATCACAACAAGTTCCCTCCTTAATGTCCATCACCCATGTAGCCCATCCCCCACCTACCTCTCTCCATTAACTCTCAGTTTGTTCTTTACCATTAAGAGTCTCGTATAGTTTGTTCCCCTCCCTCTTCCCCACCCTTCCCATATGTTCATCTGTTTGGTTTCTTAAATTCCACATGCATGAAATCATATGATATTTGTTTTTCTCTGACTGACTTACTTAGCATAATACACTCTAGCCCCATCCATGTTATTGCAAATGGCAAGATTTCATTCTTTTTGATGCCTGAGTAGTAGTCCATTGTGTATATATAACACATCTTTGTTATCTACTCATCAGTCAATGGACATTTGGACTCTTTCCATAGCTTGGCTATTGTTAATATGTTACTATAAATACTGGGGCTCATGTACCTCTTCTAAGATAGATAGATAGCTTTATTTATTTTGTTTTATTAGTTGTAGCAGTGGTTGGTGGAGTTTTTAGGGTTGAGGTATAGACATACAATAAAAGAAAATCACATATGTATGTAATTATATCATCTTCAGAGACAATTTACATCTTATTTTCCAATTAGAATGTCTTGTTCTTGATTAATTCCTCTAGCTAAGACTTCTAGTACTGTGTTGAATAATGATGATGAGAGTGGACACTCTCTTCTTGTTTCTGATCTGAGCAGGAAAGCTATCAACCTTTCATTGTTGACTATAACATTTGACATATACGACTTGTCATATACAGATATTATTATGTTGATGTGCATTTCTTCTATGCCCAGTTTGTTGAGGTTTTTTTTTTTGTCTTGAAAGTATGTTGAATTTTGTCAGATGTTTTCTGCACCATTTGAAATAATCATGATTTTTATCTTTCATTCATTAATGTGGTATATCACACTTTTTAAAGTTTATGGATGTTGAACCATTTTTGATAACAGGGTTACTATTCCTCTCAATCATGGTGGAAGGTTCCTTTTGATGTGCTGCTGATATTTTGTTAAGAAATTTTGTGATTTAGGGGTGCCTGGGTGATTCATTTTGTTAAATATCTGACTCTTGATTTCAGCTCAGGTCATAATTTCAGGGCTCATGAGTTCAAGCCCTGCATCGGGCTTCACACTGACAGTGCAGAGCCTACATGGGATTCTCTCTCTCTCGCTTTCTGTCCCTCCTCTGCTTTTCTCTGTCTCAAAATATATAAGTGAACGTTTAAAAAGGGAAAGAAGTTTTTTGTTTATTTTTATCAGGAATACTGGCCTAAAGTTTTTGTGTAGTGTCCTTTGTTATCGGGGTAATGCTGACTTCATAAAATGAGTTTGGGCTGCTTCCTCCTCTTAAAGTTTTAGAAGAGTTTGACAATGATTGATGTTATTTTTATTTTTTTTGAATGGTCAACAGAATTCACTGGTGAAACCATGTGATCGTGGGCTTTTCTTTGTTGAGAGGTTTCTGATTACGGATTCAGTCTCCTTAGTCATTTTTAATGTTTTATTTGTTTAATTAATGTTTCTCTATACATCAGCTCTTTGAAGAACAGGATTTGGGGTCACTTGTTTTAGTACTGTATTCCCTGAGCCTAGAAAATTGTATGGCATTTAGCAGGAACTATGCAAATCACGGTCAAGTGAATGAATGAACGGCATGGTTCAATGTGAGGATTTGTCTTTAAAGAGCAGCTTTTCACTGTCAGAAATCAATTCTCTGGAAGCCTATAAAGAAGATTCCATTTACGCCATCTCACCACTTTCCACTAACTTCTAATTCCCACTCACACCTCCTGCCTAATCTTTTTGTTACAAGTGCCTTCCAATCACAAAATTCTTGTCCCTTTTCTGTGTACTCCTTGTCCTTCCATCCTTTCTCTTTGTTCTTCTACCCCTCACCTTTACAGACTCAGGGGAAAAAATCAATCTGACAGTGGTCGGACTGTCTTATATGGTTGGGACCAGGATAAAGGAAATCAAAATCCTTTCTAGCAATGAAAGGAGAGAAAAGATTAGGCAATATTTAAATAATAAAAACTTAGATCCTTTCAAAAGTTGTCCATGTTTTAAGCATCCAATTCTTGATTTTTGGCTCCGGTCATAATCTCACGGTTCTTGGGATTGAACCCTGCATCAGGCTTTGTGTTGTAGTGCAGAGCCTGTTTGGGATTCTCTCTCTCTCCCTCTGTTCTTCCCCTGCTTGTGCTCTCTCTCTCTCTCTCAACATAAATAAATAAATAAATAACTTCAAAATCAATGCCAAAAGGGAACTTCCACCTTGCCACAATTGTCAGCACTGTCTGCACGTGCTGAGCCATTTTAAAAATGTATGTGTTCATCCAATGATCAGCTCAGTAGGCTTGTTTCCATTAGTATTATCACAGAAGTTAATTTTTAACAGGAATTTGGATTCATCGGTATGGAATAAATTGCCTCCAAATGTATTAAATTATGACAGCACTGAAATGAACTATCTGTGTGGATGAAGAGCAGTAGATTAGAGTTTCAAAATACACGTTTATAAATGAAGCTAATACCTGACACTGATGAAAACAGGTCACGCTCACATTTGCTGTAAAGCTTTCTGAGCCTAACAAGAGAACATGGCTACAGGTGAAGCTACGCTTTACTTTGTTACCAGGATACATGAAACCAAGATTTTTGCCAATCAAGTATCCAGCAATGAAATGAGGACAGCAAAGTGCACCCATTGCTCGGTGTAAATCATTGAATTCAAACTAACTCTGCAGTTAGGAAAAGAGGAAGTGCAGTCAAAACCTTGGTATGTGCTGTTACAAGATAAACTGAGGACTATTAAAATTTTTAGGAGTTTATGTGAGCATTTTTTTTTAATAAGCACCAAACCAAAATGTCTTAGGATCCCTCCCCCAACAAGAGCCAGGGGAAAGATTTACATAAAGTTAGAAAGGGAAGAAAGGTTATTATGTGATTGGCTATAGCTTAAACCCTAGTTGGCTCTCTGATTAGGTGTCTTTAGTGTTTCGATTTGTAAATGACCTTGAGGCATTTAGAGGCTTAGTTTTTGGTTTGCTTACTTAGGCCACCATAACATTAGAACCACCTCAGACTAATGACCTACTTGTTTAATAAATTTAACACTGCTATTAAATTTTACTGAAGTATGATATGCTACACTATCCACACACTAAAATATGCTATAAAGTTTTACCACAATCTTAAACATACTGAAGAAATAATAAAGTTAAGCATGGACTATGAGCACTGGGTTATCATGTGACTGTGCCAGAAACAACAGTCAAAGTTGTTTCAGAAGAATCTGTACAGACTCCCGAGGTATGCTATAACTTATTATAATTATTTAATTATATAGTAATAAATTATATAATTTCCCCAAAAGAAATACTTTTATTAAATTTCTGTTCATTTTTAAGCAACAATAATAATAGTAAAAATGGGATTTTTAAAAAATAAATAAGTAATTCGAAAATGGATCCTCTTCCTGATTCTCCTGATCACTAATTCTTTGCAATTAGTAAATGTTGAAGGGCTCCATGGCTCAATCCTTCAACCTTTCTGTCTCTTTTATACTTATTATTTATGCAATCTCATTGAGTCCTACAGAACTAATTATTTCTATATTATTCAGGATGAGCTAGGTTTGCTACAATAACAAATACCTCCTGTATTTCAAGAGTCTAAAATCGCCAGATTGATTTCTCATTCATCCTATGGCATTGTGAGTCAGGTCAAAGCTATGCTACATGATATTCTCATTTTAGGGACCCAGATAGATGGAACAACCCCACCTCTGGAGAACTATCAGTAGACAGGGACAGAAAAATAAGAATTCGTAAGGCCCTCATACTGAAGTTCAGTTGTTTAGCCAAGAATAGCTTTCTCTCAAAGCAATTTTCAAAACCCCAACTAACCACAAGGGAACTAAGAAATGCAGTTTTGCTATGTACCTGGAAAGCAGAGAATTGGAAATATTTGGTACTGCATAATCTGCTTCTTTCTGATGCTCACATGATTTCATTCTTTAAAGGAAGTCTGATACTAAGTGCCACAGTCATATATCCAACTGCTAAACCCACATTCTAATTTGAAAGCTTGAGAGAATCTCAGATGTAACATGTCCAAAGAATGATGGATTCCTCATGTCTACAAGCACTCCTACCCCCAGCTGCCCTATCTTAGCAAATCGTTTGCCATCATTTACCTATTAATTCAGTCTCTTAATAAAATAGTCTCTTGAAATTGTTTTCAACTCTTCTCTTTCTAATAAATCACAAAGTCAATCTACCATCAAACTCCTTTATCTCAGCCTTTGCAATATGCAAACCCAACCATTTTTCACTATACCCTCTTCCAAACCACTGTTTTCTCGTGCTCTGGCCACCTTATGGTCTTTCAGTTGGACTTCCTGATTTTACTAGAAATTATTATCCATAAAGTGCTGAAATGATTGTTTTAAATCATAAAGTAGATTATTTCATACCTTGTCTATATGACTCCAGTGGCTTTCAATCACATTTATATTAAATTTAAATGCCTTACCATGTTCTATAAGGTCTTACATAATCTGTTGAATATTAAAAGTTTATTCCCCACCTAGTGGCTAGAATGATCCTTTTAAGGTATATTTCTTTATTTTTTTAAGTTTATTTATTTTGACAGAGAGAGGGAGCACAAGTGGGGGAGGTACAGAGAGAGAGGAGGAGACAGAATATCCCAAGCAGTTTCCACACAGTCAGCACAGAGCCCGATGTGGGGTTTGAACTTATGAACCATGAGATCATGACCTGAGCAGAAATCAAGAGTAGGACGCTTCACTGACTGAGCCACCCAGGTGCCCCAAAGGTATATTTCTTATCATGACTGACAGAGCATTCAGACTGTTTCCCATTTCACTTAGATAAAATCCAGAGTTGCTACCGTGTCCTTAAATGTCCTTATCATCTTGGCCCTGGCTGTCTCTACCACCGTCTTCCTCACTAACTTCTTCATTGTTTTTTTTTTTCCCAAACTCCTCACCAACACCTTTTCCCTTGCTATTCCTTTGGCCTAGAGGTCTCTTATCTGATCATCTGCTTGGTGTGATGGTGATTCTCTGTTTTACTGTAGTTACTACTGAAACATTACCCACCACAGAAACCTTCCTTCCCTAACTGCTGTCTAAAATAGCATTTCTCTCTTCCTCCACAACACTCCATCCCCTTAACTTGCTTCATTTTTCAAATTCCAAAACCGTGGTTTTTTAAGGAAGATTTAAGGCAACATTAGAGATCATGAGGAAAATAAAAGAATCGTTCTCTTATAAAAATAAGGTTAAAAATTAAATGCCATTTTGATTAAAAGGGTAGAGGATGCCCTGTCCTTGCTTTTATGCTTTATTAAGGGCATCTCTGAGGCTGCCAAGAATTCTTAGGACTGTGATTTGGGTTTTTCTTTAATATAATTTCTTTCCCCTCTTTTCTTTACCAGGAAACTTGTGAAAAGATCAGTCTTTCCTTGTTGTCTCAGTGATCTCCTCTCATTTAATCCACTATGTCTATGTGTTTGCCTCACTCCCAGTTCTGCTCACATCACTGTGGTGAAAGTCAATGCCCATTGCATGAATAATTAAATGGGATTGGAAATGTTGTAAAGTTCCTTTTTAACAAACACTTTTCCAAAAGGACAGGAACTTTTTTTTTCTAATCAAATACAAGAGAACAAGAAAACAAATTTTAATCACAGCTACAGTGGTTTCCTCACAGACTTAAAGAGATATTTCCAGAAAAATCCAATTTGATTTGCATTCAAATGTCTTTTCCCTCAAGCTTAGGCTGCATAAACTTCAGTTTGGATTAATGTGATCTCCTTTACATAAAAGGCTTCTTCTTTTACATAACACTTCAAAATTATCATGCTATTAATAACCTCAAAATATGTTGATGAGGGTATGATGAGCACAAGAAACATTATATACAATTTGCAATAGATCTACATAGAGATTTTTGTAAATGAGACAGTGCGAACTTTGAAGACAACCATAAAAGTGGCGAGGCATCAAGGAGAGTACTTCAAAGTCTTGAAATTAAAGTTATCATCAGGTTCAGTAATTTCTAAGATTATTTAAACATTCTGAATAATCACAGTATGACAGAACCAAATAGGAAAGATTTGAGCGACTAAGAAGTCACGGGCTGAAGTTGCATCCTAAAGGAGCCTAAATTCCTTACTTTCAACTAAGCTGTTAACCAATAGGATATAATTGGTTGATTGGTACAGGTAGAATTTACGAATTACTGAAAACACACTAATTTTTAGTCTATCAAGAGGCAAGGGTTAGGCAAGCATTGAAAACATAGTAATTAAAAGCGTAGTCACCAGTCTCATTGGGCATGTGGGTGTGTCCATAACAGAGTATGTGCATGAAGCACAAGGAGAAAAATGTGCATTGTCCTAAAAAATACTTAGTATGTAATATTTGTAAGCTTGGTTTGCATGTTATTTTATTTATTTATTTTAAAGTGTATTTATTTTGAGAGAGGGAGAGAACTGGGAAGGGGTGGTGAGAGGGAGAAAGAGAGAGAGAGAGAGAGAACCTCAAGCAAGCTTGGCACTGTCAGCATGACCCCGAGGTGGAGCTCATGGGAGATCATGACCTGAGCCAAAATCAAGAGTAGGGTGCTTAACAGACTGAGCCACCCAGGCACCCCTGGCATGTTATTTTAATTGAGAAAATTAGCAACCAGAAAATTAGTAACAGTAACGTTGATGGTGATGGAAACAGCTCACCTTCGTACCTCATACGCGACTTTGTAGAATGTTTTGACATAAAAAAATGTTAATGTGGGTGGCCCTGGTGGCTCAGGCGGTTGAGAGTCCGACGACTTCGGCTCAGGACTTCGGCTCAGGTCATGATCTCGCAGTTCCTGAGTTCGAGCCCCACGTTGGGCTGTGTGCTGACAGCTCAGAGCCTGGATCCTGTTTCAAATTCTGTGTCCCTCTCTCTGCCCCTCCCCTGCTCACTCTCAGTCCCTCCATAATAAATAACCCATAAAATTTTTTTAATAATCTCTTAAAAATGTTAATGTACTTATGAAAACAACTCTATAAGTGAATGTAATTCCAAATTTTTCAAATACAAAACCCAGCTTTAATGCCATATCTGCTTATGGTATGGAGTTTACTTTTCCATTGCATGTTATTGACAGTATGCCTCTATATTAGGCTGTTCTGCATAGTGTTTGATAATGAAGGTTTGGGAGCCGAACTGCGTGAGATTTTTGCTCTAGCTCTACCACTTACTTGATATTTGACGTTGAATCAATTACATGGGCACTCTGTGCTTCTCCCTTTTATATACAGGAGAGAATAGTCCTTATCTCAAGGGGTTACAAGGAATAAATGAATCAACAGTCTATAAAGCACATGAAAAAAGCAATATTTGGGACCTAAGAAATATATATAAATGTTATCTATTATTATTACTTTCATTATTAATAATTTTGAAGCGGTTAGGTACCACAAAATATTCTTTGGTATTTTATTAATTCTTGTACTATCAGAAATGTTCCATTAGCTTTCTCATTCAGACACGACTACTTTTATGTCCAGACTTGATTCTTTTACATCATTATAAATCCATGATTTAGATTCAGATTTTAGGGGCAGGTATGGACATCTAATACTAGGTTCTAGATCATGAGGATATCTTGACATAAATACATTCCTATATTTTATATAATATTTATTTACAAAAGTAATTTGTTCCCCTATTTTTGGCTCTTTTGATCAAATTCAAGTGAAAATAAAAAAATTCCACCTCATCTGTCTAGGTCAAAGCCATTTGTCTTCACTCTCTCTTTTTTTTCCTCTTTCCTCATAATTAAAGTCACGTGGAGTATCTATAAAGTTCGGAAACCCTGATTGTTTTCATTATACCAAGGAACGTTATTTCTTCATATAATAATAGAATTTTAACACATACGTGTTCCCTTTCAATTTTTAGAATTATTCTCCATGGACAAAACTGCACCTTAGCCTATAAAATATATATACATATTAAATAAAACATGAACCAAAACTTCAAAATCCAGAAAGACCTTTAATGGATGTTAAAATAAACATGAATATATAAAGGAGATTTCATATTTGAGACCATGTTTTAGTCTTCACATATCATTGTATTTTTAATTTTTTTTAATTTTTTAAATTAATTTTTTAAATTAATTTTATTTATTTTTGAGAGACAGAGAGAGACACAGTATGAACAGGGGAGGAACAGAGAGAGAAAGAGACACAGAATCCAAGCAGGCTCCAGACTTTGAGCTAGCAGTCAGCACAGAGCCTGACACAGGGCTCGAACCCACGAATCATGAGATAATGACCTGAGCCGAAGTCAGATGCTCAACGGACTGGGCCACCCAGGTGCCCCTCATTGTATTTTTAAGATGTGACTAAAAAGTAAAATAGGAAAGTATCTCCCTTTCACAGGTGAAAAACAAGTACGCAGACATAGAATGAATCAAACAGCTCACTTAAAGATTTGGTCAAAGCTAGAACTAATAGTTAAGGCTCCAAATTCCCAGTTTTCTGGTCTTCTCCACAAAGTCATTAAATATTATAATTAGTGTCCCGTTCTAATGTTAGCGTATTTGGTGAAAACCAAATACAGAAGAAATAATCTTTGAAATCTGTCTAAGTGATGTATAAAGTATAGGACAGCATGCATGAATTTGTGTGCACAACCCTATAGATCTTTAAGTTTGTTAGAACTCTAACTGAAGCAGTCTGTTAGAGGAGATGAGATAGCAGAGTGAATTGTGAGACTGGCCAGCCTATTGTCAGACTTACTGGCAGAAAAATCGGTGAAAAACAAAACATTGTTTAATACTTTGGTGAAGTAGTATATTGAAGCTATATATATTAAAAAAAAAAAAAACTGTAGGGTGGAAATTAGGAGAAAATTCCAGAAAAGAGCTCTAGGGGAGGCTGGGCTGGGAGTCCATAACGTTTGGAATGGGGTACCTACTTAGCAAAGAGTCTTCAGTGGGGTTACTGAAAAAGTTCAATGTACTTTGCAGTCTGAAGGGCACAGGGGAATGAAGTTTGTCTCATGCTGAGCAGTCTCAATGGTCAGCGACTAGCTGACCAATTCAAGCCAAAGAACAAGTGGCTGCCTTGGGTTTAACCAGCACCTTAGGTTTTGTTTGTTCAGAGTACATTAGTGTTTCCTGTGGACCAGGAGTGGACTAGAAAAGATAGAGGACTGGTGACGGAGCTGTATTATGTCCTGTCCCATAGGTTATACTTGTTTTGTAACAGATGTCAGAGCCTTACGGTCCTGGCAGCTTGGAATGGGGAATGGCGTTCTTGAGCTTGGTCCATGGCATGTTTCTCAGACCATAAATTTCATCAGACGTTAATAGAAAAATGTTCTATGTAAAAAACGTCCATGTTAGAAAAAAAAAAAAAAGTAGGTGCCTGGGCAGCTCAGTCGGTTAAGTGTCCAACTTCAGTTTAGGTCATGATCTCACAGTTCATGGGTTTAAGCCCCATATCAGGCTCTAGGCTGACAGCTCAGAACCTGGAGCCTGCTTCCAATTCTGTGTCTCCCTCTCTCTCTGCCCCTTCCTCACTTTTCCTCTCTCTCTCTCTCTCTCTTTCTCTCTCTCTCAAAAATAAAAAAAGACATTTAAAAATGTTTTTAAAAGTTCTATGATCATAAAACTTTGGAAAAAAATAGTTACTAACCCCCTTTCAAACTATTGATAATGCGTATTAGTACATTATAGATTCTGAAAAGTCTTGTAGTAAACAATTTAACTTTGTTTAACCCATCATTACAAATGATTGTTTTGAATATAGACTTTTCTATATACCTATAAATATCATTCTTACATATAATGACTGGGACCAGAATTTACTACCCTAAAGAATGCCTTTTTGATGTATTGTTTTGGACGGATTATTTGTAAGAAAAGCAGACACAAGAGAAGCTCTAAAAGCTAGGTAGAAGGTGCCCTTTTGTAAGAGACATTGACAGGTGTAAGGGAGATCTCCATTTGTAAGGGTGTCCTCCCTTTGTACCAGGAAGAAGAGAATGACTAAATTTCTAGAAACTCTTAACAATGGAGAGGCCACCTACCTAAATCTGTGTAACAAACATACCCTTGTTCACTGTTGCCTAGGAACCTCTCATAACTGGCTCCCCTCCCCCCAAAATCTTTTGTCTTTAGCTGAATACGATATTTAATGAATTGAGGCATTAAGAAGTTAAGATGGTGATGGCTTGAACCATTTTGAGGAGTTACTCAGTTTTCCTGGGTATCTCACATGTATATACGAGGTATACATGTTCTTAACCTTCTGTTTGTTTGCCTCCTGTTAATCTCTTTTTATTATTTTTATTATTACAAGTGGGTCTCAACCATGAACCCCGAAGAGTAGAGGGAAAATTATTTTTTCTCCTCTACTTAATAACATGTGTGTATACATTATTATATATTAATGTATAATAAATATTTTACATATACAGTAAAACCTTGGTTTGGGAGCATAATTCATCCCTGAAACATCTTGTAATCCAAAGCCCTTGCATATCAAAGCAAATTTCCCCATAGGAAATAATGGAAACTCAGATGATTTGTTCCACAAACCAAAAATATCCATATAAAAAATGATTACATGAATTACATAAAAAATGAATACAATACAAAATAATAAAGAAAAGAAAAATAAACAAATCAACCTGCACTTACCTTTGAAAACCTCCGTGGCCGGTCTGAGGGAGACAAGAGAGAGGAGGGTGATTGTGTAGGACGACTTTCACCATCACTAACAGAATCACTGCTATCTGTTGGCTCAGTGGAATCTTTTTCTGCATCAGGGCCATTGTATACACTCGCAGGAATGTTGACTACAGTACACTATTAATAAACTCTTGTCATATACTGTATTTAATGAACTGGCAATACAGCAACAGACAAAAGCGTCTATATCTGCAGGCAGCCTGACCTAGAATGAAGTAAAGCATTCCTAAGCTGACTCTTGTATGGAAAAGCAAAGGACTGTCCATAGGTGCTTTGAAGTGACAAAAAATACACTTGTGCCAGTTGTGGGTACCTTCCAAGATTATGAAAAATCACTGATTTCTGCCAAACACCATGGCCTGAGACAGAGCATCCGTGCATGAGAGACGATCACCCACAAGCTCATACATAGCAAGAGAAAGAGAGAGAGAGAGAGAGAGAGAGAAGAACCATTGGCTCAGTTGTGATCACATGATGTTCAACATCACGTAGTACTCATATTGCAAGACATCGCTTGTTTATCTGTTAAAAATTTATTAGAAATATTTGCTTGTCTTGCGGAACACTTGCAGAACAAGTTCCTCTCAATCCAAGGTTTTACTCTATATACTTATATATTATTTATGGATACTTATATATTACATACATATATTCCATAAATACATTACACATGCACATGCGCACATATAATGTATATATTTGTTGGAACACAGATTGAGAAACCCTGCTCAATCTTCTCTTCCACATCTCCAAATCAACATGTTTGTGAAAGAAAAACTCTTTGCAAAAGTCATTTCATAAGGTGTTAGTCACAACCAGCCTGACTCCACTACTGAAATCTCAGTAAATAAACCTCTAAAAGTTTTATTTTTCTTTCATATCACAGTCTGATGCAGATTAGGTGGCTCTCATCAGTGGCTGTCTTCCATATCCTAGGAATCTTAGTTGCTTCCATTTTTCCATCTTGTACTTTCACCATTTCACACTTCTTTTCTTCAAAGAACAGAGAGAGGGAAATGTGGACACCATACCTGTTCTTCCTTCCCACTACCAAGAAGTGGAATTATCACATTACTATCTCTTACATTCCCACTAGCAAGAACTCCCTGATAAGGTTCCAACCCAGTGGCAGGGAAGGCTGGAAATTGTTAATGTTCTTCATACCCTAGGAAAAAAAAATGCTGGAATGGACAAATCGCTTTTGTCTGGAACACATCACATGCATTTCCTTAACAATGGGGAAAAGAAAGGTAACACAAAGGGTTTCTCATATGTACATAATGGCCTCCCATAGCCACTTCTGATATTTCCATTCACACTTCAGATACATTCATTTATTCAGCTGATAAGTATTTATTGATCATCTGCTATGTGGTGGACAAGATGCAGGGATGCATTGGGAAACATGAAAGACAAAACTCTGCCTTCATCAGTTTTAGAAACAAGCCATGAATGAGAAGTTTTCCTTTTCTGAACAGTTGTTACTTGCATCTGCAAAGCAGTGTTCGAGGCTAGCTACTACCTATCTGTCCCCTGAGGTCACAGATAGCTTATTGACTTTGATTTAGATCATAGACCAAAAGAAAGACCATTAGAATTTAAAGGAATGTGTAATAAATGGCTACATTTATCTTAAAATCCCTTAGTATGCTTAATAGCATTGTTGCTTTTTTCTCTTTTTAAAAATTTCAAAACACAAAAATTTCAAACAAATAGAAAAAATCAGGGTGATATGATTGATAACATATATACAAGAATGGTTTAGATTTTTTAATCATTTTACAATATTTGTTTTTTTTCTAGCATACTCTCTGGACATACCAAAAATTGGAAATTGGTTTATATAATTCCTGTCCTTTTTTATGTTGCTTTTACACTTGTTTGTATTTGCAAAGGACAGCTAATTGTTTTGTAAAACTTAAAAATATGCTTAAATTAGACATTTTGCAAAGATAAAAATTATTGTCTCTCTAGTATATGTTAGGAGTCAGTAAGTATTTGCTGGTTGAATTAAGAAACATACACAGTTTTCCACAACTTATTTTTACATAGCAAAATTTTTTTTTACTGGATTGTATACCAAATGTTTAAAGAAGCACACAATAATGGGAACTGCAATAGGCAGAATTCTAAAGATTTCCATCCATGTTTCCCATCTTCTGGTCATACACTCAAATACTAGTAATCTTGTCACTGTGAAGGGACTTTACAAAAGTTGATTAATGTTGCCAATTTTTAAATAGGGAGATCATTGTAGATTATCTGGGTGGGCCCAATCTAATCATATGAACCCTGAAAAGCAGAGAAATTTCTGTAGCTGGAGTCACAGAACTGCAGAGAAGAAGGTGAGGCGGGAAGGATGAGACAGAAGAAATGGGAGAGATTCCAAATGAGGGGAAGACTCAGTCTGCCACTGTGGGCTTTGAAGATGCGAGAGACCACAGACCAGGGAAAGCAGGTAGCCCCTGGAAGCTGAGAACAAAACCTAATCAACAGCCAGCAAGTAAATTGAGAACTCGATCCTACCACCACCTGGGGCTAAATTCTGTTAACAACCTGAGTAAGTCTGGAAACAAGAGTGTCCCCTATGTCTCAGAAAACCATGCAGCGTGACCTTCACCTTGGTTTTAGCTTTATTAGAGTCTACGCAGAGAGACAACTGAGTCATGCTGTGCATGGACTTCTGACCCATGGAAACAGCGAGATAATAAATGGGTATTGTTTTAAGTCACTCATTTTGTTGTAATTTGTTACTATAGCAATAGAAAAATAATGCAGGTTCAGTTAATGACTACACAACGAATACATTAGTATAGCCACCATCCAGGTCAAGAAATGAAACCTACCGGATAACAAACCACTCTCTACCCCCGAAATATAACCACAACTTTCACTTTTAACAATATTGTTTCACCTAGTGTTGAACTTTATATTAATGAAATCAGAAGCACATTATATGTTGGATCCAGCGTCTTTCACTCAGAACTATACGTACATGAGGTGTTCATAACCACATGTGTATTTCTAGTTTGTCATTTTTATTGTTATATGACATTTCACAGCTTGAATATACTTGACTATATACATCTCACAGAGATAGTCTCAAAATTTACCCTGCTCTTCGTTTTTCTTCCCATACCTTCAAGTACATTGAATTTATGTAGCTCATTTTAAATAATAGGAGTTCTTGGTGCAAACATCAATGGCTTCAGGACAAGTAGAAGAAAAACTAGGATAACGTCTTCATATAGAGCCTACTGACAATTTGTGTCCGTTTTGAAGAACATGAGATCTCACATGAGATCTTACTCACCTGTTTATTTGAGTAAAACGTTATTTCCTGAACATCATCTGCACCCCAAATTCCATTCTGGGATGTTTAGAGAAGAAAGGCAAGGGAGTGATTGAATGGGCACCTCGGATATTAGGAACAAAGAAAGAAAACCATGTTATAAGGGAAATAGACTTGAAGGATATTATTATCTTGTGAAAAATGAAAAGCACGCATAGATTTTATTAGATTCACTTAAGGATCCTTAACAAAGCATAGAATAATAATAAGAGGAATACTAAATGGCTACATGTTAAAAACCTGTAAGACGAAATAATAAACCATTGGGGAGAAGGGATAGAAAAGTCTCCTGATAGAAGAGTGTTACCTTGGATTTTGAAGAGCTGGAAACCGAAAAGGATTCTAGACACAGAAATGCTAACACATCGATTTAGTGTATTTTTGAGAGTTTATTTTTTTTCCCAAGAAATGAAAAGACAGGTCTTCAGAAAGATGTAAAAACAAGAAAGAGAGAAGCCTATAGAGAAGAAACCATTAAAGGAATAGCATTTCATTTATTATATATTTTATCATTATATTTATTAGTATTGTATATAGAAATATAATTCAATTACAAGTCAGACAGCCAACATTGGTATTGCATTTTTCTTCCTTAAGTCTAGTACCTACAATGGAAATAATTCTTTGAGCTGTAAACCACCCTTTTTCCCTACAAACCTCCAAATATGGAGATTTTTTTTTTCAGTTTTTTGGAGGTGAAAAATGGTTTCACTGACATAGACCAGGGTTTCTAAATCTCAGCACTATTAACATTCAGAGCCAGATAATTCTTTGTTTGGGGAATTTGTCTTGTGCATTTTGGGTTATTTAGCAGTATTTCAGGTTTTATACTCATTAGATTTCAGTAATACTCTCCACCTTGAGTTCCATGTACTCTGGGGAACAGAATTACCCTTGTTTGAGAACCACTGGCCTGAACTACCATAAAAAAAAATGTGGAGATCACCAGAGACTCTTAGAATCCATTCTTCAAGTCCCTATCACTACAGTGAATCTGTGAGCCTATAAAATTTAAGAATTATCAAGGGCTATAGTAGTCTAATAGGTGGTTGTACAGAAAAAAACCTCAAAACACACACTGAAGTGTGTGTATGTGAGTGTGTGTGTGTGTGTGTGTGTGTGTGTGTGTGTGGTATAGAATGTTTGACTTGAAAACTTATTTTCATCAAAGGATTCACTTGAAAGAATCTGTCTTGGGTGTGGGGTGGTCTAGCCACTCAGACACCCTGTGTGAAATCACCAAACATCTATTACCAGCCGCCAGTGGGGGGGACTGATTTTGGTTAGACCATATCTACTCTACAATTTGAAAGGAAAGTAAGCAGCGATTCAGTGTTCAATCCAAGGGGCCAGATCACTGCCTACTGTTTCCTCTTGGAGTGATTCCAGGTAATATTTGCACATTTTAACGATTTTGGATTTGACTAACTTAAATAATTGAAGGCTAGAGCCAACAGTGCAAAAATATTTTCCCAAAATGAACAATGCAAGCCTGTCATCTATTTAAGAAGGAGCGTTTGTAGTTATAGCGCACGTCCTCTTTCGTTGTTATGTAACAGGCTTATTCTCTGAATTGTGCTAAAGATTTAACGCCACAGTTTCACATGCATAATATCAGACACCAGGGATTCCTTGTTCCTTCTCAACCCGAAAATTTACGAAATAAGATAAGGTGCCTCTATTGTGTTATTTTCCCACTTGCCATTCTTCACTGACACGAATAAATAGGGCCCTAAATGAATGACAGCCATTAATTTCTTTATGAAGGAATAATACTGTAAAGAGATCTGCATAGTTTTGTCATCGGAGATTTCTATTTTTGTTATATGTTCACATGCATGCTCTCAAAATCCCTCATTTGGAAATGCTCATAAAAGAAGTATCAAATCTATCTCTACATCAAGAATGAAATATGTAAAACCAGACTGGTTCCTTCTCTTTCTTTCATACACTGATTTAAACATTATTTTTCGAGTGTCTACATATGCCTCTGAAATCCTGTGCAACTGTTCAAATGTTGAAAGTAAATGAAATAATCATTCTTGGTAAAGAAAAAAAAAGTAAAGCAACCTTTACTCCAAACGTGATGCATTATATTGACATAATAAATGTGGACATTAATTAAAGAGCAGCAGAATCCAGCAGAGAAGTTTGCCCTCCATCTGCTTGACTTGAGGTAATAACAATGTTTCGTTAACCCAAACTGACAGATTTTCTAGGGTTTGACTTCATCTCGAAAGTCGCTGCTCCTGGTATGAATAACCATATGTGTGACATCATCCATGCTATGCCACAGGGAGTGAAATTAACTGCTTGTTTATTTCATGTTGTTTTTGTTTTTCAATCTACCTTCCTCTTGAGCTCTGTTATAAGTAACTCTTCACGCTTTTGCTAGTTTGCCACCCGTACAAAGTGCCAGGCCCCATCACTCATATTTGCCGAAAGGACATTACATAAATTCACATCGTATCTTCACTGAGAAAAGACCTAGTCGGGCAGAGGTGGAATATGGCATTGTGATCAATAGGGTGATTATCCAAGCCAGATATGAAAGCATAAGCATGTTAAACCCATCACGTATTCTGTAAGAAAAGAACTTACGGAATTTTCTAAATAATAAATTAGTGGGATGAGGGACCTTGTCCCAGAACTGAAACTTAAATCTTTGAATCTGTTCATATCCAGTATGTATTAGTTAACCAGGGGAGCTGTTTTCTTCTTCCATCTCATTACAGATCAAACATCAAAAGCCCTCCACTAGAAGCAGGCACCCAGGAGGCATTTTGCTTTGTCACAATACAGTATTCACAGGCTCCCTGATAGGAGCGCTGCCTCTCTTGGTAGCCTTAAAGAACAACAGTGTGGTTATTTGTTGTGCTTCCTCCTCTCCTCCCCTGGAATTGTTGCTTCACTGTAATAAGTAACATTCCTTCCAATTATCTAAGTTCCTCAAGTCCACAGAGCTGACCCCATGACTTTAGAACAGACTCACTGTTTAGAGTCATTAATCCGAGATTATAAACATGGAGGGAGATTCATGAGAAAGGGATGAACTCATGGTTCCTGAAGAAAGACAATAGCATGCAGTGTTTCCTCAGGGGCTCTGTGTGTGTGTGTGTGTGTGTGTGTGTGTGTGTGTGTGTGTGTGTTGATTTTAAATCCTTCTTCTTTCCTGAGAGGATTTTCGCCCTCGTCTGTTGAACTGTCCTTATCTTTGGGGTGTTGTGGATTGTAGAGGTCTGCAATACCTATTACGGCTGGTGTATCGTAATGGCTTCGTTTTTCCCTGAATCTTTGCCTGGACAGCAGATTCCAGAAGGCAGCAGACATCCTGATGGAGCAGTGTAAATTGTAAGCCGACCAGTCTTGCCAGCTTTCATCCACAAGCCAGTACCAAAATTCACTTGCAAATTGTTTACCTTTCTTGTAAACCGGTCTACTGCTTTTTAAAATTGGAAATGGCAACGGTGTGCCATTGGTGGCTCCATAGTGAGTCAGAACCACTGAGATACGTTTATGTGAATTTAAGACATTTTACTTTTGATTCTAGAGATCATCTTAAAGGTTTTGATGTTCTCTGGTTTTTCTTCTTGGATTCTACGAAGGAGTTTGTTTTGGGTTTTTTTTTTTTTAATCTCTGGAGGAAAAGAAGAAACTGCATAAAATAGACACCTATATTCTATACAGTTCTATTTATCAGCTAATGTAGTAATTAGAAATCTTGAACTCTTTTTTTCTGTGTGTGCGAACTTGATATGTATCCAAGTCTTTCATCTTCACCAGAGATCTGATTAAATCTTCTGAGATCTTTTTGGAAGCTGAAGAGGAATAATATTCTGAATCTGCATCATTTTGATACTACATTACATAGGAAATTAAAACATTCTTTTTGTTGCTGGAATTGGCTTTAGAACAGACAGCGTGATTCCCCCCTGGTCTGGAGTTCTGATGTCAATGTGAGCTAAAATATTCTCCCATCCATCCCCAATCTCTGCCTGCCTTTGCAGCTTCCTTATAAAGATTATACATACACTTAGCAAATGAAGAAAGGAATTAGTGATGCTCTCTCATTTCCTGTCTTCCCACAGATGGTGATAAATTCAAATTCAGACTCCATTAAACCTGGGTAGAGAAACCCAGCAGGTGGCTGTACTAATGGAAAATCCTGGCTTTGGAATAATGGGAATTACACCCGACAGCTCTTCTACACCACAAAAAAGATGATGTATCCTTATTGACAGTGTCGCATTGGAGTCCAGAAGGCTGATCTGATAGTTCATTCCTGGCACAACGGAAACTAAAAGCCCCCTGGGTGTTTTCTTGGGCACACCACTGTAATTTTTGTCATATGAACTTTCTACTACAATTCATTTTACAATCTCATCTAAGTTGAAGAGAGCAAGAGGAATCGGAGGGAGGAGAAAGAAAGAGGGGACCTTTATTTTGCCTACAGCCATACTTTTATTCTTTTTTCTTGGTTTAAAGGACAAATAAAGGTTGACATACAACAGTCTTTCCAGCCAATTCAGTATTTTTAGTGCTGACACACTTGGCCCAAGTTCTTTCAAAGATCCTAGACAAGCCCATCTAAGGGAGCTTCTGTTTAAAAGATGCATAGATCGCCCTGGAGGTGAAATGCCTGTGTCCCACTAGAATTCTTGCAGGAACCCTTCACTTATATGTATTTTTCCCTCCTTTTCTCTTATCTCCACCCTCCTCTTTAAACTCCAACATGTTGTTTACAAAAGAGGGGGAAAAAAAGCAAGATTTGGTCACACCGATCTGAAAAAGCATCTGCGTATTCAAATATTTAGAACCTCATATTTTCAATAAGCCTCCAAGTCTCTGAAAATATAACAAGGAGTTATCAAAATATTACATTATATTCACCATCTGGCAACAGTTTAAAAATATTATATTAAGATTAATAATCATACTTTGCACTTACTCAATATAGCATGTTTCCTCTCAAGAACTGTTAGTACTTTACAAAACTGAACTGAGTCATCGACATTCCCCCCACCCCCACTCCTGTAAACACTGTTCAGGATAAAAAACAAAAAACAATTTGGGAGGAAATTCAGAAGACAGGTAAAGGTTGGAGATGGACTGGAGAGGCTCACTTTTATTCTAGGCAGAATTTTGCTTGTTCAGTCAATTTCACTCATGTTTCATTTTGCCACTTGTTGAGTGGGAGCTTAGTTTTACCCAGATAAAGAGCTTGGCTGCCACTTTTCATTGCCCACTAGGTCAAAGCTTAGAAATTGGCCTGTAACTGGAAAACAGACCTATCATCCTAGAAACTCACAGCTCAAGAAGAGGGATCTTATAGGGCGCTTGAGTGGCTCAGTCAGTTAAGCATCTGACTTTGGCTCAGGTCATGATCTCACATTTGGAAGTCTTAGGCCATGATCTCATGTTTCATGAGTTCGAGCCCCACATCGGGTTCTCTGCATCAGCACAGAGCCCACTTTGGATCCTCTGTCCTCCTCTCTCTCTGCCCCTCCCCTGTTCATGCGCTCTCTCTCTCTCTCCCTTCTCTCTCTCTCAAAACTAAATAAACATTTTAAAAAAAGGAGAGGATCTTAGGACCTTGGGGAGAGGGAATAAGACCAGATGAGGCCATAACAGAGAGAGATTTGGTAATAACGGATTTACTACTATTTTCTTAACAAAGATGAAATGGAAATTGATATCAGTATTTCCCTGTAACAAACATGCGTGTTTGTGCATGTAAATATATACCTTTTAACACATGCCTATGTACAGAGTTCTCATTACATGTGAATTTCATCATCTCTACTTAGCTTGTCTTTGTTATGATGATGAATTAAGTAACTGCCCAGATATTTGTTATATGTGGATGTCCCTAGCTAGAAGGCCAACCGTGACTCTTGTCACACTGAAGAAGGGGCAAGTGACAGCCAGAGAGCATCCCACTGTGGATGTTACTGCAGGAACAATTATTTGTATCCCAGCATGCTAGTACAATAAAATGCCAAATCAGAAGAGCTATGAAATATTGCTATCTTCAAATGGTTTTGTCCTGTGAAAGCACAAACCCTAATGTGCAGATTGGCAACAATTCATGGAAATCTCCTGTGAAGTCATGATGGAAATGTAAGACTGTTAATTGAATCCCCTGTTCATATTTTGGAGTCTACAACTGTTGCCCAGAGACATAAAATGCTGGGGAAAATGACAAAGAGAACCTAAAATACCTGGTCATATGGAAATAGTATCAATTCGCATTTAAACAGTTGTAGTGATCTTGTTGACTGCTTAGCCTGGGCTGGGCTCTGTTCCTTATACTACTTAAGACTTGCAACTGCCTTGTAATACTCCCATTTTACAGAAGAATAAACAGAGGTTCTTACAGCTTAGGTCATTTAACCTAGGTCACTTTGCTTGACGGGGATATGGTGAGTTTGAATTTAGGCCTCAGTGGCTCTGAAAGCATGGGAATCTCAGCTCTGTGAGGCAGTGGTTCTCCAGCAACATCAGCATCACCTGAAAACTTGTTAGAAATGCTAGTTCTCAGGCCCCAACCCAGACGTATTCAAAAACTCTGGGTCTGGGTCTAGAAATCTGTGTTTTTAAAAGTCTTCCAGGATATTCTGATGTGCACTAATGTTTAAGAACCATGGCTGTGTGCTGGTAAGGAGAAAAGAAAACCTTTGTACACTGATGGTGGGAATGTAAATTGGTACAGCAATTTTGGAAAACAGTACAGAGGCTCCTCAAAAATTTAAAAATAGAACTGCCAGATGGTGCAGTAATCCAACTTCTGGGTATATATCGAAAGGAAATGAAATCAGTATCTCATAAAGATATCTGCACTCCCTTGTTCACTGCAGCATTGTTAGCAACAAACAAGATGTACGCACAAACTTAAAACATGCTCTTTGGTGGAAGAATGAATAAAGAAGAAGGGATACAGAGATAAGAGTATTATCAACCATGACAAAGAAGGAATCCTGCCATTTGCAACAACGTGCATGAAGCTAGGAGTCACTACGCTAAGTGAAATAAGGTAGACGGGAAAAGGCAAATACTGTAGGAGCTCATTTATACACAGAGTATGTATAAAGAAACAGTTGAACTCATAGAAACAGAAAGCAAATAATGGTCACCAGGGGCTGGGTTGAGGACATGGGAAGATACTAATCCAAGGATGCAAGCTTTCAGTTCTAAGATTAATACATTCTGAGTATCAGATATATAGCTTGGTGACTATAGTTAGCACTATTATATATACTTGACATTTGCTAGGGGTAGATCTTCAGGGTTCTCACCACATGCACATACACAGAAAAATAGGTATCTATGAGAGGTGATGTGATATTTAACCCAAGTGGTGATTATTTCACAAAGTACATGGGTGTCAATGTGTCACATTGTATACCTTAAATACATACAATTTTCTCCATTGTACCTCACTAAAACTGGAGCAAAAATATATTTTTAAATTAAAAATATAAAAGAACCACAATTATGGGCCACCCTATATTTATATTTGAAGAAATACAAAGTGAAGTCTGTGGAGATAACAGTCTTCTACCAAAAAGTGGAATTAGCAAAGTATTAGATCCACCCATCCATCCATCCATCCATAAAATAATAATGTATACATTTAGTGAAAACTCTGCAGTACATGGTCAATCAGGAAAGGAAAATAGCACCAACATAAAATTAAGAAAGCAAGATGGAGCATCTGGATGGCTCAGTCGGTTGAGCATCCGACCCTTGATTTCAGGTTGGGCCATGATCCCAGGGACATGGATAAAGCCCTGTTTCAGGCTCTGCTCTGAGTGTGGAGCCTACTTAAGAATCTCTCTCTCTTTCCACCCCTGTCCTTCTTCCTCACTTGTGCTCTCCTGCTCTCGCTCTGTCTCTCATGTGTGCTCTTTCTAAAATTAAAAAAAAATAAAGAAAAAGAAAGGATGCATCATGTATTCAGGCTGGAGTAAAGTACCAGTAAAGAGAAATGATGGAGAGTCATTAAACGATTCAAGGGTAAGGAAACTGTTGAATCCTACTCACATACAAATTTAAGTAAATTTAAAGTGACCCTGTGTCAATTTGCTTAAGAATGGTAATTAGGAAAATATGTAACTGGGAAAAAATGAAATGTGTTAAGGATTTTGCGATTTTTCTATCATAATTACCTCTTTTAAGGAAAACTTTAACTCAGAATCCCACTGGTGGCTCAGTCAGTTAAGCGTCTGGCTTCGGCTCAGGTCATGATCTGGTGATGGCTGGTGAGTTCAAGCTTTATGTCGAGCTCTGTGCTGACAGCTCAGAACCTGAAGACTTCTTCAGATTCTGTGTCTCCCTCTTTCTCGGCCCCTCCCTTGCTCATGCTCTCTCTCTCTCTCTCTCTCTCTCTCTCTCTCTCTCTCTCTCTAATATAAATAAACATTTAAAAAGACTGGACATCTGAGAGCAGGGGATCCCTTATAATTGTCATATGGCCCAAGACAACTTGTCTACATCTGGGATTCTGTCACCAGGAAATCCATGCAGTCTGCATCACAGAAACAAATAGAGAAGATTAACAGGAATAAAGTGACCTAGGGTAGATTTAGGGCCGGGCAATAGAGCAGAAACCAAAGTTATATAGCAGCAAAACCTGTGAACCAGCAAAGTCAAGACAAGCAGTTAAGAGGGGAGAAAGGAGCACACAGTAAATGGAAGCTGAGGAACTAGAGACGGGACTGATGGGGCAACAATCAAACTGGCAGGCCTCTGAATTGCTACAAATACTTGGTGACCCTCCGGTTCTAGCCTGGCCCAGGGCCCCCGCAGTAAATACCCTTTTTGCCTAAGCTTGAGAGTGCCTCTCTTTTCTTGCAACCAAAATCAATACGAAATCCAGATAAAGAGGGCTTGTTTCTGGGACACCAATATTCAGACTCCAAATCTATGATTTCTTCAAACAATTTGTTCACTATTTTTAGAGAAGAGCGATTGTCTATTTTTTAACATTGTTTTATTGTGGGGTTTCTGTTCAGTATTTGTTTTATTCTGGCTTGGGGTTCAAGGATACTGTAGCTTCGCAGGTGGGGGTTAGGAAGGAGTTGGTGCTAAATAAGGCACGCATTCACATCTTTAGTCAGTCTCTTCCCTCTGGACTCACCCCTGTTCCTCTCAGAGTCTGATCACTCAGACCAAAGCCTCATCATCTGGCCGGCTGGTAGGCTGACCCCAGGACCTCTTCAGGGCCCTGAAGTTTTCTGGGCTGAGACTTACCCCACTAACTTCATTCATCAGAGTGTTCCTAGTGTTCATTGAAATATTTAATTTTTGATTTTTACCCAATTATACCCAGTGCTTTCTTCACTGGTACAGTTTTACTCACTTATGCTCTTTCATACTTTTATTTCAACAGTGCCTCTGGGAAGCAAGTCGGAAAATGGTGGGTCTTCTGGACTACAATTGGAAAAACTGGGAATTCAATTCTAGTAAAGGAGAAGCAGCGATGGTGCACTGAATTTCCAAGTCGGCTTTAATCAGAGGAGGTAAGAGTAAACCAAACTGATTTTGCAACTTCCTGTGTATATGTAACCACTTAAAATTATAATAATAATTGTTATAAATCTTAATTTGGGAGGAGGCAGAAAATATCTATTTTCCAATATTGTCAATATCAATCTCTCTTTACTCTCTTGAACTTTAACCAAACAGATGTTTGAGAAAGCCCATAACTCTCATAAAAGCCAAAAGAAACATAACATATTTTAATTTACTCAAATTATTCATCAAGACCAATTAATGAGTCATAAAATCATTTAAGTGGTGGCAATCAACACTTGAAAAGACTAAACAAGATAAATAGACTAGACTGGAATAGAAAATAATATGTCAGTTTATCATATAAAAATACTGTTTTATGAAACTTTTATTTCTAGTTTACACTTCAGGATGTGCACACATGCACACACATGCATGTAGATATGAGGTTGTGTGTGTCTTCCAAACTTTTTGAATTGTGTTGCAAAACATTGTGTTAAAAACATGAAATGTGCATTTCTTTTTTTTAATTTTTTTAACATTTATTTATTATTGAGAAACAGAGAAAGATGGAGCATGAGCAGGGGAGGGGCAGAGAGAAGGGGAGACACAGAATCTGAAGCAGGCTCCAGGCTCTGAGCTGTCAGTACAAAACCCAGTGTGGTGCTCGAACTCATGAACCACGAAATCATGACCTGAACAGATTCCTTACTATGGATTATGGCTCTGACAGAACGTTTAAAACAGGTCCTTGGTCTCTACAGTAGGCAGAGGGGAAGAAAGAAAGAAATCAAGTATTTACTGGTCAACCACTATGAGTCCAACATGGTTCTCAACATATATTATCTTGTTAACAACTCCAAATCTACATATGAATTAACTATTTTTATCCTAGTGTGGAAACCTGAAGACCATAGAAAACACATGAACTAATCCTAAGAATGCAAATAAGTAGCAGTTTATAGACTTAAACTGAATATGTACTGATAACAAAACCTGATATTTTTATTATAATTTTCCATTATATATTTTTTTAATTTTTAATGTTTTATTATTTTTGAGAGAGAGAGATAGAGACAGGGTGAGTAGGGGAGGGTCAGAGAGAGAGGGAGACACAGAATTGGAAGCAGGCTCCAGGCTCTGAACTGTCAGCAGAGCCCGATGCAAGGCTCGAACCCACGAACTGTGAGATCATGACCTGAGCCAAAGTCCATTATATTTTTTCTGCCTCTATTAAATAGGCCATTTTTTTACCCAAAAAAGAATCAAATTTAAAAACACTCAAATTATGGAGTAATATACAGTAGCTTACTATTAAATAGCAAGGTGGTTTTTTGTTGGTTAGTTTGTTTTTTTATCACAATGAAGTAATCCTAGAATATATAAGTCTGACTAAAGACTATGAAAGAAACCATGTGTATCAATATATCCTTGGTTTATTTTCCAAAATCCATTAAAATATTTAAAGTATATTATGTTTTTAAATAAGCCTAAATGTGACCTTACTTTTTATGAGCTCTCCTCTGCATTACATGGCTCTATTCATGCATTATTCATCTTAAAAAACTTTTGTTTCATATCTTTTCCCAAAATCCATAGGAAACCCCCAAAATACTTAAGGCTTAGCATGACAATACTAAATCTATATTTTATAAAATTAATTTTATAGTATTGTGGATAATGCAGTGGGAAAAAGGAAAGCAGGCTATGGTAGACTAGTTAGGAAGTTGTATGAATTAGAGATACATGATGATTGTTGTAGACTTAGTGGAAATGGTGATGTACAACCGAAGATGAATCCTAGAGATTTTGATTTTAAACTTAGAGAAATCGGCATGGGGATCCCAAACCTTCAACAATAGGGGTAAGAATAACAAAGGAAGAAGCTAATGGAAATTTCCAGCAGGATATTAAGAAAGGTGAAATTCTCACTAGTGAGGGTTGTCCAGAGAAACAGAACCAATAGAATGGATGGAGGGATGGAAACAGAGAGAGAGAGAGAGAGAGAGAGAGACAGATTTTAAGGAATTGGATCATGTCATTGTAGAAGCTGACAAGTCCAAAATATTCAAGTTAGACCAGCAGACTGGAGCCCCACGAAATCGTTGATTTTGTAGTTAAAGTCTGGAGGCAGAGTCCGCTCTTCAGGGTATTCTGATCTGTTTTCTCTTAAAATCTTTAACTCACTGGATGAAGATGCCCCTTACTATGGAGAGCAACCTGCTTGACTCAGTCAACTGACTTAAATGCTAATCTCATCTAAAAAATACCTTCACAGAGACATTCTCTCTGGTGTCTTAACAAATATTTGGGTACAGTGACATAACCACACTGATACATGAAGGTAACCATGACAAAGTAGAAATGATATTTATTGTTAGGCAAGTAGTAACATGCTTTGCACAGACCAAGCACTAAATAAGTGTAATCATGATTGTCAGGGGGTCAAAGAAGGGGATATACGTACCCTACTGAAGAGATGATAAAATACGGAGGTTATTATTGAGAGGGGAATGACAAGCGCAGACTAATTTTCTCTATGTCCATTTCTCCTAAGCCTCTGTTCCACTGCCAACACTTTTCAGACTTATTTCAGTCCCCAATAAACCCCCAAACAAGCAAGAGTATTGTCACTATTTTTTCATGCTCTTCCTTCCTTCTTTTTTCAATAGGGCTCAGAATAAAATTGCCTTTTATGACAATGACCAGCATATAATGAAAATTAGAAAAGTCCTCATTCCCTATGATCTTCAAAATATATTTTGAAATTAATTCATTGAGGTCAGAATAAGAATAACAACAGCTGAGTGTTTTTTATTTGGCTGTATATATTTATAATTTTAAATTAATTTCTAAGGGGCACCTGGCTGACTCAGTCAGTTGAGCATCTAACATCAGCTCAGATCACAATCTCACCATTGGTGAGTTTGAGTCCCTCATCAGGCTCACTACTGTCAGTTTAGAGCCTGCTTCAGATCCTCTGTCCACCACCCCCTTCCCTGCTTGTATTCGCTCTACCAAAACTAAATAAACCTTTAAAAATAATTAATTAACTAATTTTTAGGAATTTATACATCTCAGAGGCACCTGGTTAGCTCAGTTGGAAGAGCATGCAACTCTTGATATCAGGGTTGTGAGTTTGAACCCCATGTTGGGTGTGGAGATTACGTTTAAAAAAATCATAACAAAAAGAATTCATGCTTCTTAAAAAGCAAATGTCGGGGCGCCTGGGTGGCTCAGTTGGTTAAGCCTCCGACTTCAGCTCAGGTCATGATCTCACATTCGTGGGTTCAAGCCCCACATCAGGCTCTGTGCTGACAGCTCAGAGCCTGGAGCCTGCTTCCAATTCTATGTCTCCCTCTCTCTCTGCCCCTCCCTGCTCATGCTCTGTCTCTCTGTCTCAAAAATAAATAAAACATTAAAAAATTGTTTTTAAAATGTCTAATTTTTATTTCAGATTTCAAATTTATGTTGAAGCTTACATTAACTTAGACTATTAAAAATATGAGATGGGTATTTTGATCATGTACTATAATTGTGATTACTCCAGCTAAAGTCTTGAATTTTTGAACTTGTTAGAGAAGAACAATGTTTCTTACTAAATAAGGAATAGCATTCTTTGAAAAATTTAAACTTTCTTCTTAGATATATGAGTAAGAGATTAATATATCTCAGGGTAACAAGCTCACTCAAACATATAGCTTAGGAATGTTTTAGAGTACATTAGATTACGTGGAGCGTATTAGTATAAAGTCCTATTATAAAGCACTGTTTAAAAGAAAACAATGAGCTGAAGTCAGATGCTTAACCAGCTGAGCCACCCAGATAGTCTGTTCAATTGCAAAAAAATTGGAGCTCTGTCCATACATTGAAATATACACAAAAATGAACTCAAAATGGATTACAGACATAAATTTCAAAGCTAAAAGTATAAATTTCTAGAAAAAAAACATGGAAGAGACTTTTTGTGACCTTGGGCCGGGCCAAAGTTTTTTAGATAAGACAATCTAGACTCACCAAAATTAAAAATTTTGTACTCTTCCTGAAGACACTATTAAAAAAATTTTATAAGAAATTATACCTATGTGGACTAAATCCAAAACACTGCCAGCACCAAATGCGGCAAGGATGTAGAGCAATAGGAATTTTCATTCATTGCGATCGGGAATGCAACATAGTACAGCTACTTTGGAAAACAATTTGGCAATTTCTTACAGAATTAAACATAGTTTTGCCATCAATCTAGCAACTGTACTCCTTGATGTTTACCCAAAATATTTACCCAGCCTGGAAACTTCTGTCCACACAAAAACCCGCACTGACATATTTATAGCAGCTTTATTCATAATTGCCAAGAAACTTGAAAGCAACCAACATGTCCTTCAGTAGGATAAATAATATTCCAGAAAATGGAATATTTTTCAGCACTAAATAGAAATGAGCTATCAAGCCATTAAAAGACATGCTAATACCTTAGATGAATATTAGTGAGTGTAATAAGCCAATCCAAAAAGGTGACATTCCACATATGATTCCAACTGTATTGTGTTCTGGAAAAGGCAAAACTATGGAGAGAGTTAAAAAAAAAATCAGTTGTTACCAGGGCTTTCCAGTGGAGGGATGAACAAATAGAGCACAATGAAAATACTCTGTATGACTCTACAGTGATGACTACATGTCATTACACCTTCCTCTGAACCTATAGAAAGTACCGCACCAAAAGTGAATTCAATGTCACCCATGGACTTTGGGCAATTATGATGTGACCATGTAGCTTCATCAGTTGTAACAAACGTACCTTCTGGTGAGAGATGGCAATAACAGAAGAAGCTATATGTTTGGGGGCAGGGAGTGTATGGAAGATCTCTATACCTTCCTTTTGACTTTGCCGTTACAATTGCTTTAAAATGCTCTTTAGAAAAGTAAGTGGTAAAAAATACAGACAGAATATGTGGGAAACATATATTTGATATAGTACTTGTAAAATTACATTAATAAGAAAACAAATAGCCCATTAAAAAAAAAAAAGCCATAACATTGGGATGACTTAGTAGGGCAAACATCCAACTTCAGCTCCTAGGTCATGATCTCGCTGGTCAGAGTTTGAGCCCCATGTTGGGCTCTGTGCTGTCAGCTCAGAGCCCGGAGCCTGTTTCAGATTCTGTCTCCTTCTCTCTCTCTGCCTCTCCCCTTCTCCTTCTCTCTCTCTCTCAAAAATAAATAAATATCAGTAATTTTTTTTTAAAAGCCAAAAGATTTGAGAAGATATTTCAACAAAGACAAGAGCCAAATGACAAAGCAGACACATGAAAAGACGCTTAATGTCACTATTCTTAGGGGCATACAAATTGCAACAATGGGATTCCCTACACATCTGTTAAAATGGCTGATGAGGACGCAGAACAACTGGAAGTCTCCTACATTGCCTATGAGAATGCAAAATACTACAGTCACTTTGGAAAACAGGCTGGCAGTTTCTGATAAAAATGAAACACAATAGACATCTTTACAACTCAACAATCTTAACCCCTACGTATTCATGCAAGAGAAAAGAAAATACATGTCCACACAAATACCTGTACATGAAGGGTTATAGTAACTTTATTCATAACTGTTAAAAACTAGATACAATCCAAATGTGCCTGTAGTGAAGGAATAAACAAATGGAAGTACCCTGTACAATGGAAGACTGCCCATCAGTTTATCAGTGAAAAAGAATTAACATGCAAAAAGGAAGATGAATCTCCAAGTAGTAGGCTAGGTGAAAGAAGTCCTCACAAAAATCCACATACTGTATGATTCCATTTTTTATGACATTTTACCAGATAGAATCTTATAGGGACATAGATCAGTAGAAGCTGGGATCTGAGGTTAGGGGAAGCCGATTGATTATAAAAAATAATGAGGGGGTGCCTGAGTGGCTTTGTGGGTTGAGCATCTGACTCTTCATCTGGGCTCACATTATGATCCCAGTGTCCTGGGATCGAGCCCTATGTGCAGCATCACATGGAGCGTCGAGCCTGCTTAAGATTCTCCCTCTCTGTCTCTTTTTCTCTCTCTCCAATTAAAAAAAAAAAAAAAACAGAATCACAAGGGTAAACATTTTAGGGTGGGGGAAGTATTTTATATATTGACTATGGTTGTGATTTCCCAGTATGTTTATCAAAACTCAAAGAACTGTGTCTTTTAATGCATTTAAATTATACCTCAATAAATCTGATGTTTAAGAAACCATAGGTTTTGATTTAGAAAGAGCTAGATTGATATCTTGTTACAGAAGATACTGCTCTGTAACTTTGGAGAAGTTTCTTAATTTTGAAATGTTAGCGTGTCTCTCTTCGTATTGGAAATTACAGTAGTTTGAGCAAGATGTTTGGCATAGATCCTCCTCGTAAGTTATTTAGTTATTACAAAGAGGATGCGGATGATCATTACTCCAGCTAGTGAGCAGAGGGGGAAATGGCGGTAAGAGAGAGGTGATGCGTACAAACGTGACTCTTCCTAGGATGAACAGGAAGAACTCGTGCACCCTGCCACTTTCCAAGCCAAGTAAATTCTTACAGCTTACAGAAAGTAATTTAAAAAGTTTCATTGCCAACACAGGAAAAATATAAACTATAAATATATGTGTGTGTATCATATACAGTTTGTTAATTGGAGTGTGAATGCAATAGAAAGAGAGTATGAGTAATAGGTGGCTTAAGCCAAATTTAGTTTAGTCATGTCCTTGTTCTGCCAATATACCTCAAGCTTAAATGGTATCACTGAAGCTGTTGCAGACTTGAATTGCTCCGCAGCATTATCCTCGTGCCAACTGGGCTGAAATCTGGTGGTAGGACCTTCCTGCCGCCAGATAGGCGGTATCTTTTCTGCTTTATTTATTTACGGCATCACTTAAGCCATGCATAGCTTTATAAGTGCTTATAAAGCTCAACTCTCAATTTGTGAAGCAGATTTATGCTGGGAAATTAGCAGTTTACAATATGAAATACACTTTTATATAGGGAAGGTGGTTGGAGATCGTGTAGTTAATTAAACAGTCAAGCTAATTGATCACGGCACGGAACTGCGAACACGAAAGGCTTAACCACTTTTTGTGACTTTTTGTTTCACATTTGACGCTGTGATTAGATGAATCTACCTCCCCGATTGCACCTAAATAATAGCGAGAGCATATCCTCTCCCTTTCCCAGGAAATAAATTCTGCTCCCTGATCACCTGTTCAAGAAACACATTTGGGACAGAGACCTGGATTCTCTGTGTCTTCCAAATTCATGTTTGCTGTTTGTTTTTTATTATACTTTGCCACCTCTCTTTAATGTATCTCTCCCCTGTGCGAGCTGGGAAGTGCATGTTTGAAGGGTAATTATGTGTTTTTAAAATTTCCTGGGGCGTGAATGTTTAAACACTACTTGTGTGTACTACATATGCATATATGAATATGTGTTTATAAATTAGCATTTGATGACAATGAATTAACAGCCGAGGACCTGTGGTATGCTCACTCTTGTCCATAAATCATAAACAACTTGACCTCAGGCTAGGCAGTGGTTGGTTTGGAATTTCATGTAAAGACCAACCATTCATTACAAATCCATCAAAAGTGAACTCACCCAGTTCTGAGATTCAGATGAAATCCAATAAAGAGACATCATTCAAAGTATAAAAATAACCTAGCCATTCTTCATTTAAGTAGTTTTAATTATGAAAGGAACATAAGTACACTGTAGAGGAAACAGTTTACCCAAAATTCTGTTCTCCTAAGTAAACCATTATTGTTATAAAGGCTTCTTACTATCAGTGTGACTTTGGCAGACTGTGTCTCTTAAAAAACAAGACATTCCTGTGTTTCTAAAGAAGTTGGGAAACTCTGACCTAAGGGCCACATTCAGCGCTCTGCCTGTTTTTATACAAACTGTGATCTAAGCATGGTTTTTAAGATTTTAAATGGTTGAAAATCAAAAGAAGAAATAATATTCCATAAACTGTGAAAATTACATAAAGTTCAAATTTCAGTGTTGACAAATACATTTTTCTTGAAATACAGCCATGCCAATTTCTTCATGTAATTTCTGTGGCTTTTTTTTTCTTTTTTAAAAATATATTATTTACTTATTTTGAGAGAGAGAGAAAATGTGCAGGGGAAGGGCAGAGGGAGAGGGAGAAAGAGAAAAGACCATGCAAGCTCCATGCTGCCAACGCAGAGCCTGACGTGGGTCTTGAACTCACAAACCATGACCTGAGCTGAAATCAAGAGGTGGTTACCCAACCAACCGAATCCCCTTTTACCCCCATCTGTGGCTGCTTTTTACCTTCACAGCACTGGAACTAGGTTAAGTCACGTGAGGCACTCGCCTTGGGTATGGAATTTATGGTGGTGACCAGAAACTTGGTAATAAAGGTACATACTATCTTAATGCCATATTTTAAAACTTAATGCCAAAAAATTCATGACACACAAAATATCAAAATTTTATAAAAAGCCGCATCAGTCCTGCAACAGCAGAATTAAGTGGTTATGCTCAGGACTATGTTGTGGAAAACCGAAAATATCAACTGTCTGAGCTTTACCAAAAGAGTGTGTCAACTCCTTTTCTGTGGCATTTAAGTCCTACTACTGTTACCATGTTTCCGCCAATGTATTCTTCTTTAGTGTAAGACACAGACAGATCAAAAACACTCGTGACAAAGACACTCCTTGCCAAGGCTCTTTGCCAGTCAGAAGAAAAGAAATAATCCAAATGAAATGTGTTTGATGAACAATATGGTAGGCATGAACTCTTGTCATTTGGACTATGGTGTTCTTAAAATAAAGCGGAGGGAGCAAGGAGGAAAAGGTTGTGCCACGTGACCCAGACAAAATTCTGTGTGACAGGCTGACTCTCACCTAATTCCAAATAAGATGCAGAGGTGGGGGGCGGGGGTGCCAAGAATAAACTTATAAAGACAACCATCCGTCCAGATGTTACCAAATACTGATTGCTTAAGACAAAAAAGTACTTGTTATTTCATGTTTGGTACCAGGTTATTCTCCACCATAATTTCACTCTGAGGAAGTTTAGGATACCATCCACCAACCCTTAGATATTATTTAAATTCTGAACAAGAGAGGGCCAGACTCTGCCAAGAATCAGGCTACGCTTTTCATTTTCAAGAGCTAGTTGTCTGATAACGGAGGCTAAGACATCAAGGCAAACGCCAAGTATTAGAGATGAAATGGCCATGTAATGAAACTAAATAACAGAGGAAAGTCTCAAAACTGGACTTCCACAGTTTATTTTTTTTTTTTATTTTAAAAAAAAAATTTTTTTTTAATGCTTTATTTATTTTTGATACAGAGAGAGACAGAGCATGAGAGGGGGAGGGTCAGAGAGAGAAGGAGACACAGAACTGGAAGCAGGCTCCAGGCTCTGAGCTAGATGTCAGCACAGAGCCTGACGTGGGGCTCGAACCCACAAACATGAGATCTGACCTGAGCCGAAGTCGGAGGCTTAACCGACTGAGCCACCCAGG